>CP139509.1:278071222-278671222 GCA_021014915.2 Artemisia tridentata subsp. tridentata
ATGAGAGGTAAGCATGTATGATTTTGAACTCTTATAGATGTAATATTCATTACATCTCAGTTTCTTACTCTCTTTAGAAATTTGAGGGTTACATTTGTCCTTTTGTTTCTGCTTCAATAGTATTCCAGATGTATGCACTTGGTGCTGTTCTGACGTAAGCTAATGAAATCACGACATGCCTTTTTTAATTTAGATTGATTAGTAGTGTAAATACTTTGGCTTTCGGGGAGACTCCCTCCGTAATCCATATACTGCTCTGTATACAGATACAATATTTGAGATACCCATTCTATACACTTAGAGATTAAGAAACTGAACTTAATTTGGTGAACTAACACTAAAACCAATACCCGTCAGTACTTATGATTAGTGTCAACAGTACCTACACAAGATACCTCTAGCAACTCTTACTGCCAAAAGCGATGCTAGAAAGAGGTATAGTGATTAGTGGACGCTCCTTAGGTTTTAACTTACCTTTATTACAACTGACTTATAAATGATTAACATGATTTATAGAGAACACATAAATATAGGTTGTTATCACAGCTAGATAGGATGGAACTGAAAAAAATGTATTTGATTATTATTTATTCAGCTAGTGTGACTAGTTTGGTAGGATAATTGTAGTGCGATATTATGACATCGGTAGCGAGAGTAGTGGTTGCAGGATTTATAACACCCTGCCATGTAGGTTTATTCCTTGATGGATTCTGCAAATAGGCATGTAGTGAGATGCATCACGTACTTGGCTCTTAGTTTGTTGTCTGTCAAGTTACCTGGATATGAAATGAAAAAAAAGGATTATGATGCTTATACGATTAGGTTAAATTTTTTATTCTCGATCATATATTAAATTATTGCTAGCTGTGTTTATGTTAACATTAAGTAATTCTTTGTCATCTTTTGAGTGCTGACTGGCTTTCTTGACCCTTTATAAGAACACAAATTTATTACCTGCTACATTTCACTCTTCATGTCTATAACTCTATATACCTTGTTGAACTGCCTTTAGCTCATAATGTTTGGTGACTTGCTCTGTGTGTTAGCTCTAGATCTTCCTACCCGTTGCTGCCTTCTATTAACTTTTCAAATAACTAATGCTACAGATGGACTTTGCCTTTCACAGTTGTACCTACATCGCTTGCAACAGCATTGGATATCAACTTGAGCAATGTATCACTTGTTTTTATCTCTGTTACGTTTGCCACCATGGTTGGTCATCTTTCTCCAATCATATTATGATGTAACACATCTTTTTTCAAACAAATGAATTATCCCTCCATTGTTTATCTTGAATTAATGATTCCACTGTGGAAATTTGGACCTTTATTCTTTTATATAACAGAAGTGTTATTCTTCTTTGCAGTGCAAATCTGCATCTCCCATATTTCTCTTGATATTTGCTTTTGCGTTCAGGTATTCTTTAGTTTCTAACATCTTTTATGAGCAGTTGTGAACATTTGAATTTCGACCACACACGTGGTCTAATGAAAACATTAAAAAGCTATTAGTACTTAATTGTCTATTTTATTGTTTTTATCACGTTATGATTACTTTACTTTTAGGTTTGTATTTTTTTGAATCTAATATGTTGCAAGTGGCTGCAGTAATATTTATATTCTAGCAACTAATGCCAAGTTTACCTTGTAGGTTGGAGACCCCAAGTGTCAAACTTGGTGGCATTATCTTGATAATATCTGTTGGGGTTTTATTAACAGGTATCGTGCATTTCACAAGTAACTGTTAGTGGTTATTTGAACATTTTGTGGAGCAATAGTTTTAAGATCGTATAATATACACACCATCACTGATTCTGTAATGTATTTGGCATTAAAGTGAGTAAATGGCCTATATTTCTGTTTCAACTTTCTTTAATATGGAATCTCTAATACATTTATGAAACGAGGTAATTGACAGATGACTAACTTTTGTTCACGTTCCCACTTTTATGAACTCTTGTAGCAACCACCATGATCAAGAAGTAAATTCTATATACGTATATTTTCGTGTGCCTGTATCCTTGTAATAATCGATGTCCATCATTACTGTTACAGTTGCAAAAGAGACTGAATTTGAGTTCTGGGGTTTCATATTTGTCATGCTTGCTGCTGTCATGTCTGGATTTAGATGGAGCATGACTCAGATCCTTCTTCAGGTATTGTGTATGTTGAATTATGATGACTTTGTCAATACTTTAGTCACTTGTATATCATTTGTACTTACTTCGTGTTTACACATTACTGGGTTGCAAAACACTAATCGGTCAATGCTGATTCCTATCAACTCTACAGAAAGAATCACATGGTAAATACATCTTCTTTTATTGAGATAAAGTTACTTCTATATGGTTGCATGTTACTGAAAATATCTGAATAACAACATATGCTATTTATATTTACACATTATTTGTAATTTCACGAACAGGTTTAAAAAATCCCTTGGTGCTGATGAGCTATGTGACTCCAGTAATGGCTGTGGGAACGGGCTTGTTCTCTCTTATCTTGGATCCATGGGAAGAATTTAGAAGCAGCAGTTATTTTGATAGCTCATGGCATATCACCCGTAGTGGCCTTCTGATGCTTTTCGGAGGAACTCTTGCTTTCTTTATGGTAAAATTATTCTGTTACTTATGTGTGCCTTTCATAAAACTACTTTGTGTTTTGACATTCAAGTATCTTTTTTAGCTTATGCATGTCGTATTCTTTGCAGGTGTTGACAGAATACGTTCTTGTTTCTATAACAAGTGCAGTAACAGTGACTATTGCCGGAGTTGTGAAGGAAGCTGTAACAATACTGGTACGGCACCATCTCACTATTTAATTTAATATTTGGAAAAGAGTAAATTGCAAAAACCGTCCCTGTGGTTTGCTCAGATTGCATGTTTCGTCCCTGGTCTTTCGAAAGTGCCTGTGAGGAAAAGTTGAGTCCATTTACGTCCCTAGCCCAACTGAAATGACTACATTGCCCTTACCTTCAATCCCCTTTACTTTTCACTTGAATTTCTATTATTTTTTAAAATAAATTCATAATCATCTTCCACCTAAACTAAAATATCCAGATCTTTTAACACTATCATTGATTATGAAGAACATTCAATGAAGTTTACTCCGTCTAAATTATTGTCATAACTGCAAATCATTTATCATTTCAATAATCGAGTCCTAAATTAATCAACTGCTTAAACAAATTAACATTTTCACCATAATAATTTAATCACTACAATGAATAATACATTAATTCAAGAAAAAAAAAAGAAAAAAAATCAGACGATTGTGTATTCATGTGTGAGAGAGAACAAAAAAAAAAAAAAAAAAAGTACACTCCCTATCCGCTCACTGTCATCATCATCCTCAATTTTAACTTTACCAAATAATCAACATCAAAATTTCATTGGGGTAACCACCTCCACGCCACCAGACGGATTTGACGGATATTACCATAACCAACGGAACGTTGAGGCGCGTGGGCTGCTGCGGTCGTCGGAGCAGGTGTGTAATTGGTTCGAGTTAATGTTTCAGATTTGTACGTGTTTGTGTGTGTGTGTTATTCGTTTGATTCTTGGGGTTGTTTTGTGTTTTTTTGTTTGCTTTTTTAGTTATAATCGAAAACAGATGTTGGATTTGGTGTGTTATGAATTATGATGGCTGCGTTATTGAATCTTGGTGAGGTTTAGTGTCTGTGTTGTTGTTGGTGTGTGTTTTTTGTGTTTTGTTTTTCAAGTGAAAGAGATAAAAAGATGATAATGAAATACATCAAGTTTTTGATTTAATCTGGGAAAGAGATTGAAGATCTTTAAAGTGTTTTTTGTTTTTTGTTTTTGTTTTTTGTTTTGTTTTGTTTTGTTTTTTGTTTTTTTAAAGAAACAAAAATTTAACTTAAAATCAGAGGGGGTTGAAGAGAAGGGCAATTTAGTCAGTTATTTTGGCCAAGGGACGAAACTGAATCCAACTTTTCCTCACACGGAGGCCGCCTGCACTTTCGAAAAACCAAGGACGAAACATGCAATCTGAGCAAACCATAGGGACTGTTTTTGCAATTTACTCTTTGGAAAAAAACTCTTGCAACCAAAAACTTTCGATTAGATCCTTGAATACGCTGACAAATTCTACAATGTGCATTAGTTGTCAGGTTATACAAGTATTAAGGAAACGAATGATCTGTTCTCTTATTGTATGCTACTAATATTCAATTTTTATCTTCAGGTAGCAGTATTTTATTTTCATGATGAGTTTACATGGCTGAAAGGAGCTGGCCTTGTCACAATCATGTTTGGTGTTAGTCTATTCAACTGGTACAAGTAAGTGATAAAGCTTCTGTTTTCCCGTTCCTCTTGATTTATGATATATAAAGATTTATTTGTGCATCTTCTAGTGATTTTCATGTAATGGTCTTACATTGATATATTTCAGGCCCATATTTTGCATTTATATGTTATTTTGAATCATATACCAGGTACCGAAAGTTCCAGAACAGATTAACTAATGGGGATGACACAGTAGAATCTGACAAGAATATCCCTGCAAAATACGTTATTCTTGAAGACATGGAAGAGGAGGAAAACATGTCTTGATTGCTGGTTCCTCATGCTCCTTTACAAGTAAGAGTATGAACCCTATGTCAGTTTTTAGCCTTTTTTATTCTTTTGTAGATCCTATACATGTTTTGGGGTTCATTCTTAAATGTCAAATCCAGTTTTGTTGTTGGTCCAAAAGTGGCCATCAGTGTACTTACACTCATATATTCTTGTTCCATCTTGATGTAAATGCCCTTGTTGAGTCGGCTGGATACTATACACAAATATAATTCGATACTCCTCTTAAATATAATTCCATACTATACACAAATATAATTCCATACTCCTCTTAAATATAACACCTAGATTGTTGTTACACCGATAGATGCTTATTTATCTCCTTGGATATCCATCAAGTATGTGGATAATCTGGTTATTACAATGCATAATAATATGAATAAAACACTCGATACTTAGAGTTTGTGGAGAATTAAGTGAGCGCCAAATTGAGGTTGTAGAGTCATTACTTGGTGCGGAGCATGTGAGTATGAGGGAGAGAGCTCAAAAGAGAAGCGTTGTAGAATCATTGCGAGCGCCATTTTTGCTTCTAGCATAGCAAAATTTTGACCAATACAAAAACGCGGGCCACTACCAAATGGTAGATATGAGGCTTGTCCCTTGGTTGCCTTAGACACTCCTTCTGAAAACCTTTCAGGCTTAAACTCGTTTACATCTTCACCCCATATATCTTTGTCATGGTGTAAAAACAATATGTGTAGTTGGATGAGAGTTCCAGCAGGTAACATTATGTTTCCTATTTTGGTTTCTTCATGTATCATTCGAGGTAGTAGCACTGCTGGTGAGTATAGTCTAAGAACCTCATTGAAAATCATGCTAATCTGTAAAACAAGACAATTAAGACACAATTAAAAACTCCACTAATAAGTTAGCTTTTAGAGGGTGGTTGGGATTGCTCAAGTCCTTAGTCTTTACACTTAGAGTAATTCCAAACATCTCCCAAGTGAATTCAAAAAAGTACCAAAAAACTTACAACTTTTAGATGACTCAACCCATCGATATCCGGTCTCTTATCTCCAAACACATGTAAAACTTCCTCTCTAGCACGTGTTTGCCAATCCATGTGTTGTCCCAGTAAAATCATAGTCCAGACAAGCATATTTCCTGTGGTGTCCTGTCCTGCAAAGTAGAAAAGCTTGCATTCTTCTATGACTTCCTCAACGCTTAATCCGTATTTGTTACTTCCGTGTTGTTTAATTTCTTTCTGATTGGAATCCAAAAGAATGCCCAGAAGATCATTATTGCTAGTTTCCCCAGCTTCCATCGCAGCAACTCGTTTATTGATAATGTTCTTTATTAAAGCCTTCACTTCCTGATTTATCTTTTTCATCCTCTTATTGTTTTTTGTTGGCAAATAACTACCAAAAGCATGATAATTCCACTTTAAGTATCATATAAACAATAAATTAAAGTTAAAAGTGACGTGTTTCTCTTTTATTATTATTGTTGATTTATTTTTATTTTATTTGACTTTTTAAGATAAAGATGATTCCAAAATAGGGAGAATTGCTTATATATCTGATGAAACTTGAGTATTAGCATATTTCTCCAAATTACAAGTTTTTAATACATAATGTACAATGCTCTTTAAACATGTTTTGGGTAATATGCAAATATGCAAGTTTTAGTTCAAAATATTTATGGGAAATAAACTCACTTTGATCCTGGAATGTAGACTGATCGTATGACCTTCGTAAGCAACTCTGCTTGTTCTTGTTGAAGCTTGGATATCTTTCTTCCTTCTTTAAAGCTACTGCCAAACGATGTACGCGAAATTACATCATTTGAAAACATATGAACATCAGGCCACACATCCACTTCACACGAACCTTCTTTGGTTACAAGTTCTGCCCATTTGTCCATCATCTCATTGCAACTCACATAAAATGCGGGTACCATATGCTGCATAAATAATATGAGAACACCCATATGAAGCTTTCGAAGGCGTAAGTATACATCTTGCAATGGATAGAGAATAGACAAAAGCAAGAAACCTTAAGCTTCTCTACATGGAAGGCGGGATTGATGATTTTTCTATGTTTAGCCCACCGATCACCATCAGCTTCGATTAATCCTGTTGCTAGCAACTTAGCTAATGGATTAGCTCTCTTCGGCTTCTGAAACTGATTATAGTTAGCCAATGCCTCTCGTATCATAGTTGGTTCAAGGAAGTGTACCACCGGTCTTGTACCCATCCACGTAAAAAAGTTCTTACCTATACAATTAAGACAAGACCAACAAACAGTGTAAAACATATGAAAACTGATTGTTATGTTTCACTCATAGGCCTGATTCTATGCTTTAAGAGAATCAACTAGAAAAGGATTTAACTAAGTAGCTTTGATTCTGTCAAAAGCTAAACAAAACACGCCGCTTGATTTAGTTACAACCTTAATTTTGACATAACTTACAAAACGACAGTTCCCTTTAACAATTAATTACAGATTTCATTTAAAATTGTAAATAATAAATTTAATTACGAGTAACATGGTAAATTCTCTAGGTGGTGTTTGTTTATTAAGAGGCTCTGAATCTGAATCTGACTCGCACATCTGAATCTGAGACGTAAATGTCTGAATCTGAATACAACAAGACCGTTTGTTTTCATTTATTAAACTTTTCAATATCCCTTTTCAATATTAAACTTATCTCATAAATTTTGGGCAGTCAAACCTTATCTCCTTATTCTCATCCTTTGTTTCTTTCTTTATTTGGTAGAGTACTGATCTACCACCAACCACCAAATGCTTCTTGTTTCTTTATTTGATCCACGAAATTCATCCTTTGGTTTCTTTCTTTATTTGATCCACAAAACAAAACACACTCATAATCACTAAGGTGCTGTTTCTTTCCTTCTGCCTAATAACCGAACACCAAACAATTGATATGTTTCTTGTTATACGAACGTGAAACAGAACCAACAAGGTCTCGACTTCAAGATCTTTAAACAAGGTCTCAGTAGGTGTGATTTTCGTTTATAGTTCAAGATCAATGATGGGTTTTTTTTGTAAATGATCTTAAAAGATGTAAATAAGATCAATGATGGGTTTTTATTGTAAATGATCATTTATAGTTCTCAGGTAAAAGATCAAGATTTTCGTGTAAAAGGTTTCTTTCTGAACCTTTACGTACATGTGTAAAAGATCAATGATGGGTTTTTATTGTAAATGATCATTTATAGTTCAAGATCAAAGATGGGTTTTTATTGTAAATGATCTTAAAGATCAGGTAAAAGATCAAGATTTTCGTGTAAAAGGTTTCTTTTGTTTTTTTGAAGGTTCAGAGGCATTAAGACTGGCCTCTCATGTCTAGACCAGTTAGATCTTATTGCCTCTGGCCGCGTCTGAACGGAAAAGAAAAAACAAACGGTCTTAACGACCAAAATGTCTGACCGATTAAGAGGTTTGGCTCGTTAAGAGGCATTAAGAGGCTGTTAAGACATGCAAAAAAAAAAAAAAAAAACAAACACCACCTTACTATTTTTTTACTACAAATTGAGTTATATTTTAATATTCTCAATTGTATTTTTGTTAGTAGCGAATTGTATTAATTTGCCCAAATAATGTGTTACACACCACTAGGAGTTATTTAAAACTCGTTAATGGATTACAGGTAATCAAGAACAGACATAGATCACCGAAACTGATTTGTATTATCAAAGATGATGTTTGTTATAGTAATTTGTTGCAATGAGAGGAAATGAGAGATACAAGAGAATTGGTTTACAAAAGGTAACTAGAAATGAAAGAGACAACTAGTATTTAAACTTGTGATATTTGGTGGGAAAATTGGTTAAAGTCTCTTGTTGTAGGCTGTTGAGGAGTAAGTCACATGCAACTCACATGTCTAGTTAAAACTATGCATGTACACCTCACGTGCCACCAACTACTGATACAAACAGACTTGTATATCCTTCCCCCTTAAATTGATCTTGTCCTCAAGATCAACAATCAAACTCAAGAAACCTCCTTTGCAAAATCTTCAATGGGTTCCCATGTGGCATCCTCTTTTGACCCATTAGCCCATTGAGCTAAGAGAAATACAATAGTAACATTGCCTTTTTTGGCCAACCTTCTATCCAGTATGGCCACTGGTTCCACCAAAATTACACCATGTGTATCACAAGCTGGTAAGCTACCACTCTGCTGCACTGATCCCTTGCATTTCTTGAGCTGAAAAACATGAAAAACATTTGTGAATTTGAGCTGATGCTGGCAAGTTCAACTTGTAAGCAACTTGTCCCACTTTAGCCTACACTTGAAATGGTCCATAGTACTTTGGTGATAGCTTGTGCTGCTTCCCTTTCCTTATTGTTGCTTGTGAGGTTGTAATTTCAAATACACCCAATCATCCACCATAAACTCCCTATCCATCCTGTTTCTATCAGCTTGTGACTTCATCCTATTTTGAGCTCTTTTGAGATGAAACTTCAAAACCTCAATAGCTTCCTCTCTAACAGTTAAGGTCCTGTCCACTAATTCCACCCTACTTTCTCCCCTACATAGGGAATGTGAACTGGTGGAGACTGACCATAGAGCACTTCATATGGGGTTGAATTAATGGCAGAGTGATGGTTGGTGTTGTACCACCATTCAGCCAAAGAAAGCCACTTCATCCACTGCTTAGGCTGCTCACCAGACATGCATCTCAAGTAACCTTCTAGACATCAATTCACAACCTCAGTCTGACCATCTGTTTAGGGGTGATATTTTGTAGACATGTGCAGTTTAACTTGTAACAGCTTAAATTGTTCTTTCCAAAATAGGCTCAAGAACACCTTATCTATATCTGAAATGATAGTGCTTGGTAATTCATGTAGCTTGTAAATGTTCTCCAAGAACACTTGTGCAACATCACTAGCAAAGTAGCAATAAATGGGTATGAGAGTGGAATAAAATGAGCATATTTTCTCAGTCTATCCACAACTACAAATATCACAGACTTACCTTGGGACTTGGGTAAACTTTCAACATAATCCATGGAAATACTAGACCAAACTGTTGCAGGCATAGGTAAAGGTTGTAATAGACCTGGATAAACTGCCAAATCTATCTTGTTCATTTGGCAAACATCACATTCTCTGACCATTTGCTTAGCCTGCTTCCTTAACTTTTTCCAATAGAAAACACTGCAGATCTTACTGATGGTAGTTTAAATGCCTGAGTAACCTCCAACTGCACCACCATGAAATTGCTGTAATAATTTAGTCCTTAGTACTTGATCATTGCCCACCACTAATTTGTCTTTCCTCCTTAACTCATTATTAGACCAGGCATAAGATACTTAAAATGCCCATTCTGCAATTGCTGAATAACCTGTTTGAGTTTTGGATCTGTCTCCCAACTTGCCACAATTCTTTGGTACACATCAGTGGTCATTGAGGAAGAAAGCATACTAAATAGCTCACTAGAATGTTGGATCCTGGACAAAGCATCAACTGTCACATTTTCCACACCCTTTTTATACTGAATTTCATAGTCAACCCCCATCAATTTTGGCAGCCATTTTAATTGAGTAGGAGTGGACATTCTTTGATCCAACGAGTATTTAAGACAAAAATGATCAGTTTTAATCTTAAAATGTCTATCCAGTAAGTACCTTCTCTATTTCTCAAGTGCATAAACAATGGCTAAAAACTCTTTCTCATAAGTGGACATAAGCTGGTGTTTGGTAGATAAGGTTTTGCTGATGAATGCTATTGGATGGCCTTCTTGTAACAACACTGCACCTAATCCCACTCTAGAGGCATCAGTTTCCAAGACAAATCTGGTACCTTCAGAACTGGAGCAGAAGCCATAGCTTTTTTGAGCTGTTCAAAAGCCAACTGTGACTTAGTAGACCATACAAACCCATTTTTCTTTAACATCTGAGTTAAGGGTCTACTAATGTTGGCATAACCTTGTATAAAGCTCCTGTAGTATCCTGTAAGACCCAAGAAGCCTCTTAACTGTTTGACGTTAGTGGGTACATGCCAATTAACCATTGCCTTAATCTTCTGTGGATCAGTTGCTACTCCTCTTTCAAATAGTACATGGCCCAAGTATTCAACTCTGTTAGTACCAAACACACCCTTGCTTCTTTTGGCATACAATATGTGACTTCTCATGGTATCCAACACCATTTGCAAGTGCATCACATGATCCTCAATAGACTGGCTATAAATGAGAATGTCATTAAAGAAAACCAAAACAAACTTTCTCAAGTAAGCTCTGAAAACCTCATTCATTAAAGACTGGAAGGTAGAGGGAGCATTAGTTAAGCCAAATGGCATTGCCAAGAATTCATAATGGCCTTCATGAGTTCTGAATACTCTCTTGGCTATGTCTTCTTCATTCATTCTTATCTGGTGATAGCCTGATCTCAAATCAAGCTTCGTGAACACTTTTTCCCCACTCAATTTATCTATTAAATCTTCTATGATAGGGATAGGGAACTTGTCTTTAATGGTCTGTTTGTTTAGTTGTCTATAATCAATGCACATTCTCCATGAGTTGTCTTTTTTCTTAACCATGATGATGGGAGATGAAAAAGGACTGTTACTCTTCTTTATCACACCAGCTTCCAACAATTATGCTACCATTCCTTCTATTGCATCTTTCTGAGTTGGTGGATGTCTGTAGGGTCTCAGGTTAACTGGTTGAGTGCCTGCTACCAGGGGTATTATGTGGTCATGATCTCTCTTAGGTGGTAGTTCAATAGGGACTTCAAACACATCTGTATAACTATCCACCACTAGTTGAAAAATGGGGTTCATCTCGACTTGGTTTCTTCCATTTGCATACAAGTGACAGAAGAGAGTTAGGGAAAACACACAAGGCCATAGAGTGTAATTCACCCTGCACAACTTGGTTAACAGCTTTGGCAACAATTTTGTTTCTGAACCACTCCATAGTAGACTTATGAATACCTCTAATTGGGTCCTTTTTCCCATTATGCTTAAAGTCCATTCTCAACTCTTTGAAATTACACCTTATATCTCCTAAAGTAAAAAACCACTAGATTCCCAACACCATTTCACAGCCTCCTAAAGGTAAAAGCATAACATCAATTGTGAAAGGAGTATTGCCAAACATCCATTTAAACTGTTTACATTCAGAATCACTGACCAAGTTATTACCATCAGCTACTGTTACAGATAATGGACAAGTAGTTCTTATATGACACCCCAATTTCTTAGCCATATTCTTGTCTAAGAAGTTGTGTGTTGACCCACAATCAACCAATATATGCACTACATGCTTCCACACAGTTCCAAGTACCCTCATGGTTTGAAAGTTTTTGGTACCAGTTAAAGCATGTAAAGAGATCTGTGGTGACTGCAATTCTACCAAACCAATATCTACGACACTTTCATCTTCTTCCACAAATTCACTTTCACAAATGTCAATTTCAGGCAACACCACTAATGAATACAGTGGACAAGCTGTCCACTGCACTTGTGCCCTGGAACATACTTCTGATCATAGTAGAAACATAGATTTTGGGATCTCTTTTCAACATATTCTTTCTGAGTTGATCTCCTATTGTTTCTTCCAATAGGGGTGTTTGGTTTCTGTTTAACAACCCCATTAGCAGTGTTTGGTAATGCTAACAGTGGTTTTTGAAAACTGTTACTCACTGTTCCATTACCAAATCTTGCATTGTTATTACCAAAAACACTCTTGTTCCTTTTTTTTTTCACAGCATTCAAAGTGGCCTCTTGCAAATTTGTCAAACAATAAGCATTTGCTAGTGTCTTTGGTTTAAACATTCTTACCCCCATTGCTATTTCAGTTGGTAAACCTTCCATGAACAGACTTATATCATGTATTTCACTTATTTCTACACTGCTCAAAAGATTATCAAAGGCATCTTCATACTCTTTAGCAGTGGTCTCATATTTCAAGTTTTTAAGTTCTGCCGTTGGGTCTTCACAGACACTACCAAATCTGGTCAATATAGCTTGTTTGTAAACCCAATCCACATAAACCCCATGAATCTTAGTGAACTGTGTGTACCATAACAAAGCCTTATCATAAAGGTGAATAGAGACAAGATTTACTTTATGAATGTCAGCCACTTGATCAATCAAAAAGAGTTGTTCACATCTAAATAACCACCCTTTTACATCATCACCAGAAAATCTTGGGAAGTCAATCTTGGCTACTCTAGTATGCTGCAACTGTCCACCTCCATTACCATTTCCCATTTGTTGGTGTTTCTGACTCAACCCAGAGACGTCACTAACTATTTGATCCATTCTACTGTGTATATGTGCCATAATACCACCCACCATTGCAGCAATAGTGTCTGCAATGTACTTCTTGGTGTCATCATCAAAAACCAACATTGAATCATTTGAAGGTCCAACTGAATTACCAGAATTCCTAGTTGCAATCACCATTTCCAACTGACTCAAGATGATGCCAACTAACTATAAAAGTGTGCTATTTCTTGATTTAATTGAATGTTGTTGTTAACTATTACTCCTACCCTTCAATTGAGCAACAATTAACAACCTATAACCGTTTCTTGGTCAACTCAAACCAATCACCACTGATCATCGGTTCGTAAACAGAGAAATTAACCACTAATGGGTTGTTCACGTGATCGCTATGATTGTTTGACACTTGATCGTATTTCTGAACGGAATAGCACACACTTCGCCGGAAAATGCCCGGAGAAAATGATCAGAGTGCCAGGATAGCGCTTTGATACCACTTGATACACACCACTAGGAGTTATTTAAAACTCGTTAATGGATTGCAAACAGCAGGGTAATCAAGGGTAATCAAGAACAGAAATAGATCATCGAAACTGATTTGTATTATTTAAGATGATGTTTGTTACAGTAATTTGTTGCAATGAGAGGAAATGAGAGATACAAGAGAATTGGTTTACGAAAGCTAACTAGAAATGAAAGAGACAACTAGTATTTAAACTTGTGATATTTGGCGGGAAAATTGGTTAAAGTCTATTGTAGGCTGTTGAGGAGTAACTCACGTGCAACTCACATGTCTAGTTAAAACTATGCATGTGCACCTCACGTGCCACCAACTGCTGGTGCAAACATACTTGTATCATAATGTTCTTTGTTTTGGTTGATCAATTGATTACCATTGGAATAACATCTAAGTCATATCTTATGCAAGTTGACACCAATTTATTAAACTTCTACCAGCGTGTTTGACTTGAGGTTTGCTTTTGTTGAAAACAATAAAGAAATCTTTGGACTGCCAATTTGTGTTCATGGGGTATTAGAAGTGGGTTTTTGACGAATGATAATCTTGTACAACAAGAGCATAAGTGACAATTCATATTTTATACTCCCTCCGTCTCAATTTATTTGTCAGAGAGAAAACACAAAGTTTAATAAAAGTGGGGTCACTTTAATTTTCAACCACAAAAATGGAATATTCCTCCACTAGATTCTCTAGTTTTTACTAAATAAGGAAAGTGGACAATTAATTTGAGACATCCATAAAAAGAAATATGGACAATTAAATTGAGACGGAGGGACAATTCATATTTTGTATACAATTATCATGTATATTACTGCTTTAAATATGTATAAAATAATAATTTGGATATATATGACATATTTAAGTCTTTGGAAGGATATACGTAATTATGTCTTTTGCTTGGATATGTATGTAATTATAGGTCCTTGTAAGGATATATATGCAATTTCCCGGATTAAAATACTATTACTTATAAAAGACAATACAATCTATTAAATATTTAATTACTTAATTAAAATTTACATAACTAATTTTTTTCACTGTCACTTACTCTACACCCATATATATATTAAAAAAAACTACACACATAAATTAATAATATTATACAACATTTATTAGGGGTGAGCATGGGGCGGGGTGGGGGCGGTTTTATGGTAAAACCAAAAACTGAACCGCATATTTCGGTTTTTGAAAACTACAAACCGTTTGGTGTCGGTTTTTTTGGTTTCGGTTTTTTGGTTTTTGACATTGAATCGGTTCGGTTTCGGTTTTTATTCGGTTTTTTCTAACACGAAAACAAGTAAGTTTTGATCTTATATAAAATTTACGATTCCTAGTTTTCAAACAAAAATATTTAAACAAATATCAATAATAGCATAATATCCAGCAATCCAAAGCTTCGAAAAAACATACGAAACAACCAAACATGAATCTAAAATATAAAATGCATTTCTTTGCGGCTTTGCACTTTTCGCTCGCAAAAACATTCAAATAAAACTATTGCTCGAAAACAAAGATATAATATTTATAAATATAACAAATTTGAAAGTATAGATAATAAACAACACTTTTGCTTTTTTTTAATAGATAAAGTTGTATACTCAAATCTTTAAAATTAAATAGCAAATCTCTTATATAGATAAAAGTATATAAAAATATATTTAAAGGTGGGGCGGGGCGGTTTTCTCGGTTCGGTTTTTCTTATGAAACCAAAAACAGCCCCAAACATTCCACCACCATCGGTTTGTCAAATGGGGCGGTTTTTTCGGTTCGACTTTTTCGATTTTTTTGGTTTTGATTCGGTTTTTCGGTTTTTGTGCTCACCCCTAACATTTATGCTATGTGCAATTAATCGCTTAATATTAAAAGTCACGTGTAATTAACAAAAAGTATGCAGATTCCTTGAATGTATTAAAATTGACGTTCTAAATAAAAATTCCTTCAATGTATTATGTAATTATGTGTTTTGGTGGGTCACGTGAACATATTATATTGCTCCTCCGTTTAAAAAATTTAATACGTGTAAACTTTTGTTAAAAGTCGGTTTTAATCTAACACTCTTGAAAGTTGAAACATATAATTAAATTGAATGCTGTAGATTTGATCTTTTAATATTTAAAAAAAAAATTGATCTTTAAAGAACTTTTGTCCTTACATTGTGATTGATCAATACAGGTGGCTTGATTGTACAAACGTGCGTGTCTTACTGTTTTATTCATTTCGTTTTCAATGTTAACAAGCAATCAATTACTACAAGTATTTTGTTGTTTTCTAGGTGTAAACTTTTGTTAAAAGTCCTTATTTTTTCCGAAATGCATCTTCGCCAAAAACTTTGTGTTACAAATATTCTGTATTTTCAATAAAACGAGCTGGGAAGCCCGCGCGTTGCAGCGGCGCGCTTTGCGTGTGTTTTTTTTTTTTTTTTTTTTTTTTTTTTTTATGTTGTTTTCGCCGTTGTTGGTAACAAATGCAGTGTCCGTAATTCAAAAGGTGATGCGAAACGGATTTTTTGAAAAAGGACTCCTTTTGCAAAGAGCCGTGAATTTCAGGGGTATTTTTTGCCAATTTTCAAACAGATTTTTTGTAAAAGGACTACTTTTGCAAAGAGTTGTCAACTTCAGGGGTATTTTTTGCCAAATTTAAAACATATTTTTTGGAAAAGGACTAATTTTGCAAAGCGTTGTCGACTTCGGGGGTATTTTTTGCGAATTTTGAAACATATTTTTTGGAAAAGGACTAATTTTGCAAAGAGTTGTCGACTTCGGGGGTATTTTTTGCGAATTTTTGAAACTAAAAACTAAAAACTAAAAAAAAAAAAAAAAAAAAAAAAAAAAAAAAAAAAAAAAAAAAAAAAAAAACATTTACTGTAGCAGTACTGTTACAGTACTGTAGCAGTACTGTTCATCCGATTTCCCACTTTTTAATATATTGTATTTTCAATAAAATGCACTCGGTAACTTAATACGGAGTAACTTTTATTATGGGTCTGCCACCGCATGAAACATAGTTCTAACAAATTTAAGAAAATTAAAGGATTGTACCATGAGCAGTGACGGCCTTATGGTAGAAGGGCAAGACACGAGAAGCTATATCGTGAGTTAGACTCATCGGTTTAGATTTGGCTTCGCTCGTCATCTGAGACATCTCTTTTACGTCTCCATACAAGAACTTATAAGAGCTACCTTCCAATCCTTGCTCTCTTAGACACTTCTCGATCTTCTTTGGTTTAAACCATAACCAATTCGATAGTTTCAATATAGAAAATAAGAAAATGGATGCTCCAAGTACATAAAAAACTTGAGTTACTTCCATAGTTTGAGCTTTGTAGAAAAAACTTTGATTTTTTTATCTCGAAATACATGTTTTTGGTGAGCATGGATATATATATTGATTAATTGGTAATGTTCAGTCTACCACCTTATGGTTTGACTAGTTGAGAATATGGTCCATGTGTCTTTGGTTGTCTACATGACAAGTCCTTCAATTCACACTTTATTTTACATCACATGATTACTTGTAGACTTTGGTGATTTGGTGTGATTGTGTATTTGTGTGAATAGTACGATTAAATATAAAATGATCGCTAAATGATGATGGTCAAGTCCCAAATACCAAACTACTAAGAAAAAAATTGAAGCTTCAAGAAACACTAACCAAAAGATGGGTTAAAACTAGAGGTTTGTTGACGTATGTGTCTGAACGGCCTGTCTTGACCGATCGTCCGGACGACGCATAGCTGTTCGGACCTACCGGAGAACACACGACTCTTCCGGCCAGTATCACTGTAAGTAATAGGACAGGTGGCATTTACCTTTTGACAGATGGCAGCTGCAGACACTGCCGCCGCCGTCCCAGGATTTACGGGATTATGTCGGGGACAGGTTCCCTGAAAATCCGGCGCCGCCATTCCAGGTATCGAGGTTGAGTACTATAAATACTCAGCTCATTTACTACTCCCAACTAACATAGAATCTGCATTTACTTCTTAATATATTTGATAGCCCTTTCGGAACACCCAATACTTACTCTCACACCGGAGGTGGGTCCTGGGATAACACCCGGGGCGAGCCTAACGTGTGCTGTTGTGTGCAGATATCCGAAGGACCTCCAATAACCGAAGGGATCAACATCCAGGCCTCCCGGAAGAACCCTAGCTGAGTTCAACCGGAAGACCCTCTTTATTTGTCCGAAGTGATTGCAAGAAATTACTTCAACAAATTGGCGCCATCCGTGGGACCTTCCGCTCGATCTACCTGAGGTTCGGGATGACAGGCCCTACACCAACGTTTGAAACGTTCGAGACGACGGGTACTACACTCCTCTTCACCCCTGTCCGAAACGCGGGAGGGGCCGGAGGATCCGGGGGAGACCAAGATCCTCCAGATGCCCAAACCCTAATCGCAGGTCATCTTTCGGCCTTAAAAGAATTGTTCAAACAACCAGGCAATCGCAACCTGGTGAGCCCCGGAATGCTGAGGCTCGACGACGGGTATGAAAATTCGGAGGAAGAAGATGTTGGAGGGTCACCCTACGGAAAAGGAAAAAAGGCGGATGATGATTTGAGCAAACCATTCAAGGAAATGATCAAGTGCCCGTTCACGAATAGGATCATAGAGTTCTCATCTCCCAAGCACAAGATACCGACGAACCTGAAACCGTACCAAGGAACCACCGATCCGGATGACCACATCAATCGTTTCACCGGAGCTGGAAATCATGAAGAGTGGCCCATGCCCGTATGGTGTCGAATGTTCCAACAAACCCTGGATGGGAAAGCCAGGGGATGGTTTGATAAGCTCCCGACGGGAAGCATTGATAGTTGGGACGAACTTCAGAAGAGATTTTTGAACAGGTTTAGCATGTTAAGAATAAGCACCAAGGACTTAACGGAGATCAATAAAATTCACCGAAGGGCGAATGAAAGCCTTCCGGACTTCAAGGAAAGATGGATTTGCGAGGCCAACAACTTCCCGGACGCCCCAGAAATTATGCAAATCTGATCATTTCTGAATGGCCACCACTGCCCGGAGTTAGCCAAGAAATTCTCAGATAAGATTCCTAAAACCGTCGATGAAATGTTGGAAAGGATCGATGATTTTGTTCGGTCCGAGGAGGCTTTCCGGACAACAGAATTGCCGAAAGGAGAGAGAGTGGAGTCTCGGCCTAACCCATATCACAACAAAGGCGACTACCAATCAAAACCCCCTGTTGGAGATTACCGCCGGAACAGCCCTAAGGTCGGATTTAAAGGACGAAGGAACGATTACTATGCACCTTATGTCGCCCCAAGGTACGGTAACGCTGGGAGGACCGACCCTCGCCGAACTGATGTCCGCCGATATGATACGAGGCCGATAGACTTGGACACCCTTACCAAGACACCGAAGGAAATATTGGCAACAGAGCACCAGCTGAGGTTACCGCAGCCTCCTCCAACAAAGGGAAAACCACAGAAGGATTGTGAGGACAGGTATTGCGACTATCATGGGGAGAAAGGACATTTCACTGACGACTGCTGGCAACTCAGGGAGGAGTTAAAAACTGCGTTGAGTACAGGGAAACTGGACCATCTGGTGAAAGACCTCAGGAAAGGAAGGAAAATTAACCAAGGAGGTAACAACCAAGGGAATAAAGGGAAAATAATCAACATGATCCGAGGCTTTCGGACCTCTCGGAAAATGGAGGAAACAGAGATAGAAGAATGGATGAACGTGCCGATAAGTTTTCCAGCCATTTTTCCGGAGAAGATGTCAGACGAACCGCTGGTAATTGAAATGGAAGCTGGGGGGAGGAAAATACGTGAGGTCTACGTCGACCCTGGTGCCTCGATGGAAATAATGTACGGGCACCAATTCGAGTGTCTGGGTCCGGCGGTCAGGGCACGATTGAGGGAGGTTAGCACAATCTTGATGGGATTCACGGGAAAACCCATTAGACCACGAGGGGTGGTAGACCTGGAAGTCTGTTTCGGAAATCAGGATTTGTCCCGAAAAGTCAGCTTGGAATTTGCTGTAATCGATTCACCTTCCCCCTACAATGCCATACTGGGACGCGTCGGTTTGAAAAAATTGCAGGCCGTACCTTCAACTGTCCACTCGATGGTCAAGTTTCCCACACCGGGCGGCATAGCAACATTGGTCACTCGGACAAAAATACGAAGACATCACGGTACAGGGAAGGAGACTGTTGCAAGGGTAAGAGAAATCGGGGAAAGAGCTCGTTCGCCGGAGGGAAAGCGAGAGGACATACCGCATAAGCAAAAGAAGGAACCCATCGTCGAAAACAAAGACGGGAGGAAGGCGAACCAATGTTATGATCGAGAAGGCCCCGACAGACCCGCCAAGGTACGAGTGACGGCTCAGGTAATTGTCAATACGAAATAACCACTGGAATGCCTTTGTTATTTTATTTTATCCTATGATTATGTGCAAACTAACGGAAGGAACGCAAATACTTTCGTAACTTAAGACAGGTAATACCGCATGTCGGGGAAGCAAAGCCTATGGGAACACCATCAGCCAGAAGCACGAGCCCCTCGGAAGGCTGGAAGCTTATCGGATGAGAACACACAAGTCGAGTAGGGAGGGGCAGAGAAGCGCCGCGAGCATAACGGGCGACTGATAATAAAAAAAATGTGTTCATATAAATAGGGTTCATTGTACCTTTTGTAACGCCCGAAAGGGCTTGATGTTAACTATTCTAATAAAATACAGTTCCCCACCGTTGAAGTGGGGCAGTTTTTCCGCAATACCTCCTTGAAATGCTTGTGATCTCTCTAAAAGACCCGATATTGACTATTTTTAATATTAAATGCAGTTATCCCACCGTTGGAGGGAATTGTCCCACCGTTGGAAGGAGTTACCCCGCCGCTGGAGGGAGGCAGTATTTTTGAGGAACATCTCAAGAATACCCGTGACATTCTGGACATAATTAGAAAGTGCCCCCCCCCCCGAGAGGTTCACGCCCTCCGGGGAGTGTGTGGTCAATGTCCAAAGATGGTTGATACCCGGAAAGGGGTTGCCATAATCCTGGCGGAAAGGCTGAACCACCTGTAATATCTCGAACATAATTAGAGAGTGGTCCCTCCGAGAGGTTCGTGCCCTCCGGAGATTAGTGATCAATGTTCATTGTTTTCTGGACATAATTAGAAAGTGGCCCCCCCGAGAGGTTCACGCCCTCCGGGGAGTGTGTGGTCAATGTCCAAAGATGGTTGATACCCGGAAAGGGGTTGCCATAATCCTGGCGGAAAGGCTGAACCACCTGTAATATCTCGAACATAATTAGAGAGTGGTCCCTCCGAGAGGTTCGTGCCATCCGGAGATTAGTGATCAATGTTCATTGTTTTCTGGACATAATTAGAAAGTGGCCCCCCTGAGAGGTTCGCGCCCTCCGGGGAGTGTGTGGTCAATGTTCAAAGATGGTTGATACCCGGAAAGGGGTTGCCATGATCCCTGCGGAAAAGCCGAATCGTTTGTCATACTTTGAACATAAGTGAAAAGTGATCCCTCCGAGAGGCTGGCCCCCTCCGGAGATTTTTGTGGTCAATGTTCAAAGAAGTACCGTACAACCACACAAAAATGCATAGACTTGTACTTCCGGAGCTATGCAAATAGTAAAGGTAATAACAAACAAGTGCTATGCGTTCGTAATCATGAGAGTGTAGCTCCAACGTAAAAATGTACTTCCGAAACTATGCGAGTAGCAAAGGTAATAACAGACAAGCGATGCGATTCATAACCCAGGCAAATGCCGAACGACAACAATTGACCGGCATTTGTCAGGGGTCGAAAGTAGATGAAGGAAAAATGAAGGGATGACCCGTAAGAAGTCTAAAGTCGGACGAGCGAACCAAAGCAGCACGACATGTAAAGATCCAAGTTGTCCCATTCCGTTCCACATACAGTACCATACATAATATAAAAAATGATAAAAAAAAGGGGAGGGAAGTAGGATAAGGCAACCATTGATAATTGCAATTTCACATAATCCGATAGGTTCGTTCAAATGCCCGAAAGAACACCTCGTCATGTCAAGCGAAATATAAAATCCTACTCCCGAGGTAACAATGAGGCCAATAAACCAAAAAGAGGAAATCACTCCAGAAACAAGCAAAGATAATAGCACGAAACATGAAACATGGCACATACGAAATACAGAACGGTCATAGGTATATACAAACGAATAAGCCATACGAATTATTTGTCATAAATTATTACAGTCATCCGGATAATAAAAAAAAATATATTGTTCTTGGCTCGAAGGCCTTACAACAACGAGTCAAACCAAATTATTTTAAGTGTTCAGGGAGCCGACTTACCCCTTCCAAAAGTTGAACCTTCGGCATTAGCAACCCGGCTTCGGGAGCCCCGGAAGATGATCCCTCGGCGGCACCGGCAGATAAACTCTTGGGAGAAGAAACTGGTGCAGGATCGGGGAAGATTTGCAGGATTTCATCAAGAGACTTAAGATAGGAGCTACTGATCTTCTTGATGTACGGATACTCTGCGGTAAACAACCCATCATACAACGGGTCGAGCTTCCTCGCGGCGTCCGCATCCAGGTCTTCCGTCTTGGCCACAATGGCGGCCACCTCCTCCGGCTCGCGGCCCACAATCACGCCCTCCATGAAGCCGGATTGCGAGGACAAACTGAAAGGTCCCGCCAAGTGCTCCTTGTATTCATAGCTGCCCAATAGACGACGAACGACCTCCGGGATAACCTCCTTAACAACCCTGAACCTATCCCCTTCAGTACGACCCACCCGGGCAATAAGATCCTTTTTTTGCTCCCGGAGGGCCAGATTGTCCTTCACCTCCTCACCTAGGTTAACTTTAGCTTTTTTCAAATCAGCTTCCAAGGCGCTGATTCGTTCCGCTGCGGCCAACCTTTCGTCCTCCACCAACTTCTCCAGTTCCTTCACCTGTCCCATCAGCTCCGACTCTCTCACCATACAAGTAGAATGCTCAACCTTCAGCTGTTTAAGCTCACCCCCGTTCTTTCCGAGGTTTCCGCAATGTTGGTGAACACGATACAGCTCATCGTGATCATGAAGAAGGCCCTCGAACCGAAGTAACAAGTTCGACTGGGCAGCGGCCCCCATACCCAAAAGTTTCCAGGCCCTTTGAGCAGCCTCGGCGTCCCCCAAACCTTCCAAAAACGACTCTTCTTTCGGAGTCGGTAGGTTCAGCATCAGGTCCCGACAGACCTCCCAGCTGTCCAGGCGGTCATCCTTGCGCACTTTCCACATCGGCACATGCAAAGACGCCGAATCATCTTCATCAGTCACTTTGTCCTTTCCGCGATCAGGAGCAGCAGCGGAAGAACCTCCTGCATTTTCCATAAGAGAGAATAATAAAGTTAAGTAACAACTATTATCGGAACAAAGGCAAGGGACAGGGATCAACACTCCCTAAATAAAGAAAAAGAGAAAGAGAAGAAAGAAAAGAGAGAAGGACTTACCAGCACCGGTGGTTTCCGACGCTAAGCCCCCGCCGGTACCTCCTGGGATATCCGGCTGTTTTCTTCCGGCCGAAGCATTGGGCCCCTCCGGCTGTTTTCTTCCGGCCGAAGCATTGGGCCCCTCCGGCTGTTTTCTTTCGGCCGAAGCTTTGGGCCCCTCCGGCTGTTTTCTTGCGGCCGAGGCACTGACGCTTTCTTTTGGACCCGCCAGACCGGCCCCCTCATTTGGCTTACTTCGCTTAACCTCTCGGAACATACCACCACCTGACGAGTCGGGATGAAGACGGAACCTAGTCCCCTGTGTTTGAGACTGAGATGTGGGCCGGACAACATTCTGGTCCTGTTTTCTCTTCCTGGCCTCCAAAACCTTTGGGTCAGGCACTTCGACCCTCGGTGTTTCGACCATCTCCTCCGGGATGACGGCTTGGGAAGCGGCGGGAGCAGCCGCAGGTGTTTCGGAGGACTGATCCTTCTGGACCGCGGGCACATCCTTTCTAACCTTGGGCTTCCTTAAGTATTGAGACATCGTGATAGCTGTAAAAACAAAAACATCGAACGGTTAAGACTTTGCGCATACATGCCAGTCGAAGCACAACTAAAATAACGAAACCACCCCCAAAAATACTCCAAGTACAAACTAATGGCGTCACTCGGCAATTAATCCATCGTCATACCCTTCGGGGGCAGACGCGGATATAGGTACGGCAGAATTCTATAGTCCACGTAATCCTACGCGCAACCCTTTCGTCTAGCCAAAGGGCGAACCTCTCTGACAAGCTTCAAGAGGAAGCCCTTGACTCTTGGAGAATTCTCGTAAGTAGAAACGGGCCGAACCGACACGGTTTGACCGAGGGGAAGAGGAATACGGCCAAACAACAGTAAAAACAATATATGTGCGAACCGGAACGTACCTTTATAAACGAAGGACCTGTGTGGAAATCGGACGGGCAGAATCACTCGAGCTGGCTTGCAATGATCGTTCGAAAAATAACACCGGAAGGCGTCTCAGTTGAAAATGTGGAATTACGGTAGTGAAAAACACACACCAGCAGCGCTATTTATAGGAAAAACGCAGAATGCGGAATGTCACATTTAGCAAGACGCTGACGTGGCAACACCTCAGCACGCGTGTTGGGCACGCGCATGCGTGTCAGCACTCATCAATTAAGATTTATATTAAATAATCATAAAGTAATAAAGAATTTTAAATAATATGAAAAAGGGGCGCGCTCGAAGAAGCGCCAGGACCACTTCCGGTAAAACCAGTACATACATGCTCCAGCCTAACGACATATCCTTCGGGAAGGGTCAAACATAAACCCACAATTTGTTCGAAATATCATACTACCGGCACACCCTGACCCATCGGGTAAAAGTAACAATCGATTCCTAAAAGGAATAGTGACGGTCTTTGGCAAACCGGAGCCCTCGGGCAATAAGGTCAAGCGGACGCGAACAAAAGACAATTGCTAATCTGAACTATAAGAAGCACACGTCGTAAACCAGGAGAGGATCGGGAAAAATACAATGATAGCTTCTGTACATCAAAGCCATGTCATGTCAAAGACAACTTTTAAAGTATTAAACCATCGGCCGAACCGAAAGGCAAGTACAACATTAATCCGAATGATCTAGGCCAAAAGGTCATAAGATACCCTTCGAAATGTCACGTTAATATTTTGCTAGCAATACGATACCGGTATTACATGTATGTATCAGAAGGCACTTGACAAAAGGTATAAAAGTATTCTTTAAAGTATTACATCATCGATCTTCAACCGATAATGCAATACTGGGGGGACATGTTGACGTATGTGTCCGAACGGCCTGCCTTGACCGATCGTCCGGACGACGCATAGCCGTCCGGACCTACCGGAGGACACACGACTCTTCCGGCCAGTATCACTGTAAGTAATAGGACAGGTGGCATTTACCTTTTGACAGATGGCAGCTGCAGACACCGCCGCCGCCGTCCCAGGATTTACGGGATTATGTCGGGGACAGGTTCCCTGAAAATCCGGCGCCGCCATTCCAGGTATCGAGGTTGAGTACTATAAATACTCAGCTCATTTACTACTCCCAACTAACATAGAATCTGTATTTACTTTTTAATATATTTGATAGCTCTTTCGGAAAACAATACTTACTCTCACACCGGAGGTGGGTCCTGGGATAACACCCGGGGCGAGCCTAACGTGTGCTGTTGTGTGCAGATATCCGAAGGACCTCCAATAACCGAAGAGATCAACATCCAGGCCTCCCGGAAGAACCCTAGCTGAGTTCAACCGGAAAGCCCTCTTTATTTGTCCGAAGTGATTGCAAGAAATTACTTCAACAAGGTTCAGTAAAATTTTCGACTGAAACCAAATCAAACTTTTAAATTTAACAATTTTCAGAATCAATTTTTGTGATGCATTTTTTACGCATGCCACTCCATAACTTTAAACTCCTTTTCATATATTGCACGCCTGCCATGCATTATAGTTCAGGGGCATTCCATGGGCCGGCTTGAATTAACCGCGATAAACAAATGTGGAATGATCATGAAATGAATATTACTTAATTAGATATAGATCAGATATGTTGTATATAAAACTAACTGTTTTGGTTTTATTTTATAGTAGTTATGAGTTATATAGCTAGGTTAGACGCGCTTATCTTTGCTCATAAAACCCTAGGCACAGGCACGTAAGTTATCACAAGTAATAGTATTTAAAAATGGAATTTATCATTGAACGCAAAGTCTCAAAAACAATGCCATTTTGAACGAGCACCTTAACAATGTGGTGCTTACTGTATGACCACAAATGGTATGGAACCAAAACATAGTTAAAAAATATTCAACTTTAACTTTACCCTAAGTTGGGTTCGTCAAAATTGCTAGAGTCTCAAAAGCTTTTATTTCAAGAATTCTACATTTCATCATCTTAGGAGATGTCCAACTACTAATGATGATATAAGTTATCATCAATTGAGCATGATTATGTAAGGTGTTATTTGTTTCAGTAAGATGTTTCGCATCTGAATCTGACTACCACCTCTTACTAGTAAGAGGTGGCTATAATATCTGAATCTGATTGAAAAAGTGTTGTTTGTTTTTTTATAATTGTCTGAATGGTTTTAATTTTCTCTTTTTTAAGTATATATTAAACTATTGCAAATACGATTAATAAGTAGATGGTGTAAACTTGAAACAAAATATTTTTATCATAAATTTAACACAATTATAAATCATTAAATAAATTATCTTAATACATATCCAAAATTTAACATAATAAAAACTATTACATAAATCGTCTTAAAATAAAACATAAGCTTAATGCAATGAAACAACAATTAAGTAACTTAACCAATACCAAATAATTTAAAACCTAGCTTTGCATAATTTGTGCCGCGATCTCGTAAGTTAATCATGTATTGTTGATCCGCGTCACTCCCAATTGGTTGAACAACTTCAACATCACCGTCATCATCATCATGTAATTATCATGTACGTCACTTTCATCGTATTCATTAAACAAATCATCGCTTAGACCCTCTTTTCGAATAAAACTTATTTTTTAATTGTTTTTGGGTGGTCGTTAGGCCAAATGTTTCCTTCATTTTTTTTCCGACTATCGCCCACGACTCAATAGCATGAACCCTATTCACTTCCTCGATACATGAGTCCAAAAAAAACTTGTATTGTTCGAGAGTAAAATTTAATAATGTAATCACGTCACCCATTCCTATAAAAGAAACAATGCAAACATATAAATACACATCTATATGATGTACATCCTTAATATAATCACATAATGAGAAAGCAATCCTAAGCACACTCAAACCTACTCATATAACACAACTATAAGCCTATAATGCAGTTGAAGTTAAAGCATTCATATCTTATTCAAATTGACAAAAACATGTTAGTGGGGTAGACACAACTGGACAACATTGCACATAAATATTATATAAATAATGATACATTGCACATAAATATTATATAAAAAAAGAGATAAAAGGAAACCGTTTAAACTATCTTATGGTCGAATTTGGTATTCTAGATAGAGTTTTTCGGCTAATTAACAAATTAAACTCATCTGTTACTTGAAGTGTAGCTTCGCCTATCTTCATCTTTCAACTATCTTTACACATACAGTCAAGTATCATAATGCTATCCAGCAAACAAACAAACAAGATTCTTAGCACAACGTCACAGCCACAAGTTGTCAAATTGTGCATGTGGCCATTCTTCTCAAGTGATTAATTCAGTTTGTCTGAGCCACCCATTCACACAAATTCTATCGTCAATAGATTAACTTATCACAGACACAGCATATAAAGCAAGAATTGTAGCTTTACCTATGTGTTGTTTATCAAAAAATATGAATTCTTTTAAGGCGGCTGCTCTTTTCATATTGCTTAATGTAATTCTTTTCACCTGTGTTTTATCAAACAAGGTACCATGCCCTGCAGAAAAAACTCCAGCGGTCCCTAAAACATCAGCCTAGTGCCCAAAAGACACCCTAAAGTTTGGTGTATGTGGTGACTGGCTTGGGCTGGTTCATGAGGTCATTGGGGCTAGTGTCAATAAGAAATTAGAGATAGAAATGAGTAATAAAGAGCCTCATTCACATTTGATAAAGTGCAGTCACAGTGAACTTATAAAGTGGAGATCAGTTTGCCATCATTCATGAGATCATACTCCATAACAGGCATGTGCAAAATTTGGTTCCCACTATGTTAGAGTAAATGCACACATGGAACTAACACGCAACAATCAACATCTTACATTCTTGCAGATCAGCCACACAACCAGGAATAGCTATTGAACTTGAATATGATGCTCATACCCGAAGACCAAAATCACAAATCAATATGCAGTTGCAAGTTGAAGTACTAGGCCTATTCATTATTCTAATGAAACATTCATCCACGATATCAACATTCAACAAAAACGCATTGAATATGCTAAATGAGACTAATAACATAATAATAGGCTTATAAATCATATAATTAGCATCATCGACATCTTATAATGATCATCACTTAAATACTGCTTATGTGTAACACTACAACAAACTCTTAACTTAAACTGAGCATAACTAACAGTATAACAGTATGAACTAGTAGCCCTGGGGCCAACTGAAACTATTGCAAATTTAAACTGGTAAGTATAAAGCTCCAATTTTTACGCCTATTCAACTCACCCAAACACAAAAACACCAAATTTCCATTAAACCCATATCTAAAAACCCAAAAAGCACCAATCTTTATAACCCATCACACAAAATTAGGTCAACTAAAATGGGTCAAACCCAATTTCAAACAAAACCCATAAACAATGTAACTACAGGCTGAACCATGCTATAGCAAGAATGCTCTGTGTACTCTCGTCCGACTAAACTAATCCCTAGTGTTTGATTAACAAATGATGCTCCTTAAGCCCTGCTGATAAACTTGTTAAAGATTGACATATATTAGCTGCAAACACTTTCAGCCGACTTGCTGCAGATAAGTTCCAAAAAAAGTGTAACCATCCTTTCCTATATCTATTTCTTTCACCCAATGTCGTCACTTAAATTAGAGATTTAACTCATTACCATCGTTTTTTTACTGTCAAACACAAGCCGCCAAATAACATCTTAAAAGACAAGGTTAATAGATCAGATCACAACACAGTAAACTAATTCAACATATCTATTTGTTGTGTTGTACGTTTTCCATTCATCAATACAGTATAACATTATAACCATATATAGTGATACACGATATTGACTCAGTGAGGTCTTTCCTAAACATACTTTAACCAGTTGCTTAAAGAAGTTTCCATTCTATTAGCACCCAAAAGCAACAGGTTAAAGTATATTTAGGAAAGTATGTTAATAGAATGGAAACTTCTTTAAGCAACAGGTTAAAGTATGTTTAGCAAACTCTATCTACAGCAGAATATACTATTTGCAGCCATTAACATACACAAAAACACCCAAAATTATACACGCAAACACCCAAAATTCAGCAAGCAATAAAATTACTTAAAACCCATATCATTTAAAACAAAACCCATATCAATTTATAACCAACCCAACAATAAAATCACTTAAAACCAACAAAAAATAACAAGTAAAGTAAGTAAAGAGAAAAAAAAGAGCATACCTTAGAGTGGTGAAGATGGCGGCTATAGGTGGAGATGACGGCGGCGTAGAGGTGGAGAAGAAGGCGGGGGTGAGAGGTGGCCGGCCAAGGCTGGAGGTGGCCGGCGGCGGGGTGAAGGTGGAGAAGATGAGGATGGTTATGTTCCCTGTTACCTTAGGGTTTTGATAGGAAGAGATAGTCAGACTTTTATTTTGCCTCTTCCGCGTCTGACTGGTAAGAGTAAAGAGCCAGTCAAACATTTTTTTTAAAAAACAAACAAGCCCTAAGTCTAAATTGATAAGTAGAACCTTACAAAACATGCTTATACTGCTTAGACCACCAGGTATCATGAAGAGGTAAAACTTTTCATTCAGGCTTTACGGGGTGCTATGTCACCATGACATACCACAACTTACAACCCCCCTTCCCATAAGGCTGGATGGCAAGGTTAGGATTTTTTCACCATACACATCAGCGCCACATCAGCTTTCTCTCTTCTCTCACTCCCCTTCATCTCACTTCACCATTTAGTGGGCAAAGGAAACCCACCTTTCACCTTAACTCCCATTTTTTTGCATTTTTTTGGTTTTTTTGTTGCATTTTTTTGTACAAGTTATAGATTTAACCCTTAATAAAACAACAAAGATTCTACTATTTAAGGAAAAAAAAAAAAAAAAAAAAAAAAAAAAAAAAAAAAAAAACACAAAAGTCTTGTGCAAAGGTCTACACTCACCTACCTTCACTTCTCTTTGTGAAATTCCCAATGCACTCCTGAGACCCTTCTCCGGCCATCATCTCTACCGCAAATTTGACCTGACCCATCTTTCAATCAACCGTAAAACCACCTTCAGTTCCAACGATCAACACTTATCATCAATGTAAGTCTCACATTTTTTATAAAATTCTATATAAATATAATTTATATGTACAAATCATGACTAACCTACCTCCCGAAAACTGTTTGTTTTTATATTTTATATATACATATGATTTTTTTTCCTTGGTTCTCGCTTGGTGATCAGACCACCATAAGTCGTTTTGGTATTTGTGTTTCGCACGTGAACTTGGGAGGTTGGCAAGGAAGATGCCGCATGAAATGGAGTTGGATGGTGAAGGTTTCACCTCCTTGCCATCCAGCCTAATATACCACAACTTACTCATTTGGGCCCACCACTATCTATTTTTATTTCTTATATTCAAATACCCAAATAAACTAAATTCATTTTATTAAAATAAAAATACAATACAACATATTAAAACACATACGAAACATAAAATAAATACCCAAATAAACTAAATTCATTTCATTTGTAGTTTCGTTTTAATTTCCGTATCGTAGTTTAATGTAATTTCTATTTGACGTTTAATGTATTTCTATTTGATGTTTAATGTATGTTAATTTTTTACTTTATAAAACGTTACAAGTTTTTATAAAACATTACAAGTTTTATAAAAACTTTACAACTCTATTGTCAAGTTCACATACATATCTATACATTACATAAATAAATACATAACATATCTATTTACAAAACTAAAAAAAAAAAAAAAAAAAAAAAAAAGGCAAGAAAAAAAAAAAAACATTTCATACAAACCAAATGGCCCACTCGTCAGAAAATGAAGCTCGCCTTCTGCACGAGCACCTTGAGGACGACGAAGGATAGCGAGGGAGGCCGGTACCACGGCGAGGCACGGCGAGCCCTCCACATGTACATGGCGAGCTACGAGCATGCCCACACCGGCTGCTCTTATGGCATTCGAGCGCCAAAGTGAAAGTAAAGTTAAATAGTGGGCCTTGTAAGTTAAGAGTTATACATAAGTTGAGGGTGACTTACGTAAATGCATCTTAATAAATTCATATACGAGCTATCTTGACAAAGAGAGCTGGAAATAGGTAATTGCAACCACATAAATATCGTACAAATTAGAGGTTTGTCGACTTGTCCAAAAAAGAAAAAAAAAAGTAAGTCTGTCGACAATTAACTGTACCACTTTTAATTAGAACGTGACGGCTTTTTAGCAAATAGTATGACAATTACTCCCGCCGTCCCATATTAAGCGTACAGTTTTGACTTTACAGTTTTTTTTTTGGGGCGTAACTCCATCGACTAGGTTACCCCGTAGAAATCCAAAGACTTAGCCAAATTCAGCAATCAAGAAGGTTGCGTCGTAACCTCAACACATGGTTACGACGTAGATATTAAAGAAAATGTTAACGAGAGTTCCGCGGCGTAACTCTACCAATGAGGTTATGCCACAACTATTTTCAAGACTTGAAGGCGTCCAGTCCAGTTATAAGGAAGTTACGGCGTAACCCTTTATTTAAGGTTGCGCCGTAACTTAGTCGAGACTATAAATACAAGCCCTAGTTTTGCATTTTAATCATCATTCACTCAACATATCAGCAAGGGGACGAATTAGGGCTTATTGAAGGATGAGATTCAACAGTTCTACATCACTTTCTAAGGGAGAAATCATTTCGTTTCATTCATAGTTTTAGCATCCAATCAAGTATTTGTATCGAATCCGATGTTTACTTCTTATTTGAGTATAAACATTGTATTTTCTGCATTATTTAATATGAGAGGCTAAACACTTTATGTGTTAGCCTAGTTATGAATTTATCAATGCCTTGATCTATGTTTTCTGTTTATTTATCGCTTTATGTAGATATCTTTCCAGCCTATCGTTAATCCCCGTGTTTTGGTAGCATTGAAGCCAAGGTAGTGCCTCATATGATAGTTAGTACATGACCATTTGAAAGCTTGACTATGGGTTGCGAGGGATGTGACCATCACCCTTGTGTAGAACTTTGACCATGGAACTACCTACACTAGTAGAAATGCTTAAGGCGTGCGGGAACCCTTAGGGGACCAAGTAAGGGTTTAGTGTGTAAATAACTAAGATAGGTCTAGAAGATAGTTGGCGCGTAATGATTAAGACTAGACTTTCGGCCATTGTAACCATCGGGGTTGGGGTCTAGGATTATAGGTTATGGTGCATTGACTATTTGTGCCTAATGACATATAACCACTATATAAAGGCGAGAGTAGGCACTTTTTGAGAACTAGATCATGGCATGATAATAGTAGTAACTAGGCTAGCAAATTCTTCTCCCACTGATTAATTCCATTTCATTTTCATTAATTTATGTAGTTAATTACAATTCAACTTATAAACCATTTTTAGTGACACAAAAGACTTAAGTTAGATTCTGCTCATAGCTCTTGGGACGACATCGGTTTTACCAATTCTAAACTACTTGCGACCGGGTATACTGCTTGTTAGTGCTCACGTAGATCATAGGTAAACGAGACTTAATAAATTTAAAACGTGATTTAGAAAATAAGCATCAATGACTTTGAAGCTCTTTCTTCTGATAACACCTCGGCTATGGACTTTACTCTTGCATTCTTGACCGGCATCCTTGAACATAAACTATGAATTATTGATATTTATCTGAAACTTGAGTCTGAAAGTATATGTGAAGTCTTTGACTTTAAAAGTGAAACACCCCTTTACCGATTTGACCAAAAATAATTTTTTTTGTTGAAACGACATGACTATAATGAACCTTCTGTTACTCTTTAATAAACTGATCGAAATATATAACAAACCAACCCTTGAAAGTATTTTTAAATAAAACTAGAATCAATTACCTTCGAATCGATAGGTAACACAACTCCTAACGACTTACGGTTTAAAAGTTATGATTTTTCAAACTTCGACAAAAACTGAATTGTACCACCAACCACCGGCTGGAGTCCCCCAGTCTCCGGTTGAGGGTTTTCTGCCTAACCAAACACCCACCAACCGCTGGCTGGTTTACCCAGACCTATACCACTTTCCCGAACTTGCCTATTTGGCCCAAAACTCGACCTTACGGACCCGACACTTTACAATAACTTCCAGAAATCATTTAAGCATTTTAATACTTCATTTTCATGAATACTCGTGGTCTAAAAGACCCATGGAACATACACTTTCAATACAACCTTTTTACCAAGATACAAGACCATTATTTTAACACCAAGACCTGGACTCGAACATTTCAAAATAACATTTATAAATCAATTTAGACACTTAGGGGTTCAACCTTGACTCGAGTCCGGCATCTAACAGTAACTTCATATGCACCACAAAGCACATCCAATTCTTCCAAATCTTCCAAGTCACATGCCTTATTTTGTGGCCTTACTTATATCATAAAACACCTACACAAAACATCAACAACTAAAGGGGGCAAGCTTACGCTTTGTAAGTAACTAGTTAATACATGGTTAATACATCAATCATCATATAATGTAATATGAACAATTCTAATTAGTCCAACACTATACCACTTAATCTTGGATATTAACACTATAACAATTAACATAGTACTATAAACACATAACTATAAAACACATTAAGCACATAGAAACATCAACACATACCTTGGTTCATCCAAAATCAAAGGTTAACATTATATCAACCAACTAATCAAGATTCTTATTTCACCACACGTTCTAAACCACTATATCCAATCCAAACACCTTCATTTATGATCACACAATATAATAACATTCATATTAAACACATAGTAACCAAGTTACTTACCTCATATCCATAGCTAGATCATCAAAGGCACCAACATCATCAATCTTTGATTCCTACTCAAACATCATACAAACACTTATTACCACATCAAAACAATATAATCCAACAAGGGTTTACAAAACCCACCATCATCTTTAGTCATCATATGATCATATATTGATCATATGATGAAACCTTTACTTTACCCGACATAAACCATTAAAGAGTCTTCACTCATAAACACCATAACATCTTTTATTTACTTAAAATCATAATTACCGAAATACCCCCAATTCTTGCTTATGAACCCTAACTTCTTAATCATCAATTAACTAAACAAATAAGATTACTCACTTTGATGGAGACATTAACTAGTATTCATTACTTGAATTGGAAGCCTAATTCCTTGATCAAATGATCATCATAGTTGTCTTCCCTCATTTCTTTCTCTTCTTAAACCGACACACACACACATACACCTAAGAAAATGGTAGAACTTTTTGGAAGCCAGGAGATATCTAGATACTTAGGTGCTGTTTGTTTTTTAAGAGGTTTTATGTCTGAATCTGAATACCACTTCTGAATGCTATAAGGTGATCTAAAAGTCTGAACCTGATTTATTTTTGACTGTTTGTTTTCATAAAATGTCTGAACAACCAGAAAAACAATTTTCTCGCCATAAAACAAACCGTAACTGATCACCACCCATTCCTAACTTGAATTCCTATATATTTTTAAACATAAAGTTCACAAAAAAACATTAAACTATGACTAAAAACAATTGGAAAAAAAAAATCAGCCCCATCCATAAATAAAAACCCAAAAAGCCTCAACCGAACTCCAATTGGTAACACCCCCAAAATCTGGTTTAGCGGAAGCATACATGTTTGGGTGCTACTAAATTGGTATCACAACACAAATTATAAAAAATGGTTTTACCTCAACCATTTAAAATAGATTTCATATTCAAAAGTGATTTGTTTACAACTTTTCAAAAATAGTGCGGAAATATAAGCCCATAAAAGATTTCAAGTGGTCCCAAATACATCAGAGTCTTTTATGACCATGCCATGCCATGCCAAAAGCCTTCACAACTAGATTATCGCCTTAAACCTGAAAATACATGCTAAAAAGTGTCAACACGAGGTTGGTGAGTTCATAGAGTTTAGTGTAAAATGTAAGCGTTTGAATAACGATTTTCTCGGCAAAGGCATTGTAAATCCACTCAGTCCCAAGCCCCGCCCATACAAGACTTGCAACCTGTGTGTTTACAACCCGCTGCCAAATAAGATCTGTAATAAAGCAGTAATAATACTGTGAGTTCCATAAGAGTTTTGTGGCCATTGTGTCGCTCACAATGTCCTGAAAATAGTGTTTACCTTCAAGTAAAGTTTGTGATGTGGACCAAGTGTAGGGTATGTAACCCAAAATAAAATAGTTTATTACGCTAGCTCTAAGTTCATGTAACCGAAGCTATAACAGTGTGCATGCTCTAGAAGCATGTTAAATATAGAGGCCCGGCAAGTGTTTATCCCAGACACTTGTAGTTTCGACATGGTATACGTTCGTTTGCCTATCCGGTCAACTCGAACGGGGACGTTACTCCCAATAGATCTATTTATAACATTCGCGCTTCCCAGCAGGAATTGACGGTTCATGAGTTTGGGCAATTTGGGACATAATAGTGCTTAGGCTAATCCGCGTAATAGTTTGGTAACAACAGTGTTGGTCCATAAAAATAGTTTTGCATGTTTCTTACCCCGATTGTAAAACAAGTTCAAATAGAGTGGGGTTACATATCAGTCAATCGCATAAAGCATTCAAAGAACCAATTCAAATAATTCAGCTCAACAGTCAGATATTGAGTAAACAGTTCGCAGATTTCAAAAATAAACAGTCATAGAGTTTAGTTAAAACGAGCATGTATTCTCCCCCAAGAACAGTTTAAAAACCAGTAAAAGTAGGGGCCATGAACTCACCTTAGCTTGCAGCAACGCAAAATATCACAGAGGTCACAACTGGCATCAAGAGCTAACACAACGATATCGAGAGTACAGGCACAACGGTGCCGGCTCGGCACAACCTAATATATATATAGTTATCTCAGAATACGTCTCGTAAAGTAAAGGAGTTTTCAAAGACAAGCGTCTTAGTTTTCGTGGATTACTCGTATCAAAGTTTGTAAAAAAAAAGTTTAGTTTCAATGTTTCGTGTGGTGGTAAAACAACATAGACTCAAGGATACTCATGCCAAATAGGAATAGAAAATCAACATAGTCGAGAAAAGTATCGACGAGGACTTGACTCGAGAAAAGATTGACAAACGAAGTCAAGGAAAATGTCAACAAAGTGAGTCAATTAATACGTTTCGGTGTTTACCCAATAATCCCAAAATAGTTCGGTAAGTTTGAGAGTGTCCCGGCCTTGTATACTATCCAGAAGACCAGTCATATAAATGTATGTTTAGACTCTTTAGTTATGTTCTTCCTTCCTATGCTATTTTGAGACGCTTGGTAAATAAAGTTGTAGGTTTTAAATATTTTTACTCTTCTTAAAAGTCTTATGTCAAATTTGCACCACTATGAGACATATCAATAGTTATTTCCAAGTCTAATAAAAATAATTGTCGTACAAATCAGTTTATTGTTGCCATAACAAAGAGTTCAGTACGTGCTCCTTTTTCACTTGGGCCTTGGCCCATGAACCACACAACATATCAGGTTTCTCAAATGTGTAACCTTCATTTCCTTGTGGGCTTTAAGTTCCAGTCAACATGTTATTCACAGGTTACATTTGATGTTTGACTATTGGGTTTATTGCATAACATATTAACACACATTTTCATTTTTCCATTTTGGTTTATTGATTGTGTGTGCATCGAGTCATCAAATGATGGCTTTGTGTCCCGTTTAATTCATTTTTATCCGAAAAACTCTTAAAGCGTATTCCGAAAACGATGAGTATTATATAAAAATTTTATATTTATCCGCAATGTTAGGTTTTATATAACAATATTAAGTTACGTGCAAAATGACCCGGACGAGACACAAACCATGTACAATGATTAAAACATGCCAAACCAGAAAAAAAATAAGTATCTTGATGATTATTTGAAATTCTCAAGAATATTTAACAATCTTGGGTCACGCATTTAAGCCATTCACACTCAACTAGGCATTTGCACGTTACTTTGAAATTGAGAATGAATATAAACATGTCTTGCACTTTGTGGCATGAAGGTTTTGTTGACAGAAGTGTAATTGGTTTATAGTGGTATTTATACGGATAGCATCCACGTTCTTTAAGGTGGTTTTGTTTAAATTAGTTGTTTCGTTTCGTGATCGTTGTCGTCTAATTTATGGGCCAGCTTAAATCTTCTTAACAATTTAAACACAACAGTGACGCAACAAACTCCCTTGTTTACATTTCATCAAGCCAAACCCAACACACTCTTGGTGACAGATAAATCAGCACCCGTGCTTACACAAAGTTACCAACTTAAAATTGATCAAATTGAATTGTTTGCTTATAAAATAAGCCAGAATAAGCTGGAACAACCAAGCAAACACCCCTTGGTGTTTGCGGCTTAGACCGAGACAAAGACACCCTCTATGGGTAGAGATTGAATCGAGAGCAGTTTCCAGGCATCCAAACAACGCAAAATCACAAGTACTAACACCAAATAAGCTCGCAAGCTGGCTAATAAATTCAAATAAGTCGCATACGCAAAACCCAAACCAAGACTCGAGAACCCCATACGGGTTTTATACACGAAATCAAAACAAACACCACACGAAATCTTTATCAAAACAAGTTTAGCCGAGTTTTTATATCCACGAAAAATATGTAATATAACTTTATTAATTCGGATTAATTAAAGAAAAAGATTACAAAGAGTTGGGTGGTTAACATACCACAAGAAAAGGTAGCGAGACAAAGGAAGATGGAGGAGATGAATCACAGACCCAAAACCACGAACAAAATCACCCAGCTAGAAACCCATTCGCGACCCGGGATAGTTGTGGCTCAAACGATCTAAACCCTAGTTGAATCTCCTTGATGATGGTGGCGACGGCTGCTTCTTGCGGCGGCTGGAAACTAGAAGCTACTCTCGAGAGAAAAGTGTGAGTGGGTGATGTATATGAGAAGTACTTGTGATGTTTACCCTGGTCTTCAAACGAGATTAAAAGGAGAAGAAGAGGAAATAAATTAAACTGCCTTTCCTTGCTACCAGTCGATTTATAGACAAAAAAGGATATCGTCGCCCTCATCTCCGTCATCCTTTTGGTGGGATTTGTTGACTTAGAGAGTTAGACAAATGGATCAGACCTGTAGATAGTAGGGACCTCTCTTGGAGTCTTGTTGTCATCGATCCATATCTGATTTGTGAGTGAGATGATGATATCAATATTCAGAGAAGAAGAGAGAGAGTGTGTCATGTGGGAGACATGACAAAGGAACGTTATCTATATATTTGTTTAACGATTTATTAAAATGAGTGGGGTGGGGTTCGGTGGTATATAAAGATAAAAGGAATGGATTTTACATAATTCTTGTCTCTTTTGTGGCTATTATGTGTACCCCGTGTATCTCGTGTCCCGTTGAGCTAAAATAAAATCGTGGCAACCTGGTTTGGTGTTTTTGAGTAATAATGCGAAAAAGAAATAACTTTTCGTGAACGTTTTTATGAACAATAATATTGACCCTGAAAAATAATTATCGGACTTAACCAATATTTAATGTGGTATCGGTACGCGTGTGGTGTCGCGTTTTTCAGAAAAACAAGATAACCTCTCGTTTTTGTTACGTTAGTGTCCGAAATTGTAAGAAAGTGATAAATTCACTTTTACTGATAAATTTAAATAGCTTTGACGAGTTATTGTACGCTACTGCGTGCGAATTTGCTTTCCGTAATAAATATGTAAACGCATAAGTGTTCAGTTGTGTAATAATAAATAAACATTTATTATTAAAAGATTAGTGAAAAAGTACCGGTTGTCACATCCTTCCCGCCTTAGAAGGAAAACCGTCCTCGGTTTTCACTTAATGTTATCCGATAGAGTTGAGAAAAATTGAGGGCATGTATGCTTGATTTTGTTTTCACGATCCCATATGAATTCGAGACCTTTTCGAAAATTTATTGAACTTTGACAGTTGAGAAGTGAATTGTTCGTTCTGAAGTACAAGGTTCTCGAGGCGACTATTCCCATCATAGCATGATGACTAGTTTTCAAGGTTTGATCCGGAGTTGTGTGTTTTTCGTTTTCATAGGATTGGATAGAAATCTTGTTCGAGAACTTTGTTTGAGTAGGTCTTTATACGAATTTGACCAACATAATTTTCCAGCTAATACACATTCCTTTGTTAGAGATCAACAGATACGTAGGGTGACACGGTTTCAAAAGATTCAAAATTTCATAAAACGGTTCTTGGTTATGGGGTGGATGGGATAATTTCCACAAAAGTTGGCGTTTGACATTCCGTAACAATAGTTTGCTAGAGTTTGAGCAGAAAATTTCACGCATCCAAGTGAGTGTTTTAAAAAGATATTACTACAGATTTCATAAACCTAGGTATTCAATTTATTTTAACAGTACCAAGGGGTAGTAATATAAACGTTTTCCAGGTGGCTGGATAGTCCACCGGGTGATTGCAAAACAGTTTATATAACGATTTGTTAAAACAGTTTATAGAGTAATGGGAAATACAAAATAATAACAATCTGCAGTTTAGTTTGTGATATAGTAGCAAGGCAACAAACCGGGTTATAAGATAACTTGTAAAACGATTTGTAAAACAGTTTATAGAACGAGCACCATTCGTTGTTTAGTGGTAAGGTCGGAATAAAGTTGCGGTAACACATTAGTAGGGTGACCGCAATATGTTCTATGAAATAATTCAAAAATAGTCTGTATGGTATTTGTGACACGGTTTATTATTTTATGAGAGGGTAGTAAAAATAATTGATATCCTTGAAAGACGAGAGGAGGATTAGGTGATTGTCCCAAGGAACGTGGTTCAGGTTATTCCTTAGGGTTTTAAGGTTTCTGTCGGGCGCATAATCTCTGCCGAATGGGAAGCCGAAATCAAATCCAATGTGGCCAAAAATCAACTCCAAACGTTCTAGTAAGCTCGGATGGCTTATAACGCTCTTAAGGGGTTACCACTAAGTAACTCGGTTTCAAACGGTGCCAATCGGGTCTAACTGGCCCGATGCAAATTACAGTCAGATGGCGATAAATCAGAAATTCCATATAAATGGAGACGTATAGCGGTGCTAGGTGTATTACGGTTCATGCGGTGTTGTGATGCCAGTGTGTTGTGTGCAGATGTGAATGTTCAGGTTAAGCAATGATTATGTTAACACAGAAATTTTAAAACTTTCAGGAGTCAAGTAGAAAATCAATCTGGACATAATTCCTAGTATAACTACTCTGAGTATTGCAAAATTTACCTCTGAGTCGGACATAGGTGATCAGGCTATGTCCCACTGTCCCTGGTCGAATATAGGTGATCAGTCTATATTCCACCGAGGTTCAATAAATTTTGGAATAGTTAGCTTAGTTACACCAGTAATATATCCCTTACTTTTAAAAGTTTCTTAAATAATTAAGGCGGATGTCCACACTCGAGGACGATTGATGAGATTGCGTAGAGGAAAGGCGTAATGCTACGACGAGTATGATGCGTGTGTATAAGTATGTCGAAGGTACTTATAGTAGATAGTGAAAATAGATGGATATACTTATCCAATAACAGTGTGCACATCTCATCAATTATATTAGCAATAAAAATCACAAGTGAGGCATCAGCTCGGCAGGCAGGCATGTGGCGGTCATAGGGTTAAGTTTTCGTAAAAGCGGTTATAGTCTAGGTTTTAAAAAAAATACCCAGTTCTCTATAACCTAGGCTCTGATACCAATCTGTAACACCCCGAAATCTGATTTAGCGGAAGCATACATGTTTGGGTGCTACTAAATTGGTATCACAACACAAAGTATAAAGAATGGTTTTACCTCAACCATTTAAAATAGATTTCATATTCAAAAGTGATTTGTTTACAACTTTTCAAAAATAGTGCGGAAATATAAGCCCATAAAAGATTTCAAGTGGTCCCAAATACATCAGTCTTCTATGACCATGCCATGCCATGCCAAAAGCCTCCACAACTAGATTATCGCCTTAAACCTGAAAATACATGCTAAAAAGTGTCAACACGAGGTTGGTGAGTTCATAGAGTTTAGTGTAAAATGTAAGCGTTTGAATAACGATTTTCTCGGCAAAGGCATTGTAAATCCACTCAGTCCCAAGCCCCGCCCATACAAGACTTGCAACCTGTGTGTTTACAACCCGCTGCAAAATAAGATCTGTAATAAAGCAGTAATAATACTGTGAGTTCCATAAGAGTTTTGTGGCCATTGTGTCGCTCACAATGTCCTGAAAATAGTGTTTACCTTCAAGTAAAGTTTGTGATGTGGACCAAGTGTAGGGTATGTAACCCAAAATAAAATAGTTTATTACGCTAGCTCTAAGTTCATGTAACCGAAGCTATAACAGTGTGCATGCTCTAGAAGCATGTTAAATATAGAGGCCCGGCAAGTGTTTATCCCAGACACTTGTAGTTTCGACATGGTATACGTTCGTTTGCCTATCCGGTCAACTCGAACGGGGACGTTACTCCCAATAGATCTATTTATAACATTCGCGCTTCCCAGCAGGAATTGACGGTTCATGAGTTTGGGCAATTTGGGACATAATAGTGCTTAGGCTAATCCGCGTAATAGTTTGGTAACAACAGTGTTGGTCCATAAAAATAGTTTTGCATGTTTCTTACCCCGATTGTAAAACAAGTTCAAATAGAGTGGGGTTACATATCAGTCAATCGCATAAAGCATTCAAAGAACCAATTCAAATAATTCAGCTCAACAGTCAGATATTGAGTAAACAGTTCGCAGATTTCAAAAATAAACAGTCATAGAGTTTAGTTAAAACGAGCATGTATTCTCCCCCAAGAACAGTTTAAAAACCAGTAAAAGTAGGGGCCATGAACTCACCTTAGCTTGCAGCAACGCAAAATATCACAGAGGTCACAACTGGCATCAAGAGCTAACACAACGATATCGAGAGTACAGGCACAACGGTGCCGGCTCGGCACAACCTAATATATATATAGTTATCTCAGAATACGTCTCGTAAAGTAAAGGAGTTTTCAAAGACAAGCGTCTTAGTTTTCGTGGATTACTCGTATCAAAGTTTGTAAAAAAAAAGTTTAGTTTCAATGTTTCGTGTGGTGGTAAAACAACATAGACTCAAGGATACTCATGCCAAATAGGAATAGAAAATCGACATAGTCGAGAAAAGTACCGACGAGGACTTGACTCGAGAAAAGATTGACAAACGAAGTCAAGGAAAATGTCAACAAAGTGAGTCAATTAATACGTTTCGGTGTTTACCCAATAATCCCAAAATAGTTCGGTAAGTTTGAGAGTGTCCCGGCCTTGTATACTATCCAGAAGACCAGTCATATAAATGTATGTTTAGACTCTTTAGTTATGTTCTTCCTTCCTATGCTATTTTGAGACGCTTGGTAAATAAAGTTGTAGGTTTTAAATATTTTTACTCTTCTTAAAAGTCTTATGTCAAATTTGCACCACTATGAGACATATCAATAGTTATTTCCAAGTCTAATAAAAATAATTGTCGTACAAATCAGTTTATTGTTGCCATAACAAAGAGTTCAGTACGTGCTCCTTTTTCACTTGGGCCTTGGCCCATGAACCACACAACATATCAGGTTTCTCAAATGTGTAACCTTCATTTCCTTGTGGGCTTTAAGTTCCAGTCAACATGTTATTCACAGGTTACATTTGATGTTTGACTATTGGGTTTATTGCATAACATATTAACACACATTTTCATTTTTCCATTTTGGTTTATTGATTGTGTGTGCATCGAGTCATCAAATGATGGCTTTGTGTCCCGTTTAATTCATTTTTATCCGAAAAACTCTTAAAGCGTATTCCGAAAACGATGAGTATTATATAAAAATTTTATATTTATCCGCAATGTTAGGTTTTATATAACAATATTAAGTTACGTGCAAAATGACCCGGACGAGACACAAACCATGTACAATGATTAAAACATGCCAAACCAGAAAAAAAATAAGTATCTTGATGATTATTTGAAATTCTCAAGAATATTTAACAATCTTGGGTCACGCATTTAAGCCATTCACACTCAACTAGGCATTTGCACGTTACTTTGAAATTGAGAATGAATATAAACATGTCTTGCACTTTGTGGCATGAAGGTTTTGTTGACAGAAGTGTAATTGGTTTATAGTGGTATTTATACGGATAGCATCCACGTTCTTTAAGGTGGTTTTGTTTAAATTAGTTGTTTCGTTTCGTGATCGTTGTCGTCTAATTTATGGGCCAGCTTAAATCTTCTTAACAATTTAAACACAACAGTGACGCAACAAACTCCCTTGTTTACATTTCATCAAGCCAAACCCAACACACTCTTGGTGACAGATAAATCAGCACCCGTGCTTACACAAAGTTACCAACTTAAAATTGATCAAATTGAATTGTTTGCTTATAAAATAAGCCAGAATAAGCTGGAACAACCAAGCAAACACCCCTTGGTGTTTGCGGCTTAGACCGAGACAAAGACACCCTCTATGGGTAGAGATTGAATCGAGAGCAGTTTCCAGGCATCCAAACAACGCAAAATCACAAGTACTAACACCAAATAAGCTCGCAAGCTGGCTAATAAATTCAAATAAGTCGCATACGCAAAACCCAAACCAAGACTCGAGAACCCCATACGGGTTTTATACACGAAATCAAAACAAACACCACACGAAATCTTTATCAAAACAAGTTTAGCCGAGTTTTTATATCCACGAAAAATATGTAATATAACTTTATTAATTCGGATTAATTAAAGAAAAAGATTACAAAGAGTTGGGTGGTTAACATACCACAAGAAAAGGTAGCGAGACAAAGGAAGATGGAGGAGATGAATCACAGACCCAAAACCACGAACAAAATCACCCAGCTAGAAACCCATTCGCGACCCGGGATAGTTGTGGCTCAAACGATCTAAACCCTAGTTGAATCTCCTTGATGATGGTGGCGACGGCTGCTTCTTGCGGCGGCTGGAAACTAGAAGCTACTCTCGAGAGAAAAGTGTGAGTGGGTGATGTATATGAGAAGTACTTGTGATGTTTACCCTGGTCTTCAAACGAGATTAAAAGGAGAAGAAGAGGAAATAAATTAAACTGCCTTTCCTTGCTACCAGTCGATTTATAGACAAAAAAGGATATCGTCGCCCTCATCTCCGTCATCCTTTTGGTGGGATTTGTTGACTTAGAGAGTTAGACAAATGGATCAGACCTGTAGATAGTAGGGACCTCTCTTGGAGTCTTGTTGTCATCGATCCATATCTGATTTGTGAGTGAGATGATGATATCAATATTCAGAGAAGAAGAGAGAGAGTGTGTCATGTGGGAGACATGACAAAGGAACGTTATCTATATATTTGTTATACGATTTATTAAAATGAGTGGGGTGGGGTTCGGTGGTATATAAAGATAAAAGGAATGGATTTTACATAATTCTTGTCTCTTTTGTGGCTATTATGTGTACCCCGTGTATCTCGTGTCCCGTTGAGCTAAAATAAAATCGTGGCAACCTGGTTTGGTGTTTTTGAGTAATAATGCGAAAAAGAAATAACTTTTCGTGAACGTTTTTATGAACAATAATATTGACCCTGAAAAATAATTATCGGACTTAACCAATATTTAATGTGGTATCGGTACGCGTGTGGTGTCGCGTTTTTCAGAAAAACAAGATAACCTCTCGTTTTTGTTACGTTAGTGTCCGAAATTGTAAGAAAGTGATAAATTCACTTTTACTGATAAATTTAAATAGCTTTGACGAGTTATTGTACGCTACTGCGTGCGAATTTGCTTTCCGTAATAAATATGTAAACGCATAAGTGTTCAGTTGTGTAATAATAAATAAACATTTATTATTAAAAGATTAGTGAAAAAGTACCGGTTGTCACACGAACTCCAATTGATAAATCTCAATTGCCTAATTATTATTAAAAATTGAGACCAAATCTTGTTTTATTTCTTGATTGATTCATTCATAGAATAGAACGTAACATCTGTATTTGCTTTTGAAGATCCCTTTCTCGTCAACAACAATAAGAGAAGAGGAACTCCAATCTATTGATTTAAGCGGCTTTGCCCTCTGTCTATTCTTTATTGGCATCATTTCCCACTCCTCATTCAACATCAGGAAATTTTGTATAGTAATGATAGACAGGTTCTCGATCAGAATCCTATAAATAAAGGGGATTCTTCAACTCGCACTTTCTTTTATCTTTGATAACAGCCAATCCCATCGTCAGTAAAAGAGGAAGAAGAAATTTCAGATGAGCAGACGGATTGAAGAACGAGGATCAACATGTTTGATGTTTGGGGTTCTTTCAGTGGTGGTTTCAGAAGTAATCAGATTGCATATAACATCTGACCGAATTTGAGGGTTTTAAGAGATTTACACATCTGAAGTCTTATATAAAACAAACAGAAGAAATCACAAAACATCTGACCGAATCAGATTTCAGATGTTGTTCAGATGGTTTTATGAAAAACAAACAACCTCTTATTTAGATAATTAATCAAGTTTGGCCAATTGACACTAATGATCCCTCAAGTTAATTTTCTTATAATTTAACCACATAATACTCTCTAAACCCTTTACTTAATATGTAATCACTTATAGTTGACTATCGGGTTTGACTAGCCAATCACGTAAAGCCTTTGAACTTATAGAAGTCAAGGTCCAAGTATCTCTATGGCATTTTAGTAATAAAACACTCAAAACCCAATTTTGGGGTGTTGCAAAAAGCATCTCTGATTAGTTTGATCTTTATTGTTGACTTCAAACATTAATAGTTGTTGAAAGAAGATCTTGAATAAGAAGTTTACTGATTGAGCTCGCTTTTGTAAAGGACCTTGAACATTTGATGTTAACGTTGAATCTTCATAACATCTGCTCTCCCTCAATTAGATAATCATATGTAGAAGCTTTTTCAAAAACCTTTCTTTGAAGTGTATGAAAAAAATAACATTTGGGAAAAAACTATAAACTAGCCAATATCTTGTCAACTGTTATATATTAGGAAAAAACTAACATTTATTTTGTTGGATGAAATTTAGGCGAGTTTGACCAAATTGAAGCCAGTTTTGACTTTTATTGTCCAATAGTAATGTTCAATTTTGTCACGTCAGTATAATGGTGCACTTCCATTGGTTCAATTGAGTTTTTCAACATTCTTTGTCCACTTTTTGTAAATCTCTTATTATATAAGAGATAGTTGTAAATGTTTTGTTAAAAACGATGATTTTCTTACCCTCGCTCTACTGCAAGGCGCAAAGTGTTATGTGAAAAAGCTTTACATTATTTTAAGATCTCATCTAAATCCATTTTACCCTTTACTTATACAATGTTTTAAACGAGGGTTTGGGCTGTCGCACGTTGCAGCGGAGCATTTTAAACTGCGTGTATTTGTTTTGAATATTGTTTGCCAATTTGTTTGTTAGTAGCATTATTGTCGATTATTCAGTATTCAATACTAAAAACACTAAAAAAATTAACCATAAGTGAAGTTATGTTAATTCTATCACGTCTAAGCGAAAATTGTTAAAAAGTGAGTTGTAAAGAATCTAACTGCCAATACGTTATTTAAATCACGAAATCACCAATTTTCACACAGTTAAAAGAAATGCTACCTTGAAACATAAGTTAAATAACTGCCTACGGGTACACACGGATATAAGTAGGGTCTCTTTACATGTAAATACAATATATAGAGTTGTTGCACCTAAATTTGTGGTGTTGCAAAAAGCCTAGTGCAGACGATTCTTATTAACACTCATTGTAACACTAAACAATAAAAAAACATTTTACATCTAACATGCTATCTTAAAAACTGCACACTCACAACATATCCTCTTACATTTGATTTGTGCTCCTATTGCTTGATCATCAGCTAGAACTTATGTTGCTTCAGTTTCAGACAATTCTTTTTCTATTTGTAGTCGGATAAAAGGAAGTACTGGGGTGGGGGGGGGGTACGGGTTTCATCACCAGGGTTTTTGATCTCTCGGAACTTGTAAGGACCATTTTGACTTAACAATTAGGTTCCCATTAGGTTTACTCTTAGAATAACGAATGATACGACTCGACCACTATATGTAACTAATAGGAGGACGACTCTCAAAACCAGTAACAAAGATGTCTTGTTGAGTTGCCATTAATGAAATGTGAAGACTTGATAAAGGGATTTTGGAAGTGAACTTTTAATCAATGTTTCTGAATGAACTGGTTTATCCAAAGTTGAGGGTTTGACAAACTTAGTATCCACAGTTTTCCCTTTTTCAACCATTCTAAACATCTCTTTTAGTTCAACTATTACAAATTATTGATCCTGGTGTTTGGTTCGTAAAGCAACATTTTCATAGGCCAACTCATTGATTTTAGTGACTAATTCATCAATCTCTCTCTTTGACTGAGCACGTGTCCTTTTTAATGAATCAGAAATCGTTTTATACTCTTGCTTCAAATGTTTGATATCTTTTTCATAATTCAAAATTTGAAATTTCGTGGACACATTCTCATCATCGAGTTTTTTAACCTTTGATGTCCAAGAGTTTTCGAAATATGCTTTTCATCCTTGTGTTGTAAAGCTAGTTCGAATGTAATGCTTTGGCCTTGGCACCCTCTTTGGAAAATTGCGTTGAAGTTGTACAGTTTGGTTCAAAAGACTCTCTTAGACGTCATTTGAATCTTTTGAAATTCGTTGATTCTCCTCTCTTAATCTCTCATTTTCTATTCCTAAAGGATGATAGTGCAAAGGGTCATAGGGATGCATAACAATAGACATAATATCAGTAATCACTACAGCCTCTAAGAGTCGGTCGAGTTCGTTTTCAAAACTTTTGTGTAGGAAAACTGAACTTAACCAATTAGATTAATAAAGAAAATGGTTTACAATCTCAAACTGTTCTCAAACAGCCAATACAAAAGCTTGATCTCAATCAAGTATATCAAATGAAAGTACAAAGAAGTGAAATGATATTTTGTGGTGGTCATTATAGTGAGAGGAGAGCTGATATATATAGAACACCAGCAGAAGTCGTTGTCCATGGTAGAGACAAGAAAAACGGCTTCTTCACACATACTAACAAAGCAATCTCACGGGTGTGTATCTGAGTGACTTCAGCCCTAGAGTATATCTTCTATCATTAGCACAAAGCACCCTTCATCTTTTTCTTCTTATCTTTCAGCCACACAACATTTCACCAGGCTTAATCTGAAAATACAAACAAGTCAACATTAGTCCCTTAACTTTATTCCAGGCCAAAGTTATATTTTAACATCCCCCCTTAATTTTGGCCTGGAAGATATCAAGTAAACCCAGTTTAGAAACCATTTTGAAATGTTGAGTTTTATCAAGCCCTTTTGTAAAAATGTCTGCTGTTTGATCAGCAGTATGAATTTTAGCAGTTTCAATAACACCAGTTAAAATCTTTTCTCTAACAAAATGGAGGTCAATCTCCAAATGTTTTGTCCTCTCATGGAAGACTGGATTAGCAGCAATTTTAATTGCTGCTTGACTGTCACAAAAAACTTTTACCGGCATAAACTGTTCCCAGTTAAGATCCTTAAGAATTTTGAGGATCCAAACAATCTCAGAAGTTACAGAAGCTAAGGCTCTGTACTCAGCTTCTGCAGAAGACTTTGAGAGGGTGTTTTGCTTTTTGCTTTTCCAAGATATCATAGAACCACTGAGACTAATACAGAATCCAGTGACTGATTTTCTAGTAACTACACACTTGGCCCAATCTGCATCTACAAAAGCATTCATAAAGTTCTCAGAGTTCTTAACTATATGCACACCCATACCTGGAGAACCTTTCAAATACCTCAGCACCTTCAAGGCAATTTTCACATGGGACCTTAAAGGGGAATGCATAAATTGGCTCAGGCAGTGTACAACATAAGATATATTGGGCCTAGTGTGAGTTAAATAAATCAGTTTTCCAATAAGCTTTTGATACTCAGTGATATTATCAAGTAATGGATCTGTATCAGTGGGTTCAGAGGTGATATGCACACTCTGCTCTAGAGGGATAGCAGAGGGTTTACAAGTCAGAAGACCAAACTCAGATAATAAATCAAGGCAGTATTTTCTTTGAGATAAACAAACTCCATTCTTAGTTTCAATAACTTCAATGCCCAGAAAATATTTGAGCTTGCCTAAATCTTTTATCTGAAACTTGGTTTTAAGATACATTTTGACATCATCAATAGCATCAAGATTGTTACCAGTAATGATTATATCATCAACATAAACAAGTAAGGCAATAAACACACCAGACTCATTTTTAGTAAATAGAGAATAATCACTTTTACTTTGCACAAATCCATTTTCAAGCAAAGTGCTGGACAGTTTGGCATTCCACTGTCTAGGAGCCTCTTTTAAACCATATAAAGACTTTTTAAGCCTGCACACTCTATTGTCATTTTCATCAAAGTATCCTGGAGGAAGTTTCATGTACACAGTTTCCTCAAGGTCACCATATAAGAATGCATTGTTAACATCTAATTGAAAAATGGGCCAGGATTGTTGAACAGCCAAGTTAACAACACATCTAATAGTAACAATTTTGACCACAGGAGAAAAAGTCTCATCAAAGTCAACACCTTCCTTTTGATTAAAACCTTGGACAACAAGTCTAGCTTTAAATCTATCAATGTCACCACTAGACTTGTATTTAATCTTAAACACCCATTTAGAACCAATGGCTTTTCTGTCACTAGGTAATTCAACAATCTCAAAAGTATCATTTTCATATAAAGCTTTCATTTCATTATTCATTGCTTCTCTCCAGTGCTGAGATTTGCTGGCTTCCCAATGATTTTTAGGTTCTGAAAGTTTATTTAACTTAGTTATAAAACAAAAGTTTTCAGAGCTAAGATTGGCATAGCTAACAAATTTTTCAAGACCATACTTGACTTTTGAATCAACCACAAACTCATTATATTTATTTGGAAAAACAGAGGATCTTTCAGATCTTCTAATGGGTTGAGTTTGTAAGTTTATTTGATGGTCTGTGATTGGACTATCATGAGATGTACCCTCAGACAATGCATTTACATTCTCAAGTGTAGCAGACATCTCATTTTCAGGGGCAAAAACCATTGGAACCCTGAGGATGCCCCAATTCATCCTCAATTGGGTCAATTGTTGGACTGCCATCAAGAAAAGAGTTCTTGCCTTCACTAGGAGTGTTTGCATACTTGTTTCCATCATTAGATGGTATATTGTTTATGTTTTTCCCATCATAGGGTATGTCAAGATCCTCATACACAACTGATGAAACGAAAAGTGTACCGCTTTTAGGGGGTCATTTAAGCCCTAAATCGTATTTATTTGATCAAATATTGCCCTAAATCGTTCCTTTTGTCATTTTAGGTACTTTGGAGAAGAAATCTGGAAAAGGAAGCATTTTGGACGTTTTTGGAGCATAAAAGTGAAGAAAACGACAAAGTCTCCTAAATCTGCTGGAAAATACTTGTGACGGCGTCAAGCTCTAGTGTGACGCCGTCAGCCCTTGATAAGCCAGAGAAATTTTGGAAGATTAAAGGGGGACGACGTCAAGAAGGTCGTCAAGCCTTGATAAGCCAGAGAGGATTTTGGAGGATTAAAGGGGGACGGCGTCAAGAAGGCCATCAAGAAACCCTAAACGCGGCGAGGTGACGGCGTCAAGCTCTATAACGTGACGCCGTCAGATATGTTTTCCTATATATACTTTCATAATTTTTTGTCATTAGTGTGCAACTTTGTGAGGAGAAACCCTAAGACGAATTTCTGCCATTTTTAAGGGTTTTATACCCTTGGATCTCCCATGTTTAATTGAAGATAAGTAATCAATTAATCATTCAATATGTCTATGTGTTGTTTGATTATATCTTGTTCTTGTCTTTTAATTAACATGCTAGGCTAGATTTATCTTGTGTTTTCTTAGATCTAATGAAACCTAACTATTGATTATTGGTTGTTGGTGTGTTATTAATTGTATTGGATGATTGTTTATCGATGTTAGGCTTAAGAAAACTGGCTAACCTCCTATACGGTAACTTGCTTGAACGTCTTAAGAAACATGAACCAATGCGTACTAAGGTTTTTATGGTTGTATTTAATGCATGAGCGAATTCTAGTGATCCCATGTTAGGAGCTTCTTAGCCGGCTCGACATAGGAGTGAAGTAGGAGCTTATAGAGTTGGGGAAGTACGTACGCCACCCCACGATTGGTATTAAGGAATACACCCGTCATCCAAGTAATTAATACACACTAATCAACCGGTAAAAGATAGTTAGGGAGTAAGGAAATCTAAGTAAACACATTTCTCCCCATATAAGTTCCACAACCTTTTTATTTTCAGTTATTTTATTTTATTTGCAATTGTAGTTATTTGGGTTAGTTGACTAGCAACTAATTCCGCCCACTCCTTCAAACCCGAGATTTTACTTGCTTTCATAAAATATAAAAATACAAAAAGAATCTTCCCTCACCCTTAGACCTATTAGAGTAGTTTTTCAATCCTAACGACACTATTCCCCTAGAGAACGATCAATCCCCCGGTACTTGCCACTACACTATACTACATCGGTCAGGTACACTGCCTGGTGGGGATTGCAAGCCTCTTGAGATCCCTCGAGAGGTAAAACCTGTTGTAAGGTCGCAAAACCACGCATCAAGTTTTTGGCGCCGTTCGGGGAATAGTTATTGTTTAGGTTGAATTTTTATTTATTAGGTCTACTCACTAGATTCCTTTCTAGTGAGATTTTTTATTTTATTTTTCTAGGATTTCTTGTAGTCTATCTTTTTCTTTGTGCCCTTTGTTTGTAAAACCATTTTCATTTGTCACTATGATGGATGAAATTCCATTTAGATCATTGACAATAGAGGAACAATTATATTTCACCAATAGATTTGTTTCCTATCATTCCTATGAATTTTTGTGTGATCTTTGTGATTTCCAAAAGGAGTTAGGGGTAAGGTTAGATGGGTTTAATGAATTCTATGCATGTGAGATTTCTATTAGACGAGCATTATCTGGATCAATTCCTTTTAGTCAGGCCCTTTGGATGAATTTTGAGGAAAGCTTCCTAACCATGACCCATAAGTGGAACGAATTGGTGGATTCATATGAGCAAAGAGACCTAGTTTCTAAGAACATGAACTTAGAATCAAACCAAGATTCTGAGACGGTTAGAGTTGAGCCACCTATCTGCATGTCATGGTTAGGCACTACCATAATACAGGGTGAACACTTAGGTGATCTTGATGTGATGGAGGATTTAGCCGAACATGATCACATTAATCAAAAAGACCTAGGTTTTATGATTGATGACGTTGAATCTCAAGAAACACATGATGAATCTTTTGGGCAATTTGAATATAGCAGTAAGAATATTGAGGATGATCCTTATGATTCGGATATAGAAGTTGAGATGCCTAGAGAAGCACTTGAGATACTAGGGAAAATGTTAGGGTTAGATTCTACTAAAACACATGATGAGGATATAGGTGATCTTGACACAAGGAATGATGAGGTAAGTAACATAAGCCCACCAAGTACCCCACAAGTCCTACCATCATTTGAGGCACACACACCACCCATGACTTACCCGGAAGAAGTAGAAGAGACTATAGGAACCCCAATAGAGGTAGAGCCCTTGGACCAAACAAAACTAGAAGAAATAGGTTTGAATACTTGTAGTCATAACCTTTCTTTTAGTTCTATGGAAGTTCCTAGTTTTGATGAACCGGAGCCTAAACCAAAACCGTTAGAACTTGGGATGATTAGGTCCCGACCCACCCATCAAACCATATAGTCCGGATAGTTTTATGTTGAAGGTAGTAGACTCTAAGCCTTGTAGAGAGGAAGCTGACATAGGAGTGAACCATAACCTTTCATACTTACATCACCCATTTATGATTAATCACAAGAAACACTATGGGTTTAAACCGGGTTTATTAGGTCAAGATGGATTCCCAACTAGGAGTCTCTCGAAGTTGATAGAAGATGATCCCTTTCTAGGAGAAAACTTCAATTCACCCATTGACCCAATTGAACTAAGTAAGGTTATGATGATTGGATCCCACATCTTTGAGCATATAATTCATCCACCAATCTTTCCTCACGCGGCATACTTCCACCAAGATGGTGTGTATCGCTACTATCACCCGCACTTAACCCTAAGTGTAGGGAAAACCTCTCCTTTATCCGTTAAATAAGGGTAGAGTCAGGCTCGTGACTCGAACAAAAACAAGCGCTTCTTGGGAGGCAACCCAAGCTTTATTTGCTTTGTGTGTTTATTTATTTGTTTGTTTGATTTTATTTGCTTCCGTATGTATGTTTAATTTTTATTATTATTGATTCATGTTCGAAACTAAATTGTGAAAATGCTTTATCTTGTTTTTAACTTCGTCTTAACTACATATAAAGGTATTTTGCAAAAGTTAAGTGTAAGGGTAATCCAAATCGGTTTATTAGAACAAATGAACATGAATCATAACAATATTAAATTAACATACATATTAGTAATTGTTTGAGTCAAATGCTTGTATCGAGTCATAATGATGTTTTGCAGGAATTCCAGGAAGTAAGGTATAGGTTTTTCCAGAAATTTTCCGGAAACTTAACATGAGAATTCTGTCAGATCATTTCTGACGGCGTCAGGCCTTACAACCTGACGGCGTCAGGTTTTAATTTTCTGACATTTTTGAAAGTTTTGTTTTCATAAAAAGTTTTTATTAAATCTCTAACTTATAAACTCCAGGAATCTGCAAAATTATCATTCCACAAGCATTATATCCTTATACAGATTTATCCCGCCGATGTTATGCAGGTTTTCGTGTTTGTTTTCTCAGGTTTAACAGGTTATTTTGGACAAGGAGATGTATGTGGAATCAAGCTTTTGGCGATGCTTTAGTCTTGAAGCTTCAACATTACCTTGGAAGAAGATCTAACCATGTTACCCCTTTATCCACCGAGCGAATCAGGGGAGTATTTGATTTCATTCGTTTACCTTATTTACTTTTACATCTTTTTATTTGAACATTGGGGACAATGTTCATCTTAAGTGTAAGGGGGGTAAAATACGATACTTTAGAGAATGCTATTACGCTTGATTTTTGTTTGTTTGATGGTAGATGTGTAATAAAACTGAGATAAATACTTGTTAGGGCAATTTTAGTGCCAAATTTAAAATTTTTTACAACATTTAGGAGTGAAACTTTGGTCTTAATGAGCGTCTCATGGATAGGAAGTTATATGACTAGCACAAAAACCGTACCACTAAAAAATTTTCCACCCCCAAATATGTGAGGTTCACCCCTAGAATTGGTAGGAAAAGCATTTATGCTATGATGTGTGTACCGGTAGCACTTAGATTCTAGAACTTGCGTTAGGACCATTCCGAGGCCACAAGTGAGACTACATTCGTGTAGTTAGATTTACTACATGATAAGAGGCATTAGGATTAACCCATTGTTTTACACCTGTGTTTTTGTTATAATTACATTGGCTACATTGGTCAAGTAATTCTCCCACACCCTTTGCGTTGTACTCATTTTTAGTACACGATACCCCTAGTACACCCCTCAGAGCCTATCTTTTCATTTCTAACTTTAAGCATTTTACTTAAAGGAAGAATTTTTTACACCCCACTTAAATGTACACCCAAATCGCCTTAGCCTACCTTGTATGCACTCATTTTTAGTGCATTATTGTGACAACATTTGTTTAAACCCCAAGTTAATTATCTAATTGAATTACATGGTTGCTAAGTCGAGTCATATCCTTTACATATTGTTTTGGGAGATTGGGACTCATGGGTAAAGTACTAGTGTAATGGAGTGATGGGGAAGAACAACATTATTACCCCCATATGTGCTAAATATTTTAAAAGTACTCCAAGTTTTTCGATTATCTTAATTCGAGTCATTAGAATAGTTATTTGTAAAGTTATGTAAAAGTTCAAGTGTAAGGGGAATGCAACGCCCCTATGATCTTGTATTATTTTGGATGGTAGGGCAAGAGTGTATGAAAAAAAAAAAAAAAAATCGAAAAAATTAAGAAAAATACAAAAAAATGAGAAAAAGAAAAGTAGAAAAAAACATACGGACTACCATCCCGTTTCATTTTATGTTTATTTTATGTTTTTGTTATTTTGTTTTTAGCTTAAGTCGAGTCTAGTCTTGGCTTAGCAACGCCATATTGTACATGTAATTAATCGAGATCTTTAACTCGCCACCAGTAAAATATCCTTTATCCAACAAATCCGTGTTTATCATATCCCTACACCTAACGTTATAACCCGTTTAAAAGCCCTCTTGGATAGTTTATCTTTGGTGCTTACGCCTAGTGGAGGAGGTTTTTGATCCTTTCCCAAGCCTATGGTAATCTATTTGCTATGACAGGTAGTGAGAGATATTTTTCATTTTCATTTATGAGATATACTTTTATGACACCTGAGAGATGTGAGTATCTAAACACTACTTGTGAGGTGCTAGTCTGTAATCTCCGTGCTTATTATGATTAAAGTGGAACGACTATTTGTTGTAATTTCTTTTATATTAGCGTTAAATGACCCCTAACTTGTATTTTGATTAGAATAAAAGCGCATTTGCTTGAGGACAAGCAAATCTCAAGTGTAAGGGTATTTGATGAAGCGAAAAGTGTACCGCTTTTAGGGGGTCATTTAAGCCCTAAATCGTATTTATTTGATCAAATATTGCCCTAAATCGTTCCTTTTGTCATTTTAGGTACTTTGGAGAAGAAATCTGGAAAAGGAAGCATTTTGGACGTTTTTGGAGCATAAAAGTGAAGAAAACGACAAAGTCTCCTAAATCTGCTGGAAAGTACTTGTGACGGCGTCAAGCTCTAGTGTGACGCCGTCAGCCCTTGATAAGCCAGAGAAATTTTGGAAGATTAAAGGGGGACGACGTCAAGAAGGTCGTCAAGCCTTGATAAGCCAGAGAGGATTTTAGAGGATTAAAGGGGGACGGCGCCAAGAAGGCCATCAAGAAACCCTAAACGCGGTGAGGTGACGGCGTCAAGCTCTATAACGTGACGCCGTCAGATCTGTTTTCCTATATATACTTTCATAATTTTTTGTCATTAGTGTGCAACTTTGTGAGGAGAAACCCTAAGACGAATTTCTGCCATTTTTAAGGGTTTTATACCCTTGGATCTCCCATGTTTAATTGAAGATAAGTAATCAATTAATCATTCAATATGTCTATGTGTTGTTTGATTATATCTTGTTCTTGTCTTTTAATTAACATGCTAGGCTAGATTTATCTTGTGTTTGCTTAGATCTAATGAAACCTAACTATTGATTATTGGTTGTTGGTGTGTTATTAATTGTATTGGATGATTGTTTATCGATGTTAGGCTTAAGAAAACTGGCTAACCTCCTATACGGTAACTTGCTTGAACGTCTTAAGAAACATGAACCAATGCGTACTAAGGTTTTTATGGTTGTATTTAATGCATGAGCGAATTCTAGTGATCCCATGTTAGGAGCTTCTTAGCCGGCTCGACATAGGAGTGAAGTAGGAGCTTATAGAGTTGGGGAAGTACGTACGCCACCCCACGATTGGTATTAAGGAATACACCCGTCATCCACGCAATTAATACACACTAATCAACCGGTAAAATATAGTTAGGGAGTAAGGAAATCTAAGTAAACACATTTCTCCCCATATAAGTTCCACAACCTTTTTATTTTCAGTTATTTTATTTTATTTGCAATCGTAGTTATTTGGGTTAGTTGACTAGCAACTAATTCCGCCCACTCCTTCAAACCCGAGATTTTACTTGCTTTCATAAAATATAAAAATACAAAAAGAATCTTCCCTCACCCTTAGACCTATTAGAGTAGTTTTTCAATCCTAACGACACTATTCCCCTAGAGAACGATCAATCCCCCGGTACTTGCCACTTCACTATACTACATCGGTCAGGTACACTGCCTGGTGGGGATTGCAAGCCTCTTGAGATCCCTCGAGAGGTAAAACCTGTTGTAAGGTCGCAAAACCACGCATCAACAACTTTGTCAGAAAAAGTTTGTATGATCCAGATCTTGACAGGTCTCAATCACAGAATTTTCCTTAAAGGGAAACACATTCTCATAGAATTCAACATCTCTTGAGTACAAGAATTGTTTCCTTTCAAGACTAAAGAGTTTATAACCTTTTTTAAAAGAAGCATAGCCAACCAACACACATTTTTCAGATCTGCTACTGAACTTATCATCATTATTAAGAACAGTAGCAAAACACAAACATCCAAATGCTCTTAGGTGATTTAAAGAACATTTATTGTTGAAAACCATGTTGTAAGGAGAATTCCCATTTAGCACTGAAGAGGGCAACCTGTTAATGAGGTAACAAGCAGTAAGAACACATTCGGACCACAAATTTAAGGGAATTCCCCCTGAAACAGAAGGGATCTGGCAACATTAAGCAGATGCCTATGTTTCCGTTCCACAATCCCATTCTGCTGGGGGTATAAGCACAAGAGGTTTGATGTATTATCCCATGAGTGACACAAAACTCATTGAACCGATTATTCACAAATTCAGTACCATTATCACTTCTAAAGATTTTAACAGTTTTCTGGAATTGATTTTTGATCAGATTAAAGAAGGTATAAACACAATCAAACACTTCAGTTTTAGTTTTAAGTAAGTATACCCAAACAGCCCTGGTATAATCATCAACGATAGTCAAAAAATACTTATATCCTTCTCTACTGGTGACCCGATAGGGTCCCCAAACATCAAGATGGACAAGATCAGCAAGCTTAGAGGTTTTATGTTCACTCAAGGGAAAGGGTTCTCTGGTTTGTTTAGCCTTTTGACAAACTTCACAAAACTCTACATTATCATTACTATCAAATTTAAGATCTTTGTTTAAAACTCTTAGGACTTGGTCAGAAGGGTGACCAAGCCTGCAATGCCACAAGTGTTTAGACAAACCAGAGAAAGGACAAGGTTGGTTTCTAGATGGCAAATTACCTTCAGTTTTATCAAAAAAATATAATCCATCAGACTGTCTACCAGTCCCCAGAAGTTTCACATCCCTCAAACCCTGAGATAACACATAGCATTTAGATTCATCAAAGGCCACAACAAATTTGCTGTCTCTAGCAATCTTATGAACAGACATGAGACTCACACAATATTCTGGAACAACAAGCACATCATAGAGAGTTAAGTTGTTGGTTAGGACCATATTTCCAACTTTTGTAATTAAAGCCTCTGTCCCATTAGGATGAGAGACTTTAATTCCAAGTTTGGAAATATCGACAACATTAACCAAGAACTTATCAGTATATGTTAAGTGTTGATTTGCCCCAGAATCAACTATAATGCCAGCTGCAATAAGTGCAGCCCTGGCCTTACTATTGTTGCAAAAAAATCTTTGAAAATTTTGGTTAAAAAACTTGCTGTTGTTAAAAACTATACCTGCCATATTGGCATGAACACCTTTGCCTTTTCCATCATCATTGACAGAGGTGTCTTTGATAAGAGATAAAAGTTTAGAGATCTGTTCATCGGAAAGGTTTGAAAGAGAGCTAGAACCAACAAAATTATTGTTCTTTATAAATATTTTGTTAAAGTTTTGAGCACTCTGGTTAGAGTTAGATCTAGTATAACCATTTCGTTTTCCAAAGTTAGGTGGGTACCCAATCAACTTAAAACATCTATCCTCAGTGTGCCCATTAAACCCACAATTCTCACAGACAAGAGTAGAACCTCCAGCAGTCCTATTAATCCCATTATTGGTACCCCTAAAGACATTATTGGGTCTAGAAGAATTCCCAGAGGTTTGGGGCCTCTGAGAATTTCCACGATTAGGCACATTAGAGTGAAAAACAGAAGACTGAGATCTTTGAGAGACCCCAGTTCCAGAAGAACCAGAGATCACAGCTCTATGAGATTCCTCACTAGAGATAATGGCAAAGGCCCCTTTAACATCAGGCAAGGGGTCTCTAGACAAAATGTTGCTTCTAATTTGCATATAAGAATCATCAAGCCCCATTAAGAATTGCATTAACTTCATTAATTGATTATGTTTCTTAAAATCATCAGCAGCATGACAAGTACATCTAGGTAGTTTAACAAGAGCATCAAATTGTTTCCACAAGGTACTTAGCTTGTTAAAATATTCAGCAATGGATGTGCCATTTTGAGACAATGAATTGATTTTATGATGCAAATTGAAAGTGACAGATCCATCAACTCTATCAAAAGTTTCTTTTAGTTCAGTCCAAACATCAGAAGCCTTTTTAGAAAAAATTTACCCAAGAAACAATTCCTCAGATATAGAATTTAAGATCCAACCCAAAACAATAGCATTAACTCTGTCCCATTGTCTACCTAACACATCATCAGAATTAGACCTCCTACAAGAACCATCTATAAAACCAGTTTTATTTTTACCTTCAAGAGCTAAAAGCATAGCACAAGACCACACATTATAGTTTTCAGTACCTTTTAATTTTATAGATATAACAGTTAATGTAGCAGAGTCATTAGGATGCAAGTGTAGAGGGTGACTGATATCAAGTTTGCTAATAAGGGTAACAGGTAAAGCATCATCTTCCTCTGCATCAGAACCCTGAGCAGAGGCAGGTGGACTACTATTATGCAAAGACATAGAGAAGCAAGCAGGTAAAGCAGGCACACAACAACAATAAGAGCAGATAAATAAGAAAGGAAGAAAGAAGTTCCCAGGTTTCCGTACCACTCAAGGTGGCAGGTCAAGGGCTTTATCTACTAGCAAAAAAAAAACACAATAAGAACAATATAATCAACACCAATCAATCAGCTTCAACAATCTCTCATATCCTACTCCCCATCAATCTAAACAAGATAAAATAAATTGCAAGAAAATTAAAGGTGCGAGAGGTGTTACAGTGAACGCAAAGCAGCAGCGGAATCAAACCTACTACACCCTAGATTCACTTAGTCTAGGGATTTAGCAGATATACACAGCGAGCCCAGATCCACCAATCACAATCCACCAAACCCTAATTTTTAAATTAGGGCAAATTACTAGAACCACTTGCAATCGAAGCAAATATCCCCAAATCAACCGATTGAGGTACTTAATCGACCTCAGGAACCTTTAAATCGTAAAAGCCCCAAATTATCCAAACCCTAATTTTCTCAAGCAAATTTTTCAGAGCAACCTGGCTCTGATACCATGTAGGAAAACTGAACTTAACCAATTAGATTAATAAAGAAAATGGTTTACAATCTCAAACTGTTCTCAAACAGCCAATACAAAAGCTTGATCTCAATCAAGTATATCAAATGAAAGTACAAAGAAGTGAAACGATATTTTGTGGTGGTCATTATAGTGAGAGGAGAGCTGATATATATAGAACACCAACAGAAGTCGTTGTCCATGGTAGAGACAAGAAAAACGGCTTCTTCACACATACTAACAAAGCAATCTCACGGGTGTGTATCTGAGTGACTTCAGCCCTAGAGTATATCTTCTATCATTAGCACAAAGCACCCTTCATCTTTTTATTCTTATCTTTCAGCCACACAACATTTCACCAGGCTTAATCTAAAAATAGAAACAAGTCAACATTAGTCCCTTAACTTTATTCCAGGCCAAAGTTATATTTTAACATTTTGTTTTCTCATTTTGCTTCATGTAATTCTCTTTCAATTGTTTCAAAAACTTTGATCATTTCTTCCACTTCTTTTGTATCAAAATGTGTTGTGCAAAGACGCAAGTGATCAACAAGGAGTTCAGCTTCAGTTTTAAACATGTTTCTAATTTCCTTAGACTAATATGATTGAAAATTTGAAGCAGTTACTGTGGTTCGACTCAACACAACTTTTTCAGGTAGACCGATGTCTTCCTTAAAAGTAGCAAAATACCTTTTTGCATGACTCTGTTTAGGCATTTCCGGTAAAGGACTATTTCTTTGTTTAAAAACGTTTTTGACTGGAACTACATTAGTTGCAGAATTTTGTGGAAGCAATCATCGTTCATCACAAAAATACCTTTGTGGAACAAACTGTTCATAAAGGTTGTTTATTTTAGTGTAATCAATTGGCGGTATTTCAACTTTAGTAGGTTTTGATCGACTCTTGTCAGCAAGTTCCAATATTTCTTCAGAATCATATGTATAAACATGCACATAAGATTCATAAAGAGTAGCACCATGATATATCTTAGGATTGTGCTTGAGAGCCTTTTTAAGAAACTTTGGATCTTTGTAACCAAGTGCAAATCTGTGTTTACTGTCAAAATATAGGCGAGGCTCATGACTAAGCAAATGAATCGTTTGAATCGCGATATTTTCAAGATCATTTATTTTATATTGCAAATCAATGATTTCTTCAATGTACTTATCTTCTTGTGTTCTTGATTTCTTTTTCAAATCAACAGTTGAAATTTCTTTTGTTTGTTGTGCAATTTGGTATCTAAAATAAGTGTTTTCCTTTCCAATAGTGATTTTTTTGATTATCGAGTATGACTTGCTGATCAAGAATCTTTTGCAGTTTTTGCTCACATGCATGGGACTCTTGAAAAGCCACTTCAAAACCTTTTTGTCTTTCATGATCTTTTTCTAAAAATTTTACACGTTCTTTATAGCTCTCAAGTTCTATAGTCAATGAAGCATTTGCCTCTTTTGCTTCCTGATTAACCGTATTGCATTTTGCAACTTCAAGTTGCATGTTCTTGATTAATGATTCAATAAAGGCATGATCCTAATCATTCGAGGTTTCATCCTGTTCAACTTCTCCTTGATTAACATCCACATCTGGATCATCAAATATGATATTGCTATCAATTTGATCATCTACATGTGAGTCATTAATTAATTCGTGTTACAGAATATGCTCGCTTTCATGAGCATAAATAGAAAAAACATCGTTTACATAAAAGGTATCATAAGTGGGTACCTCAAATAAGCCATCTGTATCATATGTCGGACCAGCTTCAGAGTCACTAAGGTTAGCCATCTCCTATATTGGCCATCATGATAACTGATGCATTCAGATCTTCCAGATCCTCATCTTCCCCTATATCTGCTAGAAAATCGTGTTGCTCATTAGTCAGAGTACCTCCTGCTTCATCCTTCTTTGCTAACAACATCTATTCCTTGAAGTAGTTTGAATCCCCGACCCTTGGCTTTGGACAAGCATTTGCATAATGGCCCTTCTCTTGGCAGTTATAACACCTATCACTTTTCCCCAAGTCTATACATTTACAGTATTCCCAACTCTCTTAACATTCCCTGTGTTTCCAGCATTTCCAACATAACCAACATTCTGAGCATTTCCACTATTACCTGCATTCCCAGCAAACCTTTGTCCATTTCTAGTATTCCTAGCATTACTAACATTTCCTACATAACTAGCATTCCCAGTATTTCCACTATGACCTGCATTCCCAGCATTTTTTCCTTGTACATCAATTCTACCACCTTGCATCACTGCTTGATTTCTGGTGTTAGATGAGGTTCTGAGTCGGTTGTAATATGAACCGACACCCAAAATTTATTTTAATGAACTGGGAATTTGAAATAATGAAATACGGAGAGTGCGGGGAGATTGCTTGGCATTGAGTTAGCTGATACCGTTCATCGCTGTACAAAAAAAAAGTGAGTAGATATGTCCACCTACGTTTAGAGAGTTTAACGAAGAAAAACGGGCTTAAAATGAATTAGATACACTCAAATGAAGTCGGGTTAACTTAATAAGAACATAACTTATAATTAGGGTTTCTTTTAAAGTATTAAATAAAGACGCGAGTGACCATTTTGAGGCCTGTTTACGAGGACCTTAGGGTTAGATTCATTAAGAGCGGTAGTTGAACTTTTTACGGCCCTCACGACATACTTGACACTGGAATTCGAAACAACCCATACCAATAAGACATGAAGAAGTTATAACCCTCTAAACTTGAGCAAAACTCGTTTTTGAACACTTTTGAAAACTTGATATTAAAAGGTGAAACTTACGTTTTACTACGTTTTAAGTCGTAAAACCTCACTGCAAGTATATATGGGTGATAAAAACTTCATAATACTCATACGCATTTAGTACATGTTTCATTTTCCTTAAAACGACTTATTATTCTAGGCCGCGTTTAAGATTCCCGGTTGTTATTCTACGATACACGTTTCCGAATACTTTCATTACTTGATGTGAGTTTCATAGCCCCGTTTTTACATGTTTATACTTATTTTGAAATATTTGGGGTGAGAATACTATGCTTACTTTTACATACGGACACAAGTGCATAAAACATTTACATATTTCCTAAGTTACCACATTAGCCATTAAGTCCCCACATATCATGAATAGATCTATGGGGTTGACACCCCTGTACGGGTTGGTCGCACCAACTGGGTAAACGGACGCATACCATTTGGAATATATTAGGTGCCTGGCACACACCTATAGGGGCATTTATATATGTGCAAATTGCATACATATTACGTTAAGGCTTCGGGGTCATGAGCTTAGGGTAATAGTATTACTTTTCATATGACATTGTATTTGTTATAATGGTCATACATTGGAATCTTGTGGTCCGCACTTGACATTTAAGTTTACATAAACCTATGGACTTGCCAACATTATTGTTGACATTTCAGCATGTATTTATCAGGTGCTTAAGGTTTGCTTGGTATAACATTCATGGAGTCCCATGTTAGAGTCACCGTTGCGGTTGCGTCACATTATAGATTTCATGCATAAACTTATTCGTTTGATTGTACTAAAACTTATTCCATTTTGAAGTGAAAGTTTGGGACGTATCTTGTTGTAAAACTTTATTTTTTCAAATGAATCAAACGATGTATCTTTTAAAAGACTCATATAGAGGTTGTTCTTTATAATCTTTGACTTTGTGCTATAAACGTCACGCCCGGTTACCTTTCTGCTACGACATTTATGGGGTATGACATATCTTGTAAGTATAAATCGTCCAAAACATCTATCTTTTTCCCCATCTTCGCTTGAAGATTTTTAAAATCACTCAAGAAGTCATTGGGACAACAAGAAGCAAGTGTTATCATATAAAACTATCATTCCTCGATTTTTAATGATTCCAATGTAACTTTATCCTCCACGGTGATGAATGAAAGGGTTTTACGAACAAAAGTAACAAAGAAAAAGATAGTCCATAAGGAATCTATGAAAGATAAAAGAAAGATGCTCACTTGATTGGAATCTAGTGAGATAGACCAAAACGAGGTAGAAAAAATCCAAATCTAGATTATTCCCAGGCAGCGGCGCCAAAAACTTGATGCAGCGGTTGCAACACCTAGTTTTACAACTTCCTAGGCAGTGTACCTAATCATTGCAATGTAGTATTGGTAAGGTGTGGGGGTTGATCGTTCTGTAGGGGAGTAGTGAGGTACGCTCAAATTGTATGATGAATTGGTCTAAATGTTGAGGGGATAGTCTTTTCGGTATTTTTATGTTTATTAGAAAGCAAGTAAATCTCTTGGGTTTGAGGGAGTTTTGTATTTTAAACTACTAATTAAACTAATATGCAGAAATTATAATAACAGAAAAGTAAATTTGTGGGAACTCTTATGCGGGAAAGATGTATTTACTTAGGGTACCCTACTTTCTAGTCGTGTTCTACTTAATCTGTTGAATATTCACATCCTTGTTTAGTATTAACGTGGGATATTCTTGATTATCTATTGGTTAAATTGGGTATTCCCATGCATATGCAGTAGCTTAAGTAAATGATACTTAAGATTGCTAAAAACACCCAATAACTAAAGCATGCAATAAATATCAAATCTAGTTAAATCCCTAAGACGTATCTTTCTAACTAGTCTGTAGAACCGTAAAGGGGGGGGGGTTGAATATGGTCTTTTCGAATTATTTAAAGTTTAGAAACTTAAAGTCTCAAAGAGTGTATAAGGGTGTATGCACAAAGGGAAATGATATGCACACCACAATAAATGATGTGCACACCACAAAATCACACATGTAACGCATAAAGTACAACATCACATATGCATATTTGTAGTGTGCACATCACTTATTGTGGTGTGTATACCACCTCCCATGCACAAACCAACCAAACCAAGGAATATCTAGAGAGAGTAGAGAGATAAAGTAGAAAAAGAGACACCACGATTTATATTGGTTCGGGATGGGGGGTTTAGACCATCCGTATGTCTAGTTGCAAATCTACGACATCGATACTATTCACTAGTATAATCCTTATGGTGGATTACAAACCGTTACAACTTCACTCTACTGATATGTACAAAGATCGGCGCTCATAAAGAATAGCTACTCCTAACGGTATTCTGCCCTCGAAACCACAATCGGAATCCCGCAATTCGACTTTCCACCTAGACCACTAAGACCACAAAGAACTTCCCCACAGAAGTATCAAACCCCAACTAGACTTTCAACCAATCTAGGCTTAACCACCAAGGTACAAGAATTTATACACCCTTGCTTATCCATACACGAATAAGACTTCACGAATGATTATAAGAGTTGATTTGTTTAAAACAACCTAACCTATCCTAGAGAGTCAATTCTGGTAGAAAGGGTATAAGAAGAAGACCCTCGACACAACACACAAGAGTGGATTAAGTTCTTGTGTGTCTCTCTTGCGGAAGAATTGTTCTTTCAACAGATGAGATTAGAAGATGTTAGAACATAAGAAGATTAGTATACTTAGAAGGAGGAAGAAAGTAGAGAGAAAGAATTAATGGCAAGAGGTGAGGAAACACAAGAAAAGAGGTGGCTATTTATAGACAATCGAAATTGGGATTAACACCCGACGCACCAGCTTGGCGCGTCGACACGCTTGAATGGCGCGCTAGAGTCTGTCCCAATTTGGCTTGTTTATCTTTACTCTTTAGCCATCTCTTGTTAAACCCCCAAGTTCACTTCACTTTTGACCTTTCCAAGTTCATTCTAAAGCCCCAAGTGGGATAACAACAACCAACTCATTTAGCCAAGATTTAGTAGGATTAAAAATATTTAGTAAAGTGTTAACTAGATAGTTAGGGAGTTAGTCTATTTTGAATGAGAAAGAAAAGAACCAATGGACTAAGGGTTTATCTAGGAGTGTTCCCTAAGGGTTGGGTAATACCTTGCCTCCCAAATTTGAAATTCAAATTTCAAATTCAGAATATAGAAGTTGTGTAAATGTGAGAGGGTTGAGTGTTGGACAAGCTTTGTCCTGGATGCGGGGACAGGAACATATTTAAAATTAAAATTTAAATATAAGTGTTGTGTATATGTGAGAGAGCTAAGTGTTGAGGAAGCAAAGCTGTGAGAGATGTATTGTAGGAGGAGACAAGATACATTTGAATTTCAAATTTAAATGTGAGTGTTGAGAGTGTGTGAGAGGGAAGTATGTTAGATAAGCTAAGGTGGAAAGCAATACAAAGTTGAATTCAAATTGTGAGTGTTGTAAGTATGAGAGAGGATTGAGTATAGGAGAAGCAAGATGGGAGACATAGTTTGTAGTAGGAGACAAATATGTATTTGAATATTCAAATTCAAATGTGGATGTTATGAGTGTGTGGGAGGAGAGTGTGTTGGACAAGTAAAGTATGACACATTGTAAGAGGGGAGGAGCCTATGTTGATGATGGGGAGACACATGGGTGTGTTTGAATTTGATTTCTAGTTGTTGTCATAGTGTGAGAGGGAAGTGTGTTGAGGAAGCAAGTATGTGAGTATGATTTCAAATTCAAATGTAGGAGAAGAGTATGTGGGTAGTTTGAAGGAAGCTTGGGGATAAAGCAGACTATTTTAAGGGATTGTATAAGAAGTTGAGTGTTAGAGAAGTAAGCATGTGCAAAGGATATTCATATCTCAAAATTAAAATTTCATAATCCTTAATTAAGGCACAATTAGTATATTCACTAATCATCTTGATGCAACTAAGAAAAGTGCTTTGCATCTTAAGTAAAGTATTAACCCATAAAGCGAAAGTTGCATTTATGTAAACTGGCCTTGACTTATATGACCAATAAGGGGGTAAACTCGTTACGTGATTAGCAAAGACATAAGGATTATGGTCACTTAAATGTTTTCATTTGAAGATTTAGTGAAAGTATGAATCTCATAGGTTTGAAAAAAACATATTAGACTTAGCTAATGGCTTTTTGAAAACATTTTGAGTTGGCATTTTGTAAAACGGGAAGAGGTATTTTGGTCATCTCTCAGTACAAATCTTGTTGCGAGCTTAAAAAACATCTTAATATCATATACAAAATGGTACCAAAAGATCCACTTCAGTCGGGTAAGAGAAAAGCCGACTTGGAAAATATGAAACGCGCCAAACAGTCCCTGGTGCTTGGTCTGGCGCGCCAGCGCACCAATCTGGCGTGCTAGGACTGGGATTGGCTCGTTTTTTGTTTTAGGCTATTGTTTGTGATTTTAAGTGTTTTATAATATATTTGTCATCATTTAAACATAAAGGAGACGTTAACCATTACTTGCACTAACATAGTCGTTTCCAATATATGTTCAAGCTAGGACGGATTCCCGAACTAGTTTTCGAACTCCTAATGCGCACATCTACTAACAAGAGACAACAGATCAGGCAAATAAACAACTAAATTTCATGCAATCCTAAGTAAATACTAACAGGTTTAGCCTAGTATAACAATAGAAAAGAAAGCGCAAGAAAGAATCAAACAAGAAAGGTTAAACATCATTGATTGATTAATTAATTAATGAACTTATCTCTGCAATACAAACGGTATTCATTGGCTAAGAAGGCCTAAGAAACTATAGAAAATTGACTAGGGTTCAGGTAAAAAAGTTTCTCACAAGTTCGACATACAATAATGAAAACAATGCAAAAATGTATATATGAAACAGGTTGTGACGACGTAACGTTGGGGTTATGACGATCTTACGGTTATTTTCCACCAACTTAAGTGTGACGATGTCGGGTCTTCATTGTGACACCATCGCTTGAGGGTTCTGACGTCGTCACACATGGAGCCTCAACCCACTAAGCCGTTACTAAATTCTTCAAAACTTCACTTTCTGGGCACATTTGGTGACCGCATCAGAGATGCCAGTCACGATCCTGAATTTTGTCTTTCTTTATCCATTCTTCATCCAATCGAGCCCAAAACGCATTCATATCCAATATTTGCATTTCCATGTACATAAAACTCAAAAACAAAGCATTTAGGGCAATATATGTTCCAAAGTGTACTAACTTCAGGGATAAATGACCCCTAAAAAGTGTACAAAATTACACCTCATCACTTATAGAATTTGAAGTCTGGGATTTCAAATCATCAAACAAGCTACTACATTGCGGTTTCAGGGGCTTGTATTGAAGTTCTCATGGACTTAGGAGAATTAGTAAGAAGGAGTCATGGTTCTTATTTGTTAGATAATTCCATTTTACTTAAGTATAAAATGAAGTGCATAGTTGATGTGTGCATGTATATTGCTCTAATTTTTATATCCACGGATGTCGTTGTGGTTTTAGCAGTATTCAAGTTTTAAATTTATATTTAGCCGACTTATCAATAACACACACTTTAACGAGCAGTGTACCCGGTCAGTATGAATATAATGGTAAGTAGAGTGTCGATCACTAAGAGTGGAACGTATTATCTAGTTATTCTAATCAGTATTTTAATATCTTAAGTTAGCTATACAACCTAATCTAATGCAAGGGGGTTCAGCCAGAGAGACTGGCACGGTTTGGTTATAATTAAATAAAATAAACTAAACTAATAGGCACGAATCAGCGATTAGCACACACGTACACAGATAGATACTTGAGACAATCAGAAGACCTGTCCTGATAATTAAGTAGCTTGTCACTTGTTTTATTGCTAGTTTTATATGAAGTGTATAGTTCGATGCGACGCATCGAGATTTAACCCTTTCTCGTTGGCTCTAATCTTATCGGCGAGTAAACCCTTAATGATTACTTATGTCTATCCTTTTTATTAAAGACACGCTAAAACAAATAGGCGAGGAAGGGGCATGGCGACCCAAGCAATGCTCAGCTAGACACAGAGGTTATCAATGCACTAATAAAAGTCACCAAAGACATCAACATATAAACTTTAATTAATGGGAAAGCAATTTTAAGGGGTGCCCATGGTTTTCCGTAGTCACATGGAATCGGCCCATCAATCCTGATGAATTAAAGTGTACTAATACAATAAAACAAAACTACTTAATGAATTGAATACATGCAGGACCTTCTTACAGCTCTTGTATCTTTGTTCAATGTGTGTCTTGTGCTGCTAATGCGTCTGACTTCGTCCTAGGGTTTCTTCTGTCTTCTGCTAAGTCTCGTACTAGGTATATTGCACACAAAATTCGTCTGACTTTGGGGTATTTATAGTTTCTGTCTGAGGGTTAGATGCGGCGCATAGGATAAGTAGATGCGGCGCATGGACTTAACTTCGCGTGGGGTCCAAGATTAATATATTCAGGAATATTCGTACACCGCCTTAAGATGCGGCGTAACTCCATTTCTCTATGCGGCGCATGTCCTTTGCTGTCTTGGATTGTAACTTGTGAAATCTTGATAGTGATGCGCCGTATGTTAGAAGTAGGATGCGGCACATCTGGAGCAGAATGATCTTGATCTTGTACATTTCAATAGACTCTTAACTTCTTGCTTGTTTTGCTCCATAATTAGTCCAAAATCGCCAAGTTTCACACAATACTTTTTTTTACCTGAGAATTACAAAAGTAAACATTAACGTATCAATTCTCACAGATAATATAATAAAACAAGTCAAATAAATAGGATAAATGATGGTAATAAAATGTACTTATTTGAGTTCATCAAATATCCCCCCACTTGAACTTTACTTGTCCCCAAGTAAACCTTAGAATTAATCTTATGAAAATGTATCCTAAAAGATATTAGGATTTGTTTTTATATTTAAGCATGTATTCGTTTTGTCATAATCACACAACCAAACACTTAACGAATTAGAAATAAAATAAAATATTTTGATAAAAGCAAATCTTAATCTTTAACTGTCCAGTCGTGACGAATATTCTATCATAAGCTTGGCAAGTATACGCATCTCCCCCACTAAAGCCAAGGAATAACAAGTCTAAAGCGGTAAAAAGGGTTTGTAGGTTAAGGGTTAATCATTCTTCATAATCTCTATCGATCTCACATTCCAGAAAAGGCGACAAAATCACAAATACATGATCGAATCCACGAACACGATACTTGCAATTGCTCAAATCCTTAACTCGAATAGGCTAAAGATAGGACCAAGTAATCTTCACCAATAATATTATATCAAAAATGGCGACAAAATCATAAATACATAGCCGAATCCACGACTACGATACTTAAGATTGCTCAAATCCCTAATCTCAATAAATCAAAGGTTTGGATAAAGAATAATATAGGGTATGGATAATATTTGGGATACAAATTGGTGTAAAATGAAAAATAAACAAATCAGATAAATTAAAATCCTAAGTGTGGTAAATTACTTTCCCAACCATCCCATGAATAAGACTCATATCATTGAATAACTCACGCTTTAACACTTGAAACACACGCTTTAGGTAGACACGAATTATACTCAACAAGATCTCAATCAAAGAATAACCTTAGTTGGCATTCCCATAACGGCCAACTCCCATTCAATCCATAAATATAATATATAACAAATAGTGGTGATATCGACCACTTAATACAAAACTTTACATAAGTTGGTTAAAACAAACTTCCAACTTTTCCTTTTCTTTTTCTTTCTATTTTTCTATTTTTTCGATTTTTTTTTTTTTTTTTTTTTTTTTTTTTTTTTTTTTTTTTTTGACATCAACATATGTGTAAAATTTCACAACTTTTCTATCACTATCTTTCCGGATAATTTTTCCATACTTTTCATACTTTCAGAAATAACTGTAATAGCGAAAGTAGTAAACACACGAAAAATAAACTCAAAGATATACAATATTTACTTTCATACCAATTGCATTGTGCAATTTCCTGACTCAACCAAAGATAATGAATTACGCACGCGAACACAGGTAATGTAAGGAAACACACTTTGCCTAAAGCAATTAACCAACCACGGATTTTAATCTACAGGGTAGGCTAAGGTGTAAGGGTGTTAACGAAACATTATAACAAAGGTGTAAGAAACGAAAGGAATGGCTCTGTGTGTTTTTCTAGGGGTATCTTACTCTAAAAGTGAGAGTAACAAAAGGGTTTATACGGGGGTTAACTAACCAGTGTAGTTAGTTAATATAACATATATAAAGGCTATTTTGGTGTAATCCTAGAAATTTACCAATTTAGACAAGTCATTCTTTTTATATAGATAATACATATTATGGTGGTCTCGAATAGTATACAAGCCAAGTTCTAAAGTTTACAAGTCACCGGCACACTCATAGATTTGTGAATTTTGAAAAGTTCACAATTTTTGAAAATAATGTTATGTGTGCAGCTATGTAATTTAGACTTTAAACAAAAACATGCTAAAAATTTTTAATTTTGATATATTAAGCGCATTTTAAGCATATTTTGAAAAAGTTTAGGACAAGTAAGTGTTCTAATTCTCCAATCCCTCCACTTAAGTTAAACAACGTCCTCGTTGTTTGTGTTAAAGATTAAAAACTGGAAAATAAAAGAATTAGAACAGAAAAACTCCCCTGAGATTTGCTCAGTATGATCCTCCATTTTTTTGTATAAGAGCAAAAATTATCATTCTTGTGGATGAACGTTTAAGCTTCAAAAATGATGTATCCATAAGAATGCAGGAATCTATAATACCATTCAGACTTTAACACATCTGAGTTAAGAAAGTTCAAACTTGCATAATACATTAGTAGTTAGTAAAAATAAAACTTAAAAATTAAACTGAAAATCATCAGGTCAGTCGATACGCCGTATCTTATGGAAGAAGATACGCCGTATCGAGCCTGGAATAAGTACGAAATAAAATAAAATAAAGGATAGGATGCGTCACATCTGTTTTACTAGATGCGGCGCTTGTATTGACCAAATAGACTGTTAACAGTCTGTTGTGAAATGGCTCGTTCTACGGTATATCTCTCACGTCCTCTCGTACTCTCATGCTGAACTTAATACCAGTCTTCATCAAGCATAATAAGAAATATAAACTAAAACATCAAATAACTACATGATAATGAGTACAATCCAAAATAATGATAATATACAAGAAACAATGTCAATAAACATATCAAATCAAGTAGCTGGGGGGTCATCTCCAGTAGTCGGCTGAGCCTCGGAAGTGCTGGCACCATCAGTCCTCCGTCTGACTCTACGGGAGTATGTGGCCATGGCTCTGACGTGAGTACCGTCCGGGAGAGTATGGCTCATCCCCTGATGATCCATAATCCGACTCATACTCTCCACAAGCCAACCTAGGTCTCTCCTAACCATAGTGAGGTCGGCCCTCATATCGTCAACAACGCCCCTCAGAGCTCTAACCTCCCCCTCAACTAGCTCAACTCTCTCCCCCACAGTGCGTACAACCGGCGGCTGGGGTGCTGGTACCTCCTCCTGGGCTGGAGCAGCAGCCGGAGCTCCCTGAGGATCTCCCTGCTCCACCTCTACCTCTGCTGGTCTCGCGGGCCCCAACGCCACCCAAAAGTAACCTCCCATAATCATCTCACAGATCCCTAACCTAACCAAATAATCCTGCCCAATAACCGGCAGGCTACTCACCTCAATCTCCAGGCCGGCAGGGATCTCATCACCAATCACGCCAAAATGACGGGCTAGTCTAGATACAAAGTGTCCTCCAGTCATCTGGCTCCTCCGATCTCTCCCCAATGCTCCTCTGTGGAGGAAATGTGCCAGAAAGTGAGGGATGTTCACCAACAACCCCTCGTCCATGCTCCTCAGAAGGAAGAGGTCAAGAGTGGTCACCTTCTCAGGTGACTGACCCCTCCCAGCTATGGTCAATGCTATCATCCTGTAGCACAGCCTCCTCATAGGCTCCCTGATCAATGTATAAGATGGGGTGCCAATGGTGGAATCACCCCCTGATGATATCCTCTCCCAGTAATCTCCTAGCAACCCCCTATCAGGAACCATCCTTAAGCTCTCACTCCAGTACCTGGCAAACCCGTCAGACTCAATCTCCTCCTCAGTATGCAGGCCCATAGCCAAAATACACTGCCTCATCGACATCTGCCTAAACTCTCCACCCAATCTAAACACAAGAGTGTCAGCAGTATCCAACTCCAAATCAGTCTCCCTATAGGAAACTGTGCTAAAGAACTCCAACATAAGCTCCCTAATCAGAGGCTCGTCAATCCTAAACATCCTCTCCCAAGCATGAGACCTGAATACGACCTCATCATCATCATCATCTCTAACTACCATCTCTAACCTGTCATGTAGACCATCAGCTGCATTCCCCCCATCAATCAAACCAACATCCGCAAATCCCAAAATCGAGACCCTAAAGATCTTCCTAAAGAAGATCGCTCTCAGTCTCCGTACGTATTCAGCCTCAGTATCTGCTGTTAGTCCCATGGTCTCGAAACGGAGCCACGGATGTCTGTGCGCGACTTCAGGTAATGCCATCTGCAATAATTCTTTAAGGTTAGTAAACAGTCTGTAATAAGGTTGATACGGCGCATCTGATAAATCAGTGCGGCGTATCTGCACAAAATATAAGAGATGCGGAGCAAGCACAATAGAATACGGCGTATGGAGATGCGTCGTATCTAAATTAAGTAATACGGCGTATATGGAATTTTATTAAATTGGAAATAGGTCGTTACGCCGCATCAATTAACTTAGATGCGCCGCATCTATTGATATATCAGTATGAAAGAAAAGGGTCAGGCACGCATTCCAAGAAATCCGGACCCGTGACGTAAACTCCCTCTTTAACATCACAGTCCCTTTTACCCATAAAAAGAGTTCTAAAAGTTTATTATACCACCACCAATCCATTTTCCACTATAATTCAAAATCAAATTCAAAACCCTAATTTACATTCAAATCAAATTAGGCCAGAAATTCAATGATTTATGCAAATTAAATACGGGGGAAATCATCTAACGCAAATTCTAATCAATTCTCCTAATCTTCCATTGAAATTCGGTCCAAGTTCTAATCATATTATCGCATAAACCCTAATTATTAAATTAAACAAAATTAAATAAAATAATCACCTTATATTACGATTAGGATTTAGTTCGGATAAGGAGGTTTGATTCGAGAAAAGCACTTCGGATCAAAGGGTTTGATTCTGGTGTGTGGTTTTCGTAATGACTGTGTGTAAATTTGGGTAAGAAATTGAGATCCGGCGCATCCCTTTCGTATTTATAGGGCAAATAGATGCGCCGTATTGAATAATTGTAATGCGCCGTATCTTTCTAAATTCGTTGACCGGTTAATAAGTATTAATAAGTCTGAGATACGGCGCTTAGAGTACTAGATCCGCCGTATTGTTGTTCCAGTAAACAAAATTTAAATAGGGAACGTACCTTGGCCTCCGCAACGCATTTCCATATGCATCAAATTAGGTAAAACGGTATACCATATGATAGATATAAATTCAAGGTAAGGGTAATAGGCATATACGTCTTGTTAATGATTATAATCTCATTGTTTAGTGGATAATGATTTACTCCAAGGTTAGGAGCAAATATCGTTTTAAGCTTACAAAAATTGAGATTATAATTTGGGAGAGGTTTTGTAGAGAACTCTCTATAAGGATAGGTAAATTAATGTAGAGGATACCTGGAATTCAGTTTCAAGAATTTTAAGTTACTCAAATGTTACCAGTACTGAATTCTCCTCCACTCTTGTCGTTTTATTACAGCCTTTCAGTTGTCAAAGGTTTGATCACTCCAGCTAGCGTCTTTTGGTTTGGTTCAGAATGTAATCTTCCATAGTGATGCTTAAGCCATCTTTTATCCTGAAAGTAAACAACTTGCACACGAGAGTAGTGGAACGATCAAAGTGAATATCAAAAATCAACTATATTTATTAAATTAAATTCGTCGTATTAACAAAAGTTAATGCGCCGTATTTTCGTTACGTTTCAAAATATAAGATTTTTGATTCAGTAGATGCGCCGTATCGATTAAAATCGATGCGTCGTATCTGTTTAATAATTTTGAAAATTGTTTTTAATTTAAATAATAGATACGCCGTATCTGCAAAAACAGATGCGTCGTATGGCGTTATCGTTTAGAAAAATTTCCTATTAAAAACAGAATACGCCGTATCTTGGGGAAAGATGCGTCGTATCGAATTTATTAATCGCGTTGTATTTTATAAAAATTAAACGCAATACGCCGTATCTATGAACATAGATGCGCCGTATCGTTTGTATTAGCTCAGTACAACGATAGCAAAATACAGAAAAACAGAAAAACAAAAATAATAAATAAAAACAAACAAAAAGAAACAAAGATTAAAGAAAATAAAAACACACAAAACAGAAAATATGCAAATAATACAATGAATGCAATTTAACTAATATACAACGGGGTTAGTGGTTAGAATAAAAATTAAGAAGAAAAACCTAATTAAAATACTAATCAAATTAACAGATAATAACAATTCACTCCCCGGCAACGACGCCAAAAACTTGATGTGTGCGTGTATATTGCTCTAATTTTTATATCCACGGATGTCGTTGTGGTTTTAGCAGTATTCAAGTTTTAAATTTATATTTAGCCGACTTATCAATAACACACACTTTAACGAGCAGTGTACCCGGTCAGTATGAATATAATGGTAAGTAGAGTGTCGATCACTAAGAGTGGAACGTATTATCTAGTTATTCTAATCAGTATTTTAATATCTTAAGTTAGCTATACAACCTAATTTAACGCAAGGGGGTTCAGCCTGAGAGACTGGCACGGTTTGGTTATAATTAAATAAAATAAACTAAACTAATAGGCACGAATCAGCGATTAGCACACACGTACACAGATAGATACTTGAGACAATAAGAAGACCTGTCCTGATAATTAAGTAGCTTGTCACTTGTTTTATTGCTAGTTTTATATGAAGTGTATAGTTCGATGCGACGCATCGAGATTTAACCCTTTCTCGTTGGCTCTAATCTTATCGGCGAGTAAACCCTTAATGATTACTTATGTCTATCCTTTTTATTAAAGACACGCTAAAACAAATAGGCGAGGAAGGGGCATGGCGACCCAAGCAATGCTCAGCTAGACACAGAGGTTATCAATGCACTAATAAAAGTCACCAAAGACATCAACATATAAACTTTAATTAATGGGAAAGCAATTTTAAGGGGTGCCCATGGTTTTCCGTAGTCACATGGAATCGGCCCATCAATCCTGATGAATTAAAGTGTACTAATACAATAAAACAAAACTACTTAATGAATTGAATACATGCAGGACCTTCTTACAGCTCTTGTATCTTTGTTCAATGTGTGTCTTGTGCTGCTAATGCGTCTGACTTCGTCCTAGGGTTTCTTCTGTCTTCTGCTAAGTCTCGTACTAGGTATATTGCACACAAAATTCGTCTGACTTTGGGGTATTTATAGTTTCTGTCTGAGGGTTAGATGCGGCGCATAGGATAAGTAGATGCGGCGCATGGACTTAACTTCGCGTGGGGTCCAAGATTCATATATTCAGGAATATTCGTACACCGCCTTAAGATGCGGCGTAACTCCATTTCTCTATGCGGCGCATGTCCTTTGCCGTCTTGGATTGTAACTTGTGAAATCTTGATAGTGATGCGCCGTATGTTAGAAGTAGGATGCGGCGCATCTGGAGCAGAATGATCTTGATCTTGTACATTTCAATAGACTCTTAAATTCTTGCTTGTTTTGCTCCATAATTAGTCCAAAATCGCCAAGTTTCACACAATACTTGTTTTTACCTGAGAATTACAAAAGTAAACATTAACGTATCAATTCTCACAGATAATATAATAAAACAAGTCAAATAAATAGGATAAATGATGGTAATAAAATGTACTTATTTGAGTTCATCAATAGTTGAATACTAAGTTAGAGTGTATCGTGATTTAGCCAAGTCTATATCAATCCAGTATGACTAAATCACTGGTACTATACTTAGATTCATTAGTAGGAAAAAAAAAATTAATTTAGGAATTGAGGTTCAAGAGTCCCGCGACATGATTAGTCAGAAAGATTAAAGTAGTGATTTCTCCCAAAACTTTCTGATACGAGTGTAATCAATCGCTAGAGATCAAACGTAATGTCGCAGGCTCGTGCAAATTGGTCGAGAGATTACTATGAGATTCTATTTAACGTATTTTAAATCCATGAATAAAAGAAATTTCATTCTAAATAGTCCATAGCTGCTTATCGTGGAGGGATACCGAGATACGTAAATAATATATTGTGAAAGTTCTGATGCTGCGGGGAGCATATCAAGTTTCACATGCATTATACAGAGGCAAATATTTGACGTGACCAAGATCACAAAATGAACTCATGGATTAATCAGTCAATGGCGTTCTCGGATTATGGCATACTATCCTAATAACCTGAGGTGTTAAGTCATTTAGCTTTGTCTTTCACTGGGTTTTGGCTTAGTTTCAAGTTACTGCATGAAAGCGTAACGTTGTGTAGTAATGTTGGATTCAGTGGGAAGTAAGGAAAAATGATTTATTGATCAAGATGGAAATTTGAAAATCCGAGTTGAAATAGACTTGAGAAGGATATTTTTCCAGACCCCTTGTGGTGAGATGATTTGTGAGAGCACAACCGTGCGACAAGTGTCTGTGAACACTATGGGAGAGAAAGTCATTCACGGTAACAAGAAAGGACGAAAGTATTTCGAGATTAACATATCAATGTCTGGTACTTTCTAAAATATTGCAAAGTGCAAAGGGATATAGTCATATTCCTAAACTTAGCTAAGGTATTGCTGGTGTTTTTGTAAATCACTACCTAGGTATTGAATTGGTTTCTATGGACTGGGTAGTTCAATGTTTTGCTAGTAACCTTTTGGTAATGTGAGAGTGGTTCTCATGTTGATTGTTTTGCACTAGTAGGAGTCTGAATGGATTTATGTGCAAAGAACAACATATCTCACAACTAGTCTTCACAGGAATGTTGAAGGGTCACACTGGTGCATAGTAAAAAGGACATGCAAACGGAAATGAGGAAAGAGTGACAAAATGAAATGGTAGTAATGAGGAAATGAAAATATGGTAACATTTTCATAGAGGGGTAAAATGGTATTTATCCAGTGTATATATATTTATCGGGGATAAATATATAAATGAATAAAAGGCAAAACCGCAAACTCTAAGGGTTGTGGATTTTCGGCCGAACCCCTGAAGGGGTAGTTTAACTCCTTGTCAAACTTGTATTCACTTAGGATAATTGTTAGGGATTTTAGAATGTTCCTTTGTATGCTATAAATACAAAGGAATTCTAAATACTATTCACATTATTCCTAAAAACCCTAAAAATCTCTCCCCTCTCTCTCACCCATTTATTCGATCGGTTTTAAAGGTCGAAACCTTAGGGCAGAAACCCTAAATCGACTTCTAGTCAATTCTTGGATCGACTAACCCTTAGTCGATCCTTACCCGTGTTTCGTACTCTCTTAACTTGCATAAGTTAGCAGCCCTAGTGCTACCTGTGCAGTAATTTGGATACCTGATGCAACTGACACGATGGTTCTCCGCATAAACCCTAATCCAGTTGATTAAAGCATCAAGGAAGAAGAAGACGACTCTATGCAAGCTGTGAAGGTCTAGAAGCTTACGTAACTACATGATCAAGTATGTAATTCTATGAACAACCTTTGTACGTGTTAGGCTTAGGTTATATCACTGATTAGGAGATCTATTATTATGGGTTTGGTGTGCATGGCCATCATATGTTTATATTTCGCTGCATGTTTTATAGACCATGCGGGTGACCACCAATACCCTATAAAAGGCACATGTTGAGCGTATGAAAAAATGTGAGAAATCTACTTTATGTGTGTTTCTGGGTTACGGTATTAGTCAAAAGGGATATCGTTGGTATGATCCGGTCTGTCAAAAGTTTTATACATCTCACCATGTTAACTTTTTAGAGCACATCCTGTACTATTCTGTTCCTGCTAGTGCACATAATTTGACACAATCTGAACTCATAAAAATTGATCCCTTTGAAGAACCTACACCTATTATGTCACCCATTATACTGAAATCAACTTCAGAAACAACCTCAAAACCCACCACTACTGAAACACCACCAGTATTAGATACACCTCCAGAAACCACCGCTACTTTTAAAACGCAACATTCTCCTACAACTACCCAACTATCTTCTGAGGTTGAAGCAGTTCCTCCTGTGAATGTTTGACTTACACGTAATTGCAAGTTTACTAAAAAAGATGATTTTGCTTACTCTTGTTATTTTAGTGTGTTTGCTTCTTTTGTTGCTTTTGTAAATAGTATTTATGAGCCTTTTTCCTATACAGAGGCTATTTGTGATCTAATTTGGCATGGTGCTATGGCTGAGGAACTTGCTGCATTGTATGAAACTCACACGTGGGACTTGGTACCTTTTCCAGCAGGTAAGCGTGCTATTGGCTATCTTTGGGTCTACAATATTAAAACCAAATATGATGGGTCCATTTAAAGATATTAGGCTCAACTTGTTACTAAAGGTTACTCTCCAGAGTATGGTATGGATTATGAAAAGACATTTGTTCATGTTTCAAAAATTACAAATGTCCGAACTTTAATTGCAGTGGCTTCTGGTTGTCAATGTAAAATATCTCAAATGGATATCAAGAATTCCTTCTGAAATGGTTTCCTAAATGAATAAGTTTACATGAAACCACCTCCTGGCGTTCCTCATCAATCAAGTGAAGTTTGCAAGCTCTCGAAAGCTCTTATGGACTCAAACAGGCACCACATGCTTGTTTTGAGACGTCTCCACAGTTGTTACTGTGAAAACGTAGAGGGGGATGGGCTGAATACGTTACCGTTTTAAAATCTTATTACTTGTTATATCAAATATCCGATCAAGCTTGTTGTAATATGAAAAATGCCAATTATAGTCTATGACTAATATAAGCATACAGTAAAACAAGTTGTCACACAAGCATAACCATCAAGTCACAATGCAAGCAATAATATAGTGCAAGTATAAAAGTAAAGCAGTAAGTAAAAGAAAGTGCAAACCGAACACGATGATTTATAGTGGTTCGGTCACGGAGCTCCTCTCCGCCCTACTCCACTCCCTGAGTACCTAACTTGAGAGTTACTTCACTAAATCAACAAGCTCCCTTCTCGGCGGAGAAAACCTTACAAACGTCGCTTACACTTTTTCTAGTACAAATCTAAATACCGGGTTCTAGTTCGAGGTATAACTAACCTGACGTCGCTTATACAATATTTTCGACACTAAGCTAGATGTCGAGTTCTTTCTCGGGTACAACCACTCCCGTTATGTTTTAAGGCCCATGATGCGTGGTTTTGCGACCTTACAACAGGTTTTACCTCTCGAGGGATCTCAAGAGGCTTGCAATCCCCACCAGGCAGTGTACCTGACCGATGTAGTATAGTGTAGTGGCAAGTACCGGGGGATTGATCGTTCTCTAGGGGAATAGTGTCGTTAGGATTGAAAAAACTACTCTAATAGGTCTAAGGGTGAGGGAAGATTCTTTTTGTATTTTTATATTTTTTTTATAAAAGTAAATAAAATCTCGGGTTTGAAGGAGTGGGCGGAATTAGTTGCTAGTCAACTAACCCAAATAACTACAAATGCAAATAAAATAAAATAACTGAAAATAAAAAGGTTGTGGAACTTATATGGAGAGAAATGTGTTTACTTAGATTTCCTTACTCCCTAACTATCTTTTACCGGTTGATTAGTGTGTATTAATTGCGTGGATGACGGGTGTATTCCTTAATACCAATCGTGGGGTGGCGTACGTACTTCCCCAACTCTACAAGCTCCTACTTCACTCCTATGTCGAGCCGGCTAAGAAGCTCCTAACATGGGATCATTAGAATTCGCCCATGCATTAAATACAACCATAAAAACCTTAGTACGCATTGGTTCATGTTTCTTAATACGTTCAAGCAAGTTACCGTATAGGAGGTTAGCCAGTTTTCTTAAGCCTAACATCGATAAACAATCATCCAATACAATTAATAACACACCAACAACCAATAATCAATAGTTAGGTTTCATTAGATCTAAGCAAACACAAGATAAATCTAGCCTAGCATGTTAAATAAAAGACAAGAACAAGATATAATCAAACAACACATAGACATATTGAATGATTAATTGATTACTTATCTTCAATTAAACATGGGAGATCCAAGGGTATAAAACCCTTAAAAATGGCAGAAAAATTCGTCTTAGGGTTTCTCCTCACAAAGTTGCACACTAATGACTAAAAATTATGAAAATATATATAGGAAAACAGATCTGACGGCGTCACGTTATAGAGCGTGACGCCGTCACCTCGCCGCGGTTAGGGTTTCTTGATGGCCTTCTTGACGCTGTCCCCCTTTAATCTTCCAAAATCCTCTCTGGCGCGTCAAGGGTTGACGGCGTCACACTAGGGCTTGACGCCGTCACATGTACTTTCCAGCAGATTTTTGAGACTTTGTCGTTTTCTTCACTTTTATGCTCCAAAAACGTCCAAAATGCTTTCTTTTCCAGATTTCTTCTCCAAAGTACCTAAAATGACAAAAGGAACGATTTAGGGCAATATTTGATCAAATAAATACGATTTAGGGCTTAAATGACCCCCTAAAAGCGGTACACTTTTCGCCTCATCAAATACCCTTACACTTGAGATTTGCTTGTCCTCAAGCAAATGCGCTTTTATTCTAATCAAAATACAAGTTAGGGGTCATTTAACGCTAATCTAAAAGTAATTACAACAAATAGTCGTTCCACTTTAATCATAATAAGCACGGAGATTACAAACTAGCACCTCACAAGTAGTGTTTAGATACTCACATCTCTCAGGTGTCATAAAAGTATATCTCATAAATGAAAATGAATAATATCTCTCACTACCTGTCATAGCAAATAGATTACCATAGGCTTGGGAAAGGATCAAAAACCTCCTCCACTAGGCGTAAGCACCTAAGATAAACTATCAAAGAGGGCTTTTAAATGGGTTATAACGTTAGGTGTAGGGATATGATAAACACGGTTTTGTTGGATAAAGGATATTTTACTGGTGGCGAGTTAAAGATCTTGATTAATTACATGTACAATATGGCGTTGCTAAGCCAAGACTAGACTCGACTTAAGCTAATGAAAAAAAAATAACAAAAACATAAAATAAACATAAAATGAAACGGGATGGTAGTCCGTATGTTTTTTTTTTTTTTGACATACACTCTTGCCCTACCATCCAAAATAATACATCATAGGGGGTTGCATCCCCCTTACACTTGAACTTTTACATAACTTTACAATTAACTATTCTAATGACTCGAATTAAGATAATCGAAACACTTGGAGTACTTTTAAAATATTTAGCACATATGGGGGTAATAATGTTGTTCTTCCCCATTACTCCATTACACTAGTACTTTACCCATGAGTCCCAATCGTCCCAAAACAATATGTACAAGGATATGACTCGACTTAGCAACCATGTAATCAATTAGATAATTAACTTGGGGTTTAAACAAATGTTGTCACAATAATGCACTAAAAATGAGTGCATACAAGGTAGGCTAAGGCGATTTGGGTGTACATTTAAGTGGGGTGTAAACAAATTCTTACTTTAAGTAAAATGCTTAAAGTTAGAAACGAAAAGATAGGCTCTGAGGGGTGTACTAGGGGTATCGTGTACTAAAAATGAGTACAACGCAAAGGGTGTGGGAGAATTACTTGACTAATGTAGCCAATGTAATTATAACAAAAACACAGGTGTAAAACAATGGGTTAATCCTAATGCCTCTTATCATGTAGTAAATCAAACTACACGAATGTAGTCTCACTTTTGGCCTCGGAATGGTCCTAACGCAAGTTCTAGAATCTAAGTGCTACCGGTACACACATCATAGCATAAATGCTTTTCCTACCAATTCTAGGGGCGAACCTCACATATTTGGGGGTGGAAAATTTTTTAGTGGTACGGTTTTGTGCTAGTCATATAACTCCTATCCGTGAGACGCTCATTAAGACCAAAGTTTCACTCCTATATGTTGTAAATTTTTTTTAAATTTGGCACTAAAATTGCCTTAACAGGTATTTCTCTCAGTTTTATTACACATCTACCATCAAACAAACAAAAAAATCAAGCGTAATAGCATTCTCTAAGGTATCGTACTTTACCCTCCCTTACACTTAAGATGAACATTGTCCCCAATGTTCAAATAACAAGATGTAAAAGTAAATAAGGTAAAAGAATGAAATCAAATACTCCCCTGATTCGCTCGGTGGATAAAGAGGTAACATGGTTAGATCTTCTTCCAAGGTAATGTTGAAGCTTCAAGATTAAAGCAGCGCCAAAAGCTTGATTCCACATACATATCCTTGTCCAAAATAACCTGTTAGACCTGAGAAAATAAACAAGAAAACCTGCATAACATCGGCGGGATAAATCTGTATAAGGATATAATGCTTGTGGAATGATTATTTTGCAGATTCCTGGAGTTTATAAGTTAGAGATTTAATAAAAACTTTTTATGATTCCGGAAGAAAAACAAAACTTTCAAAAATTTCAGAAAATTAAAACCTGACGCCGTCAGACTGGGGTCTGACGCCGTCAGAAATGATCTGACCGAATTCTCATGTTAAGTTTCCGGAAAATTTCTGGAAAAAACCTATACCTTACTTCCTGGAATTCCTGCAAAATATCATTATGACTCGATACAAGCATTTGACTCAAACAATTACTAATATGTATGTTAATTTAATATTGTTATGATTCATGTTCATTTGTTCTAATAAACCGATTTGGATTTCCCTTACACTTAACTTTTGCAAAATACCTTTATATGTAGTTAAGACGAAGTTAAAAACAAGATAAAGCATTTTCACAATTTAGTTTCGAACATGAATCAATAATAATAAAAATTAAACATACATACGGAAGCAAATAAAATCAAACAAACAAATAAATAAACACACAAAGAAAATAAAGCTTGGGTTGCCTCCCAAGAAGCGCTTTTCTTTATTAACGAGTCTTGTAGCTAGACTCAAAGTCCTTTTAACCTATGTAAGTGAGATCGTCATCGAGGACATCTTTAGGGTTAAGCTTGGATTGAAGTTTTCTATTGGTCCGCATAGTACGATATATCTTTTCAAACCTCTCTCCATCCGAGTCATACAATGTCATCTTAATATGCCATGACCCATCTCCATCTTTGGGTGGTTTGTCCCAATCCCACTTATGATCATTGTCTTCACATGTCCACCTATTCATCCCTAGGTTAATTGGCAAAACTCCTAGGAAATCAATCATCTTCCTAAAAACTAGAGGGTCTTCAAATGGATCCAATTCGGTGTCCCTAGCCAAGAGTTGTTCTACCGCATGTGTTCGGCTCACAAAGTCCTCTTCTAGATAAAATGGGCGTTGGGGTCCTATGAAGTCTCCATCTATCCATGGTCCATATCTAGATGGTCTCCTATTTAATTCTAACCAATGGGGTGTTGGTTCCTCACTAGTATCATAGGCATGTTTCTTCACATCATAGACTTACCAAGTATCACCTTCTCCTACCGCTATCTTAGATTCCTTACAATCAATCATAGCACTAGCGGTCGCCAAAAATCCTCTACCTATCAACAAGGGGCATGTAGGGTCGCTAACCATATCAAGGACGTGGAAATCGGCTAAAATGGTTAGTTTTCCTATGTGTACTAACATGTCCTTGACTACTCCAACCGGGTAAGCAACACTTCCATCCGCTAAGCCTATTATTACCTCGGTTTCTTCAAGTTTCCCTAGTTTTAGAGAGGTGTAGAGAGGTAACGGAAGTAGGTTAAGGCTTGATCTAAGATCGGCTAATGTGTCATAAGCCTCCGAATTACCGATCTTGCAAGGTAGAACAAATAAGCCCGGATCATCTAACTTCTTAGGTAGTTTGTTCTGAACGAAGGCGGTCCCTTTGTCACCTAACTCGAGCTTCTTCTCATATTTTTCTAAGAGGGCATTATAATAGGGGGCTCGTGCTAATTCATCAATAACCGGACGTTCAAGGTGGAGCTCCTTGAATTCTTCGTCAAGGTTTTAAGTGGGAGGTGTTTCAACTATGTTGTTGACCAATTTAGTGTTGGATATCATAACTCCTTGGTCATTTTGAACGACTTGGGTTTGTTTGAAACACGAGCTCATGGAATTGACCGAATAATATTGTGGACAAGAACTAGGAGACGAAACCGATGAAATGGCGTTGACATTTAGTTTCGGGTTCTTGACTGTGTTGCTAGGGAGTGCTCCCATTTCTCGGTCATTGAGGGCTTTCAACAAAGTGTCAATCTTATTGGTCATCTCGCTTTGTTTTTGTTTGAAATCGGCTTCAAACTTTGCTAAACGAGCTTCTTGAGATGTCACGAAGTTGGACATCAACCCTTCAAAGTTATTGGTACTACCATAGTTGGAAGGATTGTTGTTGAAAGTACGGTTCGAGGATGAACCGCTTGATTGAAAACGATTAGGTGGGTTGGAAGAATTGGTTTGTTGTGCGTTTTGGTTTTGTTTCCACCTAAGGTTTGGGTGATTTTTCCATGAGGGGTTGTATGAATCACCGTAGGGGTTTGGCTCGGGTTTGAAAGTGTACCACTTGTCTCCCGCTCCGTCGGTACGCGAGGATGCGTAGTCCGCAAAAGCTTGTTCGGGGAGTTCCACGCAATCACGAGTGTCGTGGGGACCACTACATAATTCACATGAAGAAGTGATTTTGTTCACTTGGCTTGAAGGTTTAGGAGCCTCGTAGGATTTCATAAGAAACTTGACTTGGTCTTCAAGTTCTATGATCCTACGGTCGGAAGTGCTTGAATTGTTCGAAGGCAAAGATATTGCCTTGACCGTTTTATTCAAATCACGGGGATCATTCCAACTTTCGTTGTCATAAAGAGCAAGATCTTCCAGGAGAGCCCATGATTGTTCCGCACTTAGATCACGTAGCTTACCACCGGCCGATTGGTCAATGGTTTGCCTCGTGGAGAGATTGATATGGTCATAGAAGATTTGGACTTGGAGCCAAAGTTCTATGCCATGGTGAGGGACTTTTTGGAGTAAGTCCTTGAATCGAGTCCATGCCTCGTAGAGGGTTTCGCCTTGACGTTGTTGGAACATCAAGATATCATTCCTTAGCTTGGTAGTTCTTCCTGGTGGGAAAAACTGAGCAAGGAAACGAGTGGTGAGATCATCCCAAGAGGTGATGGATCCTGCGGGTAGACGCTCTAGCCATTGACTAGCTTGGTCCCGCAGAGAGAATTGAAAGAGACGCAGTCGGGTCGTCTCTCGAGTGGCAACATCAAGGTCTATGGAATCAACGATTTTGAGAAAGTCCTTGAGATGTTGATTAGGATCTTCGGAACGAAGTCCATGGAATGCGCATCCGCTTTGCACCAACCGGATGGTGTCGGATCGCAAGGGAGTGACATTGGCTCCTTGAGTGAGCTCAATGGTGTTTCGATAGCCATGGTGGCTAGGACGAGAGTAGTCTCCTAAGGTACGGGCTCTAGGAGGTGGGTGTTGTTGTGGTGGTGGGTTGTTGGGATCGAGGATATTACCACCTTTCATGATGTCGGATGGTAATGGTTACGAACAAAGAAACGAAGAAAAAAGATAGACTAAAGAAAAACCTAAAAAAATAAAATAAAAATCTCACTAGAAAGGAATCTAGTGAGTAGACCTAATAAAATAAAAATTCAACCTAAACAATAACTATTCCCCGGCAGCGGCGCCAAAAACTTGATGCGTGGTTTTGCGACCTTACAACAGGTTTTACCTCTCGAGGGATCTCAAGAGGCTTGCAATCCCCACCAGGCAGTGTACATGACCGATGTAGTATAGTGTAGTGGCAAGTACCGGGGGATTGATCGTTCTCTAGGGGAATAGTGTCGTTAGGATTGAAAAACTACTCTAATAGGTCTAAGGGTGAGGGAAGATTCTTTTTGTATTTTTATATTTTTTTTTATAAAAGCAAATAAAATCTCGGGTTTGAAGGAGTGGGCGGAATTAGTTGCTAGTCAACTAACCCAAATAACTACAAATGCAAATAAAATAAAATAACTGAAAATAAAAAGGTTGTGGAACTTATATGGAGAGAAATGTGTTTACTTAGATTTCCTTACTCCCTAACTATCTTTTACCGGTTGATTAGTGTGTATTAATTGCGTGGATGACGGGTGTATTCCTTAATACCAATCGTGGGGTGGCGTACGTACTTCCCCAACTCTACAAGCTCCTACTTCACTCCTATGTCGAGCCGGCTAAGAAGCTCCTAACATGGGATCATTAGAATTCGCTCATGCATTAAATACAACCATAAAAACCTTAGTACGCATTGGTTCATGTTTCTTAAGACATTCAAGCAAGTTACCGTATAGGAGGTTAGCCCAGTTTTCTTAAGCCTAACATGATAAACAATCATCCAATACAATTAATAACACACCAACAACCAATAATCAATAGTTAGGTTTCATTAGATCTAAGCAAACACAAGATAAATCTAGCCTAGCATGTTAAATAAAAGACAAGAACAAGATATAATCAAACAACACATAGACATATTGAATGATTAATTGATTACTTATCTTCAATTGAACATGGGAGATCCAAGGGTATAAAACCCTTAAAAATGGCAGAAAAATCGTCGTTAGGGTTTCTCCTCACAAAGTTGCACACTAATGACTAAAAATTATGAAAATATATATAGGAAAACAGATCTGACGGCGTCACGTTATAGAGCGTGACGCCGTCACCTCGCCGCGGTTAGGGTTTCTTGATGGCCTTCTTGACGCCGTCCCCCTTTAATCTTCCAAAATCCTCTCTGGCGCGTCAAGGGTTAACGGCGTCACACTAGGGCTTGACGCCGTCACATGTACTTTCCAGCAGATTTTTGAGACTTTGTCGTTTTCTTCACTTTTATGCTCCAAAAACGTCCAAAATGCTTCCTTTTCCAGATTTCTTCTCCAAAGTACCTAAAATGACAAAAGGAACGATTTAGGGCAATATTTGATCAAATAAATACGATTTAGGGCTTAAATGACCCCCTAAAAGCGGTACACTTTTCGCCTCATCAGCCCAACATAACAAACCTTTTGTTTTATGGCACAAACACATAAACCATCTAATCTAGTTGTGAAATGGAATGAGTGTTACAATTGTACAGTGATGATCCAAGACATAAATGTCTAATGGATATAAATGCCTAATCTAAATGATCTTCTTAAATAAGAAGTATTCAATCAATGAGGATGACAAGTGCTCTTGAATCTTCATATGTTGATATGCTTTGGTAGATGAGGATGGCAAGATCTCCAAGCTTTCTTTGGTGGATCAGGAAGTAAAGTATGCTTACAACAAAGATGAATGTTAGAAGCATTATGATCATGTGATGGTGATGGTGATTAATGTATGTTACTACATTGTTATCTACTGATCTAAATGTATGCAAAATGATAGAGATAATGTATGTTCAAGTAGTGAGGAAATGGTTGGACAATGGACTCGTATTTATAGCCAAAAAGGTCAGCAGACCACGGATTCCACGGAACCAAAAAAAGGGTTCCACCCTTTATAGAAAAGGGTTCCTTGGGGGCCTGACAGAAAATCTTGGATTTTGCACACAATCTTTCCAAATCAACACAAGATCTTTCCAAAGGATATTTGCAGAGATTTTATGGATTTTGTGACACTATGCATGAGGTAATAAAAGAGTGTTTTCCATTTTATGAAAAATACATTTAAACAAATGTATATACTTACTTAAAAGGTAAGTTACTTGTATATGAAAAAATGTAAGTAACCTTTTGTAAAATAAAATATCTAGTTAAGTGCTTGTCAAAATAAAATGTGTTTTGTCAAGTTTAAGTAAACTTTAGTGCTTGTATGAAAGTTATAATTAGTTTACTTGTACAAATAAAAGTATATATTTTTTAGTAGACATTTTACGAATGATGTATTTATATAAAATACCTTTTAATGCAAAATATAAAGTAAGGTTCGAAATAGAATGATAAACCTATAAAATGCTTAAAGACTCTAAAAGTATTTTAAATATTCTAAATGGTTTGTTAAGGGGTTTGACCATAATGCCACATAACAAACATGTACGAACCTGTGTTGTAGCATACACGGACTCGAGACGTCGAGAGGTGTTGAATGTATGTTGAGACAAAATATGATTACGAGTAACTTGTATATTTTACGTTATGTATTAAGTTACATGTTTGTCATCAATCAAAAAAAACGAGACTGTAAAGATTAAATATCGTAATATTTGCACTAACAATCTCCCCCTTTTTGATGATGACGAAATATGTAAACGTGATAGATAGTAAAATGTAAAAAGTTACTTGTGTCCATATTACCTTCTACATTACCTTCTCCGTTTACACTCTTACCCCCTTTTGTCAAAAGAAAAAGGGTGTGTCCTTGGAGTTTTAAACTTCATAACTCCCCGAAAAGGTGAGCTTACATCATCCCTAGTGAAGTTAAATTGTCTACTCCAATCCCCTTTGGTTGTTGCGTCCCCTAGGTTATTGCCCTTGTTTGGTAGCGGATCCATGGATCAAATTTAGACTCTTAACCTACATCAAGGTTAGTTTTGTGCAACATATAAAAAATATATGAGAAATGCACGATGAAGAAAATGCACATAGCAAACGATACATGTGGGTAAGGTATGTTAGACTATCTTCTCCTCCTTTTTGTCGAAACACAAAGGTGTGTCGAAGAATGAGAATGATTATGAATGCGTGCATGCTTCCCCTTTACGGTTGCTCCCCCTTGATCGAGGCGTCAAGGTATGATTAAAAAGCTACAAAACAAATATTAGTGCACTTGGGTTACCAAAATCTACTAGAACGAAAATTAAATACGCGAACCGGTAAACTAAAAACGAGCATAAATGTCAAATCTTATAAAAACTAACCCTATGGATACCAAATTAATTTTCCTACGTCCTAAATGACAAAAGTAAATTTAAAAAAAAAAGAATTATATTTTTTTTGACTTTTTAATAATTAAATACGAATTAAAAACTATTTTAAAGAAAATAAATGATTAAAAATACTAAATGAAAAGAGAAAATTCTGAATTTTTTTCTTAAAATACTTTAAGGTTAACTAAAGCTAAGAAAAATAACAAAAAGGTCCCAGCTTATTAAAATAAGCTGGGAATAAGCAATAAGGTACGGGTTAAGCAAAAATAAACAAGGGTTAAGGATTATATATTGCATGATCTTAATGAAAAAATCCCAAGGGTGCAATGGTAAGACTGAGTGTGTGTGAGCTAAAGGTCTGGGGTTCGAACCCCAGTTATGGCATTTTTGTTAAACATTTTTTTTTTGATTTTTCTTATAAAAACTACATAAGCACATGACAATAAGCTATTTTATCAACTACAACTATTTTTGAAACTAAAAAATAAGCTCATAAATAAGCTTACAAGACTGAACAGTTGGGCTTTTTATGAAATATGATAAGGTTGTATCTAAAAGGGCTGAAAAAGCTATAAATAAGCTAAGGGGGACTTTGAAATATGCTGAGTACTAAAAATAAGCTACACTGAAAACATAAAATAAGCCACAAGCAAGAAATAAGCACTTTAACAAGCACAAAATAAGCCAAAATGGTTCTATGGTCTGCTGATCTATCTAAGGGTGCAGGGGAAAAAAGGGCAAGTTTAAGCTGATAAAAAGCTGGGATAAGCTACTAGAAAAAATTCACAAAAATAAAATCTAACAAGATGAGCAGCTAAATATCAACTATACCAAATCACAGCTTATAACTACTTAAATGTAACAAATTAAAAATCAAAGAAGATGGCTGCAAATGGGACAATCTCAAAAAGTGCATCAGCACATACTGATTGTGCAGAATGGTTTGTGGACCTCAGATTTTTCAAAACTAAATGAAATGAAATGAAACTCAGAATTCTGACTTAGACTATGGAAAAGAACTTTGAAAATGCCAAAAGTGTGTCCAAACAAGCTCAGCTTATACTAGCTTAAATGAGCAGCCTTATGTTCTAATTTTTTACCAATGTGTGCAAAACCTAATAAAGCTTCAAAATAACAAAAATCCTATTGCAAACTGCTAATATCTAATCCAATAAGCTCAACTAAAATTCATATTATAGAAAATGAACAGTAACATGGCCAACTTGGTCAACAATAAGCTAAAACCAAACACCCTCTTAAAAACTGACATAGCAATTTTCAAACTAAAACAGACAAAAGGGGTTCAGATTCTGAAACTATGTGGCTAAACTAACTACTTTATACCTTAATAAGCTAACTTTAAGAACTAATAAGAATTGATAAGCTAAAACAGAAATAAGCTAATTTAAGGGTTTTTCTAGCTTTTTTTTTTTTTTTTTTTTTTTTTTGGCAAAAACTTAAATTTAAGCTAAAAAGAACTGATATAAAGCAATAATGGGCACTACTGAACATAAAACAACTAAAGATAAGCAAATAAGCTGAAATTAAGCAATAAGCAATAAATAAGCTAAAACAGTAAATTTGGAATTTATAACAAAGACTGAATTTAAAATTAAAATAAAAGTAAATTACAATGCTGAGTATTAAATAAGCTGAAAAATACAAAAATACCTTAAAAATTAAGCTAAATTAAAACCTCTCTAGCTACAGTAACTACAACTACTATTTATACTAAAAAAAAAACTAAGCTAGGGTTCTTCTGGACTTGTGCTTTTCTTGTGTGAGTAATCCCAGTTTGCTTTCTTCTTTAACTCTTGACCCTTGGATTATCTTGCTACCCACAACAAAGATTCTGAGCCGTAGATGGGTTAGTTGTCCTCGGATTGGTGAGGTGGAGGGGGAAACACACCCATGTGGGTTCTTTTTGGACTGGGGTGAGGGTGAAAGGGACTGGTTGGGATGATTAAGCTTAATGGCGGGAAAATTGGGGATAAAGAAAATGAATAGTGGTTAGGGCTTGGTCAAATGATTTTCTGAGTGTGTTTGAGTTGAGTTTGACCCGGTTGTGTTTTAACTAAAAATTGTGTATGGGCTTTTGTTGGGCTAAAGGGTTAATGGGTTAGGATTAATATTGTGGATCCGGATGGTGTTTACTAGTTAGGATAAATAGGTAAGTTTAGGGACCAAAGGTGTATAATTTGAAACTTCAAGGACCAAACTTGCCAATTTTTCAAAGTTCTTCTAGGGGCCAATTTTGCCAAGTAAGAATAATCCAAGGGCCGTTTGGGATTTTCCGAGCTTGAATTTAATCCGAATAAAAAAATGTCTTTTCCGGCTTCGGTTTTTGGCTCTTTTCCATATCACGCTCGGTTTTGTCCATATTTGCCCCGTTTTCAATCCTTTTGTACCTGAAACACATAAAACACAATCCAAGGATATTTGTAACATTATATGGTCCATTTGGGTGTTTTTGGTCATTATTGTGGGGTTTTTCGGATATAAAATGATGAGTAAAAGGCCACTCATCAATCCCCCACACTAAACAATTGCTAGTCCCTAGCAATCCGATCATATAAAGTAATGAAAGGATCAAAAGAATATTAAGGTTACCAAAAATACCCCGTTTTGACTTATTTATAAAATGCAAGTAATTTAAATGAGAACAAACGTAAATATCATGCTTGATTTTCAAAAATGGCATCATGGAACGGGAATCACACAAAATGGGTGACTCCGGGGAATTGTAATCGTCATCATCTTTTTTATACTCCCCAACTAAGTCTAAAACCCTTGTGCAAATGTTTTTGTAAAATGCTAACACTACTTATATTAGTAATCTATGTAAGTCGAGGTTTAACTTTTCGCTCCCACAATTTATTCATAAGTTAGGTGTGTGTGCTTATTTTCAAAATTTTGACCGAAAAAATCAACATTTTTATAAGACTTTGACGAATACTAGTTGAAAGGTTGATTTAAATTTTGCAAGAAGCAAGTTTCGCACATTTATTCATAACAAACATTTTCCATACATTTTTTTTTTTCATTTTCCATCACTTTTTCACTTTATTTTTATTTTTTTTAATTTTTTTAATTTTTTATTTTTTTTTACAACTTAACTTCTTATTGTACCAAAAACTACGGAGCTTCACGGGAAAATTCCAAGACCTTATACCTTAGGAATAAAGGATTCAAGGGCCATTACAACGGAGAGTTCCAAGACTCTAGACATTCCGGAAATGAGGTTCCAAGGGTGTTAGACCAAGACCTCATACCTTCCTGAATAAAAATCCAAGGGCCGGTGTAAGAGGGTAGCCAAGACCTAAACGCCTTTTGGAAATAAGGATCCAAGGACCGATCTCGAACCGTAGCTTAGGACTTATTTATTCATACTCAAAACTTTAATTTTTGCAACTTTTACGACCATATGCTTGTTCCGAAATTTAAATAAAACTTTGAACTAGTACTTGTCAAAATCGTATAAAAACAAAATAATTTTTGTGTTCAAACGTTTGAAAAGAAGCACTTTTTAAGTCAAATTAGGAGCTCCTGGGAGGAAAAGACATAGATTACTTATATAAGCTCTAAAGAGAACCAACTACTCCACGCTTAGCATTTTCATTTGCACAATTCGTAAAAACTTAGCCTAAAAGTTAAGGGTAGCAGCCAAATCAACACTTTGGCAGAGTCGGGATTCCCCTTGTTCTAGCCTAATCAAGTCTAAACTTCCACTAATGCCGAAGCATTAATGTATAGCAAATTATTATTTAATGTGCAAAGCACTTCTTTTTCATGCAATTTTTAATTAAAATACGATAAAATTTTAAAATTTTGGTCAAAACGGGGGTGCTAGGGGACTAGTAGGTACAACATGTGAAAATTTTTAAAATTTTGGTCAAATAAGAATTCCCCCCCACACTTAGAATTGAATATTGCCCTCAATATTCAAAGTACCGGCTATTATGCCGACACTATAGAACGTAAAAAGGTAATACTACTATCTAAGTGTGGAAACGAAATCTTTTTCACAAAAAGGATTAATAAGATATCCCTGGATAAACATAAACATAAAGATCGGATATTGGGCGGCTGGATTGAAAACAGACGCATCAATCATCACGATCTACGGGAATCCTGAAAACAAAGGCAAACATACAACAAAGCAACAAGTAGAGGAATTCCCCCACACTTAGTGTTAGAAATAAGAAAGAAGATAGAATGATAAGCATGGGTTGCCACCCACGAAGCGCTTATTTTTTATCGATTCGTATAGCTTAATTCGTCCCGAATTCATTTGTTCTTGGGGGAGCATGTGGAAGAGAAAATCACTATTGGACTTTCATTCAAAATGTTTGGATAAACATTGAAGTGCTTGAAAGTTCCACTCCGATGAGATACCCTCGGCTTAAAAGAAAGAGAAATGCCGGGGTCAAAGATGGCATCTTCACTCACAAATGAGTCAAGGAGAGGAGAAGTCACCGAATAGGTGAAGAAGGGGAGAAAGATCATTATTAGAATGGAAATCCATTCTTCATCAACAAAAACCTCAGGTGGGAGGGTCGGGACGATATCATCGATAAGTAAACTCTTAGGATAGAGTACATCTCCCCCTGGGTCATGATCTTCCTCAAAAGAAAAGTAATCATACTCTGGTGGAGTTATGATATGAGTGAGTTCACCGGAGAACTCCTCGTGAAGAGAATCAATCATATGATGAAAATCTGTGAGCTCAGGTTCCATCACGGACTCATCACTTTCCTCCATCTGCCTATCAAAGATTGGGTTATCTGAAATGAAAGTAAATTCAGATCCGAAATCAAACAGAGGGTTGGTGAAAGTCATTTTGTATGTTTCAGAAACAAGCTCATCAAATTCCTTTGGAGGATTGATTTCAACTGCCTTTGGAGAGAGAGAAGGTGATGGATCATCGTTCAATAATTTCTCAAAATAGAGAATGTCTCCCTCCGGATCAAAATAAGAATCATCAATTTCCGACGAAATTGAATCTTCTTTTAGACAAGCATCGATCTTTTCCAAGATAGGATCACTTCCCTCAACCGGATAGGGGAAGAGTCAGAAATGATAGGATCTGAAGACGGAGTGGGATTGCCACTCGGAGGTTTATCTGAAATTTCAAGAAATTCGGGGGCACGCTCCTTGTCATAATCGTCGTCGACCCTATGTTTAGCATATAAAGCTCTTATAACTTGCATCCGCTCCTCTGCTAATAATTCTTCCATGCTTCTTTTGTCTTCCTGCTTTTCAACGGGAGTGATAGCAACTGACGAACTCTCATAAACTCCCCACATAGAATCCTCATCATCGTCATCGCAAACGAAAGTTTGACGATATTTGAAACTTACTCTAGCTGCTTGTTCTTCAGCTAGAAGTTCTCCATAAGTTTTTTGACGAGGATTTTCTTGGGCATGTTTAATAATAAAATCCTTAAGATCATTTAGTGCATCTCGAAAATCACGGAGAATTTCTTGAGGAAGTGGCTGAGGTGGAGTTTGGTTCATTTGGTACTGTGGAGGTTGGTCATGATAGGAATAGTCATAATTGTGACAAGGGCCACGCTCATAGACAAGCGGGTTCCTCGTTTGACAATCAGAGTTATAATGAGGACCTCTACAGTACTCACAACAATATGATTGATGTGACTGATTCGGTGAATTGTATGGATAATGGTCATAACCGAAGTTTTGATTACATGGAACTTGCTCATAGACAAACATGTTCCCTGTTTGACAATCAAAACCCGGGTGAGGACTACCTCCACAAGACTCACAAGAGTATGTCTCCATCTGGTGTTGTGGGGGCTGGTTGAAAAAGTCGGTTGTTTCATGGTAGGAATAAGGATTTTGGTCATAGACAAACCCGTTTCCCGATTCCACCATGCTACAACCGGGACAATTCCCGCCATTTGGAGGACCCCCACACCATTCACAAGAATAATGGTAAGATGAAGACATAAAGAAGAAGAATTAAACGGATAGAGGGATAAGGAGATAAGAATTAAACGAATAAGAGGATTAAGAAGATTATTTTTGGATTTTTAAATTTAGAAACATTGAAAATCACAAAAGAAAAAGGAAAAATAATTTGGAGAAGAAAATCTTTTTGGGTTTTTTATGTTAAGAAAGTATTTACAAATGAAAACGATAACTTCACGAGGAAGGGTCTTCAAGTCACTAGTCGTCAAACCGTAACGATATTGTCGCAACACACCTCCCCGGCAGCGGCGCCAAAATGATAATTGTGTCAAACGAGCCACAAGTCAAACCTCTCATGAGGAAAAGTCAACCCGTGACGATTTAACGCAACAATTGATTATAATAAACCGGATAAGTGAATACCCGGGTCGTAGTCCCAACGAGGCGTGAAATTGAGGATATCGTTTTCGGTTTGGTATTAAAATGCTTGAAAAGACGAGGGTCACTTGGGTTACTAAAATCTACAAGAACAAAAATTAAATACGCGAACCGGTAAACTAAAAACGAGCATAAACGTCAAATCTTATAAAAACTAACCCTATGGATGCCAAATTAATTTTCCTATGTCCTAAATGACAAAAGTAAATTAAAAAAAAAAAAGAATTATATTTTTTTTGACTTTTTAATAATTAAATACGAAATAAAAACTATTTTAAATAAAATAAATGATTAAAAATACTAAATGAAAAGAGAAAATTCTGAAAATTTTTCTTAAAATACTTTAAGGTTAACTAAAGCTAAGAAAAATAACAAAAAGGTCCTAGCTTATTTAAATAAGGTGGGAATAAGAAATAAGGTACGGGTTAAGCAAAAATGAACAAGGGTTAAGGATTATATGTTGCATGATCTTAATGAAAAAATCCCAAGGGTGCAATGGTAAGACTGAGTGTGTATGAGCTAAAGGTCTGGGGTTCGAACCCCAGTTATGGCATTTTTGTAAAACATTTTTTTTTTGATTTTTCTTATAAAAACTACATAAGCACATGACAATAAGCTATTTTATCAACTACAACTATTTTTGAAACTAAAAAATAAGCTCATAAATAAGCTTACAAGACTGAACAGTTGGGCTTTTTATGAAATAAGATAAGGTTGTATCTAAAAGGGCTGAAAAAGCTATAAATAAGCTAAGGGGGACTTTGAAATATGCTGAGTACTAAAAATAAGCTACACTGAAAACATAAAATAAGCCACAAGCAAGAAATAAGCACTTTAACAAGCACAAAATAAGCCAAAATGGTTCTATGGTCTGCTGATCTATCTAAGGGTGCAGGGGAAAAAAGGGCAAGTTTAAGCTGATAAAAAGCTGGGATAAGCTACTAGAAAAAATTCACAAAAATAAAATCTAACAAGATGAGCAGCTAAATATCAACTATACCAAATCACAGCTTATAACTACTTAAATGTAACAAATTAAAAATCAAAGAAGATGGCTGCAAATGGGACAATCTCAAAAAGTGCATCAACACATACTGATTGTGCATAATGGTTTGTGGACCTCAGATTTTTCAAAACTAAATGAAATGAAATGAAACTCAGAATTCTGACTTAGACTATGGAAAAGAACTTTGAAAATGCCAAAAGTGTGTCCAAACAAGCTCAGCTTATACTAGCTTAAATGAGCAGCCTTATGTTCTAACTTTTTACCAATGTGTGCAAAACCTAATAAAGCTTCAAAATAACAAAAATCCTATTGCAAACTGCTAATATCTAATCCAATAAGCTCAACTAAAATTCCTATTATAGAAAATGAACAGTAACGTGGCCAACTTGGTCAACAATAAGCTAAAACCAAACACCCTCTTAAAAACTGACATAGCAATTTTCAAACTAAAACAGACAAAAGGGGTTCAGATTCTGAAACTATGTGGCTAAACTAACTACTTTATACCTTAATAAGCTAACTTTAAGAACTAATAAGCATTGATAAGCTAAAACAGAAATAAGCTAATTTAAGGGTTTTTCTAACTTTTCTTTTTTTTTTTTTTTTTTTTTTTTTTTTTTTTTTTTTTTTTTTTGGCAAAAACTTAAATTTAAGCTAAAAAGAACTGATATAAAGCAATAATGGGCACTACTGAACATAAAACAACTAAAGATAAGCAAATAAGCTGAAATTAAGCAATAAGCAATAAATAAGCTAAAACAGTAAATTTGGAATTTATAACAAAGACTGAATTTAAAATTAAAATAAAAGTAAATTACAATGCTGAGTATTAAATAAGCTGAAAAATACAAAAATACCTTAAAAATTAAGCTAAATTAAAACCTCTCTAGCTACAGTAACTACAACTACTATTCATACTAAAAAAAAAACTAATCTAGGGTTCTTCTGGACTTGTGCTTTTCTTGTGTGAGTAATCCCAGTTTGCTTTCTTCTTTAACTCTTGACCCTTGGATTATCTTGCTACCCACAACAAAGATTCTGAGCCGTAGATGGGTTAGTTGTCCTCGGATTGGTGAGGTGGAGGGGGAAACACACCCATGTGGGTTCTTTTTGGACTGGGGTGAGGGTGAAAGGGACTGGTTGGGATGATTAAGCTTAATGGCGGGAAAATTGGGGATAAAGAAAATGAATAGTGGTTAGGGCTTGGTCAAATGATTTTCTGAGTGTGTTTGAGTTGAGTTTGACCCGGTTGTGTTTTAACTAAAAATTGGGTATGGGCTTTTGTTGGGCTAAAGGGTTAATGGGTTAGGATTAATATTGTGGATCCGGATGGTGTTTACTAGTTAGGAAAAATAGGTAAGTTTAGGGACCAAAGGTGTATAATTTGAAACTTCAAGGACCAAACTTTCCAATTTTTCAAAGTTTTTCTAGGGGCCAATTTTGCCAAGTAAGAATAATCCAAGGGCCGTTTGAGATTTTCCAAGCTTGAATTTAACCCGAATAAAAAAATGTCTTTTCCGGCTTCGGTTTTTGGCTCTTTTCCATATCACGCTCGGTTTTGTCCGTATTTGCCCCATTTTCAATCCTTTTGTACCTGAAACACATAAAACACAATCCAAGGATATTAGTAACATTATATGGTTCATTTTGGTGTTTTTGGTCATTATTGTGGGGTTTTTCGGATATAAAATGATGAGTAAAAGGCCACTCATCATACCTTTATTTGACGACAAAGATCGTCTTCAATGCCCTGCACCTATTTCTGATAAGATACCTATATATTATGCAAATGTAATGTGTAAATGTACCAATCTCGAATGGGTCTTATATTCTCTTATTATTAGTAGTGTCGATAAGCAATCTCAGACAATCCTTACATATTAAGTTGTTTCAGTTAGCAAGCGAATGGGCCATAGTAGCTCTAATTGACAATCCCAAATAAACCATAACCGTGTCAGTGAGCGGCCTTAAGCAACCCTTAACAGTTTTAATTAGCAGTCCTAAACAGGCCGTTTCAAACAACCCGTCACACACTATCAGACACAGCCTCTTTCTAAATTTGACAGCGTAAAGTTTTTATTTGTTAAAAAATTAATGTTGCCTAAACTTGTTTCGATCAGACACACAAACAGGCTGTTTAAACTTCTTAATTACCACATCATTAACTCTTTTTTCGGTTACTTTTTAAAACATCTAATTCTTTGTTTTAGCCTTATTTAGCAAAGTCACTATATATCGGTAAGAAAGAAATATGTCAAATAAAGATAATCATTCTTGTTTCAGTACCTTGGCAGCTTCAAAGAGTAGAGGAATTATTAGCATTCAAACGCTGGCCAACACTCCAATCTGCAAAACCGTTAATACACTAATCGTCAACACAAATACTCGCTTTAGTCTGATAAAAAGCCTTAAGATTATTTTATTAACGGTAACAAAAATTGTTCTCAATAACCCGAGTGTATAAATTAGAGTGCTTTTATTGATGGGATTTCAAAACCAACATTCAAGGAACAAAAACTAAAAAAAAAATGCACCTTTCTCTACCTCTCCTCTTTCTTACAATGCCTTTCTTCATCCTTCAGTAGTAACTTCCTCCTGCAACTTGACCAACAAAAAGAAAATTATAATAAGCTCATAAGTCAAAAGACCAACCAAAAGTAGCGATTATCAACTACCCAACAACACCAAATATAGATTATTTAAGCTAGTGACTACCAATAAACATACATACTACAAACCCATTAACGAAATGAATAAACAATAACAAATTTAAGCATCAAGATTCAGTTTTTAGACTGAAGACCCATATCACAAAAGCTTAAAAATAACAAACCCATAACCAAATTCATTGCTTTTACACCAAACTAATTATGACTGAACACACCTTGAATTGTTGATCCCCTGTAGAAGCAAATATGTTCATGAGGCAGGTAAATAACCTAATCCAAAGTCCAAACACTCCCTAAAAAAACAGCAAAACCTACCTTACAAAAAAGGTTTCAAAGTAATGAAAACCTGAGCAATAAACTGAAAAATGATAAATACAATCAATTATATTAAACTAAATTTTGGAAAATCATGCTAACCTCCATAACCTCGTTTCTGATTAGCAGAAACAAAATCAACACCATTTAAGCTCACAGCACATTCCCCACCCCTAACCGGAACTCGTCGATTACTTTGAACCCTAAAATTTAAACGAAACCCTAATTCTTATGAATCATTTCAGGAAAATCACTAAATTAACACGAAACCCTAATTCTTATGATCCACATATAACAAATATAACAAAAACCCCAAATTAAAAAAAAAAAAAAAAAAAAAAAAACCCCTAATTTTACCTTGTTTATGTTTCCGCGATTTGTGGATCTGTGGAGGACGCAGATATGGCCATAAAATAAGGTAATAGAAAGATCCCTTTTGATGCAAGGTGAACTTCAAATGATCGATCTAAGTTGAACTGATGCGTCGGTGGATTTTGTGGTGTCTGGAATTTTCTATGTGTTCGTTGTTTAGGCTTATATAGCATCAATAAAATATAATATTACTGTTCATAACACTGTAGCTTCCCTCACAGGCAACTGTAGTTGCAAATTCACTGTTCCCTAAGCATCCCAATAAATGTTAGTATGTATAATTTGTAGAATAAAAAGACTTCTAAATGTTTATCATACCAAAATCACTTTGATTAATTATAAGTGCACAAGTAGCAAACAAGTAGTTTGACAAAATTACAAAAGAAGCAAGACGAAAAGTTCATGCAAACCGTGTTTAAATTGTAACATTTTGGAGCATGTATTATTTAGACCATCCTAAGCATAGATTTAATGAATGCCAAAAAAAAAACAAGAGCTTTTAAACATAGATACATCATATAAAAACATCATGTATCATGTTAGCATTAAAGAAAAGTATAAAGAAGTGATGGTCATTCTTATATTTAGAACTTTGTAATGTGTCGTAGGTATCATAATAGAATAGTCAATGGGCTCGTGGGTTGGACTAATCTAATAGGTTATATGTTAAGATAAGCTAGTCCATTATGTATTGATGTAATCCTTATCCAATCCACAAACCAAACGAAGCCCATAGTAAGCCCATTAGGGTGTTTAATTCTAAGTATAAAAGCCACCCAGGTCTCATTTGTAAGGGTGTGCTTGAGTGTGTAAGTGTGTGTTTTCTCTTATTAATAAAAGTTCTCTTTGATATCTCTTTCTCTCTCTAAACATACGCCTCTCTCAAGTCACCATACCATTCATATGTGATTATTACTGTGTGATAAACTTATATATCTAAGGTCCTACAAGTGGTATCAATTGCCTAACAATGATCTAGGAGTGTTTTGAGTTTTGGTTAGTCACTTTTTTAATACTTTCTACTCGTTATTTTAAAAAAGTTGCTTACTTTTCTTGTTTTTTTTTTTTTTGGTTTTAGCACTTTTTTTATTACAAACTAGTGTTATAAACCTTTTGTAACAAGAAAGTTTCAAGCTTTATGGCTAAAAATTGAGTTTTTAAAATCGTACTTTTATGTTCTTGAAACTTTTGAGTTTTATTAGTGCTTAAAAGTGTTAAAGTTTGCAACTTTCCTTTAGTTTTAGTGTTTTTAAGCTTAGTTGTATAAGAAAATTGTGGTTAGAAACTTTTCTTAGTCGAATTTGAGGGATTTGAAATAACAGTAAAAGTTTCGAGCAACCTATTCTTCAAAGTTTCGAGTAACTCCTTAAACCCCAAAGTTTCGAGCACCTTAAACCTTAAACTTTCGAGCAAGTTCTACAGGCAGCTTCTTCAGGAATTTTGGATTACTCAGTGTTATTCTTTCTTGTATAAGTTAGAAAAACACTTCGACTCTTGGGAATTCTTTCAATTCGTACGAATTAGAATGTTGAAAGTTTCGAGCAACTTTAAAAGTTTCGAGTAACTTTGAAAGTTTCGAGCAACTAAGAATAAGTTTCGAGCAAGTGACAAAGTTTCGAGAAATGTTAACAAAACTTCAAACAACATAACTTTTGAACGTAACTACGTTTTTGACGTTACTACTGTCAAAACGACGTGAGACTGAGGAGAACGACAAGTTGAATGGACTAAGTTAGTTCAACCCAACCTTCGAGGCCTAAAATCACTCCGAAAGGAAGTTATCGACGTTTTTAAGTTTTCAGACCAAATTTTGACTACAACAACTTGCATTAACTCACCACAAACTTAACTCCCACTTCGTTGAACTGATCCAAGATCAACTTTATCATACATAACCTCATCAATGGCAACTCAACAAGACATTCACGTAGCCGGTGGGGAAAACCGACCTCCCATGTTGTCAAAGGGTGGATACTCACAGTGGGCTAGTCGTATGATTCGCTATCTTAAGTGCAAACCAAACGGAAAACTTCTTGTTAATTTCGTTTTCGAAGGACCCTTTAAACCACGACTAGTCCTAGACCCTGGAGATCCTAATGGAACCCCCCCCAGTACAACCATTCTATATATATTAGACTGAGGCTGAGTACACTGAGGAAGACAAACTACAAATTGCAGCTGATGATCAGGCATTCCATCTAGTTGTTCTTGGGCTACGTGAAACGACTTATGTAACTATGGATAGTGAAGGAAGTGCTCATGCAGTCTGGGAAAGAGTCAAGACGTTAATTGAGAGGATTCGATACACTGGTAAGGTGGTTAAACCTTTGTTGCTTTGTGTATGTGATAAGTTGAGTTAATATGATCAAGTACGCGGAATTTACTTAATCACACTTAGAAGGTTATTTGTGTTATGGAAATGGAACAGTTATGCTTGTGTATATTGAACAAAGAACATGCAATGTTATCACCAAACGATTCAAAATTATTCAAGATAATACGAGTGATCTTTACTATCACTAGGGTTACAAAACCTTGAATCTTATGTTTTTATGACTTGTGATATATGTGTTTGTTCTATGTTCTTAAGAGTTATGTTCTAAACACTTAAAATTCACACACTATTATGTCACACATATATCTAGACTAAGATCTTTCTTTTATATATCAAGAAAGATCTTTACAATATTGTTAAGTCTTATCAAACTACTTGCTAACTTATCTTGAGTGTGTCAGTACATAAGATACAACATGTATCTGTGTACACAACTTGTTACTGATCACTTTGTCCAAAGATATTATCTACCGTATATACTTGACTTTAGTACACAAATATCTTTTCAATACTTATCCAACCAGCAGTGGTATACATGACACTTATTCACTCAGCAGTATTGACTAGCAGTACCTTCTTTGTACTACCAGTACTAACTTCAGTTAGTACGGTTAGTTATAACTTGAATAGTCCTTAGATATACACTAGCAGTTGGAACTGTTAGAGTATTCTTCTCAGCAGTACTAACCTTCAACACTTGACAGGGTTTTAGCTCATAACAATTGTTACCTCTAACACAAGTGTTAGATTCACTTTTACTAGCTATTCTTTCTATCAGATGTCCTTAGACTTGCTCATTATACTTAAAAGTATAAAATGATAGAAAGTGAGTTGTATCAGTTACTATCTGATCAACTAAGTCATCAATTCAATGTGAAATATGATAACTAGATTTCAAGAAAGCAGTTTTAAAGAATTAGTTAACTTAGATGTTAATCTTTGTTAAGAATTCCCAAACTCTGTCCATCATAAACCTATTATGTCAGCAACTGATATCATCATTCTGCTGCTTCCATTTCACTTGAAATTTCCTTTTTGCTCAAAGTTCATACCTGAAATTGTTAGTCCAAAACCAAGAAACAAAATGCATAGCATTTGTCTTATAGCAGTATTTAAAATATGACCAACAGTATGAATTGTTTAAAAAAAATATGAACTAGCAGTATAAACTATTCTATTAACAATATCAATTTACAAAGATATCAGTACAAACGTAAGATATATATAAAAACCACACAGATTAAAAATCTTAAGGATTTAGCATGCCAATACTTGCTACCAAGTATTGAAACCTTCCAACATCAAAAGCTTTGGTTAGCAGATCTGCAAAGTTGTATTCTGAAGCAATTTTAAGAACTTGAATTAATCTTTTCTCATTGCAGTCTCTTATAAAGTGATGTCTAATTTCAATGTGTTTTGTTTTAGAATGTTGTACTGGATTTTTAATGATGCAAATTGTACTACTATTATCAATATGAATGATAGTGTTTAAGAAATTGTACCCATAATCAAGAAGTTGGTTTTGAAGCCATAGAACTTGAGCACAGCAACTTGCAGCAGCTACATATTCAGCTTCAGTTGTTGAAGTAGCCACAATAGTTTGCTTCTTACACTGCCATGAGATAAGTCTACACCTAAGGAATTGACATCCTCCAGTTGTTGACTTTTTGTCCAAGCTAGGACTAGCATAACCACTATCTGAGAATGCTACCAAGTCAAAAGGTGACTCTCTAGAATACTATAGACCCAACCTAGGTTGACCCTTGAGATATCTAAAAATCCTCTTGACTGCTGTTAAATGAGAAACCTTTGGAGTTACTTGAAATCTTGCACAAGCGCAAATAGAGAACATGATATCAGGTCTTGATGATGTAAGATACATCAAAGATCCTATCATAGATCTGTAAGTGTGTACATCTACATTTTCTCCATCTAAGTCTTTAGGAAGTGGCTGCTCAGAGTCCATTGGTGTGCTTGCCAATTTTGAATCAGCAAAGTTGAACTTCCTTAGTATCTCAGCAATATATTTATCTTGACTAATAAATATGCCTTCATATGACTGTTTAACTTGCAAACCCAAAAAGAATGTAAGTTCCCCCATGGAACTCATCTGAAACTTATGATGCATAAGCTTCTCAAACTCCAAACACATTTCCTTCCTTGTAGACCCAAAGATAATGTCATCCACATACACCTATACTAACAGAAGATCCTTCTTGTGTTATTCGATGAATAGTGTCTGATCAATCTTGCCTCTTTGAAATCCATTCTCTATTAAGTAGGAAGCCAGTGTTTCATACCAAGCTCTAGGTGCCTGATGAAGGCCATAAAGAGCCTTAACTACTCTGTACACTTTTCTGGATGGTCAGGATCAATGAACCCTGGAGGTTGTGAGACATACACCTCTTCTTCAATAGTACCATATAAAAATGCACTCTTGACATCCATTTGATAAACTGTGAAGCCTAAAAATGAAGCATAAGCTAAGAAAAGCCTAATTGCCTCAAGTCTTGCTACTGGAGCAAAAACCTCGTCATAGTCTATCCCTTCTTGTTGTGTGTACCCTTGGGCTACTAATCTAGCCTTATTCCTAATTACTATGCCCCTTTCATCCCTTTTATTCTTGAAAACCCATCTAGTGCCAATTACCTTTGCATCCTTTGGTAGATCAACTAGCACCCAAACCTTCTGAATCTTAAACTGAAGAAGCTCCTCTTGCATAGCCTCTACCCAGCTTGAATCATCTAAGGCTTTCAGAATGTTCTTTGGTTCATCTTGTGAGAGAAAACATACAAACAAGCAAGAGTTTGAAAACTCATGCTGTTTTGAAGCATAAAGGGCATCAAGAAGCCCTTGTTGGTCTGAAGACATCAGTTGTTGCCTTGTCTTCACCCCTGATTGTACATCTCCTATCACATTTTCTAGGGAGTGAACTTTGTGAATCCTTGTGTGTGGGGTTGAAGGAACTTGATAGTTAGGTGTGATATTGCTCAAATCCACCCCATTATCTGAGAAATCTGCTTTAGTTGAGTCTGAAGGGCCAGCAGTAGAATCATTTGGCCTAGCAATAGAAAAATTAAGCCTAGCAGTAGAATGCTCTGTCTCAGCAGTAGAAACTTCTTTTGTACTGCTAACTTGACTGTCTTGTTTCTCAGTTCCATCTTCCTTGATTTCATCATCAACACCTTCTTTTGACTGACCAGAAGAAGATTCATCATTGGTTGAAGATGAAGCCACACTTGTACTTATTGGCATCCATACATGATCTTGATTTGTCTCCTTGTCTAACCCTGCTTCATTTGTTGTTTGTGAATAAGAAAAATCATTAGTTTATGCAACAACAGGCACATAATTCATAGAATGGGTTAATGACTCAAGATCAAATAGCCAATTAGGACCTTCACCTACTACATTGGATTTATGCTCTAAAAATTCCACATGTAGGTTTTCCTCTACTTTCTTAGTTCTTAAGTTGTATACTCTAAAAGCTTTGCTATTGAGAGAATATCCAACTAAGAATCCTTCATCTGCTTTACCATCAAATTTTCCTAATGGGTCTAAGGTATTGAGAATTGTCACATGACATCCAAAAGGTCTAAGAAATCCTATTGCAGGAGTTCTACCTCTAAAAAGTTCATATGATGTCTTATTGTGAGGCTTGACAATTAAAACTCTATTCTAGACATAGCAAGCAGTGTTAACTGCTTCAGCCCAAAAAGTTATAGGTAGCTTAGAATCAGCTAACATAGTTCAGCAGCTTCTATTAGTGTTCTATTTTTCCTTTCAGCAACTCCATTCTGTTGTGGAGTTCTAGCAACACTAAATTCTCTCCTAATACCTTTTTCTTTGCAGAATTCATCCATAACTCTATTTTTGAACTCTGTCCCATTATCACATCTAATGACTTTTACTTTCTTGTCTACTAGGTTTTCTATCTCTGTAATGAAAGTCTTAAGGATGCTAGGTGTCTCATCCTTAGTAGCTAAAAAGAAAACCCATGTAAATCTACTATAGTCATCAGTAATAACTAGACAATATCTCTTATGTTGCATACTTCTAACATTTGTAGGACCAAACAAGTCCATATGAAGCATAAACAATGATTGATTGATAGAGTTAAAAATCTTGGGCTTACAAGTGGCTTTGTGTTGTTTGCCTTTAAGACAAGCAATGCATGTTTGATCATTTTCAAATCGTTTTTGAGGTAAACCTCTTACCAAACCATTCTTAACAATCTGATTTATGGTTTTGAAATTAATATGACCAAGCCTCCTATGCCATAACATTGATTCATCCAATGTGGCCTTTGCTACAAGACAAGTTAATGCCTTTTTAGGAACAATGTTCTTCATATCAACACTGTACATATTGCCCTTTCTAGGAATTTTAAAAAGTACTTGATTTTCATCAGGCGTCTTAAAATCAGGAGAAAGTACAAGACATTCAGTGTCACAGAAAAGAACTTTTTTCTTTTTGTCACACATTTGTGAGACACTAAAAAGATTATAATTTAACTCTTGTACATAGTACACATCTTCAAAATCTAAATTTCCAGTTTTGATTGTACCTTTACCGGAAATTTTGCCACCAACACCTCCTCCAAAGGTAACATAGCCTCCATCTATTGATTGAAAATCTGAGAGATAAGACTTGTTGCCTGTCATGTGCCTTGAACATCCACTATCTGAGTATCCTTGATCCTCTTGTTTATCAATTGAATGTTCCTGCACAGAAATGAGAAGTATTAGTTTCTTTTGGGGACCCAAGCCATTACTGACTTGGATCTGCCTCTTGCATCAATGAAATTTAATCTCTTGAGAACAGTTGATGCAACATTGGATTTAAGAATCCAACATGCTGAGGCCTTAACAGCATTTGCCCTATTTTTCCAAGCAGCAATATTAACTACTTTCCTAGCAGTATTAACTGCCGGCTTTGCAGTTTTACCCTTTGGTTTCCAAACTTGTTTTTGGACCACTGCTTTTGATTGAATGGGCCTTGTAACAGTTTTTGATGCATTTTTGAAAGTTGTTTTTGCATTTTTAACTGTTGGTCTTGGGTTAACAGTCATGAATGGTCTAGCAGTAGAAACTGCTGTTGAAACTGCTCTGGGTTTTGCTCTAGTAAAGTTAGAGTGATCTTTAATTGTTTGCCTTTTGAAGTTCACCCTATTGTTTTCATATCCAGATACCCATTTGTTACAGAAAGCTGCAAGATGATCAAAACTACCACATGTGTAACAAGCTTTATTATAAAAGAAAAAGTCATCACCTAATTGATTAGACTTGAGGCCATTCCAATTTCTTTGGTTACCTCTGGGCTTGCTAGTGGATCTATATTGTTCACAATATTTAACTGGTTGCCTAACATGTTTAATGTTTGTTTTAGGCTTAACAGTATCCTTTTTGATCACTTTAGGAACCTTTGTTCCTGCTTTCTTAACTACTTCAGGTTTAGACATAACCTGTTCATCTTCTTCATCATCAGATACCCAGTCTTCAATGACTACTCTATCTGATCTTCTATCAGAGGACACCTTGTCCTCAGGAAGTGAAGTTTTACTTAAACTTTCACTTACTTTCTTAGGTTCATCAACAACTAGCTTGGTCTTTGGTTGTACACCATATTGTAGCTCAGGTTGTTGAAATTCAGGGACACCTGAATTTTCTAGGTCAATCCCTGGGGGTTTAGGGATACCTCTATATAGAGGTGGGACACTCTTATATCCTACTCCTGACTTAGCTCTATTTATCACTTGACATTCTATCATGTTGGTCACACCTCTAGAAGCATGTTCTAGTGTTTGTGTAGTCAAGTGAATGTTTCCATTTTCCTTTTTGACCCTATCAAAAGCCTCTCTTAAAAGCTTAATTTCAGCATCTTTAAAGAATATGTCTTGTCTTAGAAGAGCTTTGTCATCAGAAAAAGCAAGTTCATTTTCTTTGTAGTATAAGATCTGCTTTTCTGTTGATTCTAAACCACACTTATAATTAAAGTAGTTTTGATGAGTTTTTCTTAGCTCTTTCTTTTGTTCATCATAATGTTTGATTAAAGTTTGTAATTCTTTAAGAGCAGTACAAGCATTTGAACAAGCTTTATGAGTTTGTACCTCAGTAGTAGAAAAAGCCATGAGTCCCATCTGTGAAGAATCTTCTTCTTCATCAGCCATGAAACTCCAATCAAAACCTAGCCCATCAATAGCTACCATGGCTTTTGAGTTTGGCTCAGAAACCTCCCTTGTTTTGGATGTGCTTCCAAAACCTTTGTTCTTGCTATCCTGCTGCCTTGGCCTTCTACATTCTCTTGAGAAGTGCCCCATCATGTGGCAGTTATAGCACTCTATCTTTGACTTGTCAAAACCAGCAGTATCAGTGTTGCTTATTAAGAGCTTCTTCCCCGTCCTTTGATAGAACTTCTTGGCTCTCATGCTAAGAAGAGAAATTTGCCATTTTAGGTCCATTTCCTCCAGATCATCATCATTGATCTCTTGGAGGTCTTCATAGGTGAGCATGGACCCATTATTTTGACTTGTAAGAAATGCACAACAAGTCTTTTCATCTAAAATACCCATGGTACTGCTTGATGAAGTAGCAATACCAACGCCATCAACAACTTTCACTTCTTCACTTGATTTTGAGGTACTAGGAGTTGACATAAATGCCATGTTCCCAGTATTAGAACTAGTACCTCCATTCTTCTTCAAATCTTGCTCAACAATCTTAAAGTTGCTATACAAATCTATCAGCTCCATTGTATCAAGGTTTGGCTTATTCTTCCAGACAGCAACATGCATAGCCCACTCTTCTGGTAACCTTCTCAGAAATTTTGAGTTCAAATCTTCTTGAGGTATTGAAACCCCAAAAATAGCAAGTTGGCTCACAATATTCTGAAGCCTATTAAACATATGGTCAAGAGATTCATTGTTTGTAAAGGAGAAATTTTCAAACTGCTGCTTGAGCAGTGTCTTGTGGGTTTTCTTGGTGGCTTCATTTTCACCATATCTGGCAATAATAACTTCAAATAATGACTTGGCATCTTTGAACTTGCTGAAGTTTAGAAGCTGATCATTGGGAATGGTCATCATCAGCATGCTTCTTGCCTTTAAGTCATTTTTCTTCTTTATTCTATCTTCTGCAGATGTTGGCTTTGTCTGCAGAGATGTCACCACTTTGCCGTCCACTGTTGATGAAATGGTTGTAGGCTGGTAAGAGTTTCCATCTTCAATGATTTCCCAAAGTGCATAGTCTTGCACTTGGAAATATTGCTCTATCCTCAGCCTCCACATCTCAAACTCATTCTGTTTGAGCATGGGTAGTTTTGCAGCAACATTGGTTTGAATAGATTCAACGTCCATTTCTTCTTCTTCTTCTTCTAAATCAATTATATCAGCCTGGCTCTGATACCAATTGAGAGGATTCGATACACTGGTAAGGTGGTTAAACCTTTGTTGCTTTGTGTATGTGATAAGTTGAGTTAATATGATCAAGTACGCGGAATTTACTTAATCACACTTAGAAGGTTATTTGTGTTATGGAAATGGAACAGTTATGCTTGTGTATATTGAACAAAGAACATGCAATGTTATCACCAAACGATTTAATATTATTCAAGATAATACGAGTGATCTTTACTATCACTAGGGTTACAAAACCTTGAATCTTATGTTTCTATGACTTGTGATATATGTGTTTGTTCTATGTTCTTAAGAGTTATGTTCTAAACACTTAAAATTCACACACTATTATGTCACACATATATTTAGACTAAGATCTTTCTTTTATATATCAAGAAAGATCTTTATAATATTGTTAAGTCTTATCAAACTACTTGCTAACTTATCTTGAGTGTGTCAGTACATAAGATACAACATGTATCTGTGTACACAACTTGTTACTGATCACTTTGTCCAAAGATATTATCTACCGTATATACTTGACTTTAGTACACAAATATCTTTTCAATACTTATCCAACCAGCAGTGGTATACATGACACTTATTCACTCAGCAGTATCGACTAGCAGTACCTTCTTAGTACTACCAGTACTAACTTCAGTTAGTACGGTTAGTTATAACTTGAACAGTCCTTAGATATACACTAGCAGTTGGAACTGTTAGAGTATTCTTCTCAGCAGTACTAACCTTCAACACTTGTAATTCTTGATACTTAATCTTCAGAGCATTTAATTCCTAACATTAATGTATGGTACAAACATCGGGAAGCAGAAAATGGAAACATAATTGCTCAAGGAACTACACAAGTTCACTTCCATTGCTGGTGAATCAATAGAATCGTACTATCACAGGTTCTGTAAGATCATGAATGACTTATCCAGACACAACCTCACACGAAAGAACATAGCTAACAACACCAAGTTTCTGTACGAGTTACAACCCGAATGGGGAAGATACGTCACCATTGGTTATTAATAAATAACTTGCATGAAGTTAATTATGATCAGCTGTACGACTTCTTAAAGAAAAAACCAAGCTGAGGTAAATGAAGTCAGGGCCGAATTACTAGCTAAAAAGCATGATCCTATCGCATTCATTGCTAACACACCAACACCTTTACCAGTGAACACACCACATCAACCATCATCATCTACTCACAACTACATGCAACAACAATACATTCCACAACAAACTACTATCATCCCACAACAACAATTCTACCCACAACAACAACATGTTATTCCACAACAACAATATCCACAATTACAAGAACCAAAGTTTACTGACAATGATGAGTTTAAAGTTGCTTTGACACAAGCATTTGCTTATTTGACAAAGGCATTCCAAGGACGCTATTCTACACCAACAAACAACAACCAAAGGATTTCATTGAATACTCGCAATAAGCAGATTGCTCAACCGAGTTTCAATATAGGTCAAGGAGGACAAATGGTTGGAGTGATTGGGAATCAGCAGGGATATGCTACTGTATCTCACATGGGTAATCAGAATATGCAAAATGCAGGACAATATGCAGGGAATCAATTGGGTCAGTATGCAGGGAATCAGATGGGTCAGTTTGTTGGGAATTAGAGGGTGTTGAAAACTTAATAAAACTTATGAACACCATCTACTTATAAGTTTTCTGAACCGATTTTGGACTCAAGGTTGTTTAGACCTTGACCTAGGATAACCTATGTTTAGCATAATGATAATATTGGCGGAATATTCAAATGAAAGAATCAATACTATCACAACAAGGTTTTGTCAAACTTTCTCTTTGTTATTAGAATTAGCCCCAATGCTATGTGACCAAATATAGCACGATTACACTCTAATCAGGGATCAAAGATCCTTGAGGCTAAACAAACCTAACAACATCAGACCCCTTGTCTGATGTTCCCACACATACTCACTGTTTGATGTTTTACATTTGTAACACACTTTGTGTTTTGAATTCTAAGCACAGTAAAACACACTGGTGATTAACTTCTAACCACACTTTTATCTAAGGGTAAGATCTCCTTTTTATAGAACAAAGGAGATCATTACAAAGTTGATAAGTCTTGTCTACTACTTGCTTGTGTGTGCCAGTCATTAAGATACAACATGTATCCATGTTTACAACTTGTTGACTGAACACATATGAAATATATTATCTACCGTATATAATTGACTCTTATACACAAATATCTTTTTCAAACATATCCATCCAGTAGTAGTATGTGTCACTCAATTATCCATTCAGCAGTAGCTTCTTTGCACTAGTAGTACCAACTGCTATCTTCTTTGCACAAGCAGTATTAACTGCTACCTTCTTTGAACCAACAGTACTAACTTAAGTTAGTACTGCTCGTTATAACCTGAGCAAACTTCAACAATACACTAGCAGTAGAATAAAATACTCTAGCAGTAGAATCTTTTATGCCTACAGTAGAATCTACTTGGTGTATTTTGCTTATCTTTTCAGTAATCCTTGTGTTTCATTCTATAGTGATGTAGCAATATAATAACATATCAAATAAATACACGCAGCGGAAAACATCACCATTCAATGGATCCATAGTGCCATATGATCAATCAATTAAAATAAACACATAAGTTATACCTTTGTAGCGTGATCCGGGAGTCACCAACAATACTTATGGTTCGACTAGACCAAGAAACCCAAGAGATCAATGAAGTTGATCTCTTCTATGATATGTCCACACTACACGTCCTTGATCACCACACGATGCTAGTCTTGGCCTTGTAACTCTCAAAGAATGATACATACAATGAGTATAATTGATTGAGATGGAAAAACACACAAACCCTAAAGAAAGTGTGTGTGTGCCGTAGGTATGAAGGGAGGAGGAGAAGAGATTTTCTCCTTGATTAATTGTGTTAGTTAATGTAATTGATAACCATTAATTATCATTGATGTTATCATCTTTACATTTACACTTAGCACCCTTAATCAACTTCTAAAGTCCTTCCACCCCTTATACTTAGGCCGAACTATATGTGGGCCCACAATGGGCTTGCCCATTGTTGGTCCAATTCAAAAACGCTAAGTCTAACTTAGTGCTTTATGGCCCGTTATAGTTTCCTTGTTACATAGCTGTTTATATACTGTAAATACGATAATTACAATCTATAATATGATGTCTCTGTGTATAAGTTGTGACCCCATAGGCTCACATACGTCTAGCCATATAATTATTAATTATGACACGAGCATACTCCAACAGCTCCCACTTGCGACGTCATAATAATCAAGTAATTATACAAGCAATGGTTAGCGTCTAGCAACACGCCACTGCCCCCAGAAATATGTGAGGTTAGTTTCATAAACGTCTCATTTCAGATGGTTTATATGTCATCTATCCTTTTGTTACAGATACCGTGTTGAACATTAGACATGGATCAAAAGTCATTCTAATTGTTCAACTATTATGTTTCTCGATATAGATATTGAACTAGATTACCAAGTGGATTTAAGATTCATCTTAATCCCAGTTGGGTACGGCCATACAAACATTTGTTCAAATCATCGAGGGGCCCAATAGTATCTAACTCCAAAACAAGTGGAGGAACAAATCCCATTTTGACTACACGTGTCATTCACATGCTTCATATCACTCCTGATAATGGCTTTTATAACTACCTTATTCAGGATAGCGTTTAACCATATCAAGGAATGAAATTCCACACGTGCAAGACCTGCTTGCATCTCAAGTCTGAGGATAAGAGACATAACCTCTTGCGAGATTCACTATTGACGACGATCCATGTAGTGAATACTCGTAGGTTGGGTCAATCCAATGTTCATCCCAATGAAACAACATGTGAGTGTGGCAAATAAATCACCAACACGCTCACATTTGTCTTAATTTGATGATACTCTCCCGTATCGTCAACCGACAATGGATAATTTTAGAATAAATAAATTATTCATGGATTAAACATGTAAATATAGAACACAGTAGTATAAATGAAGACGATCATACCCGGTATATCAATTCATTGTATAACACGACTGCTTACAGTTCCATTATCCACATACTAAAAACAGATATGCATAAGACTACTCATAGGTCGGGATCCGATGTTCCCACCATGATCGAATCATGTTGTACAAGACAACAAGTAGTCATCTGAGTAAACTTTGAGAATACTTGTTTCAAAACTCATGAAAGGTTTGAATGATGATTGTCCTTTGTATGTGCACATTCAAGTACAAGACGAGTATCGCAACAATACATTCCATAGGGTGTTTGAAGCCAGCAAAACACCTACTTTAGATAGTCATCTGAATGGTTTCTCAAACTATAAAGTATTCTTATTCTTTTAATTTATAACGCATTAATGCTCTCAGTCGAGCACATCTAGTCAGCAATGTCATCATTCATGATGACATCCTACCATGACTAGGGTTGAGTATTATCTCAGTTAAATAAGCATCAGCGTATGCAAACAAAACAGAGCTCCTCAATTATCCGTAAACATTTGAACATATCTTTGGTCCTATGTAGGTCCAATATAATGTTCATTTAACAATTATCTAACGACTTTCACTTAGATATTGGTTGTTATCAACTTATCTTGCATTCATGCAAATGATAAATATATAGTCCAATACTTAATATGACTTACATGATGAATCCTTCAGTCAAACTTAAGATTTCCAATCATGTGTTCAATCTCATCAAGTAAGATTGATCATTGGGACTCCCCTCAATAACGTGTCATATTGTGTTTAGACTTAATAACCGCTTATGTTTATTCTAATAAACATATATATAACAAGGTTATATGTTTTATTTTATAAATCCCTCAAGAGAAACTTCATTCCAAGCTAAGGATTAAAGTCTAGCTTAGGTGGAATATTGTTTCTAATATGTCAATGACATATGAGATTTAAGAAAATAAATAAAATGCTCCAACTTGCTCTCAGTGTACTTAGGAGTAATCTTATTAATCAAAATCAAGTTAATGATTTTATGATTAACACAAGATCTCTGCTCCTAGATGCATGATCTAATCCACACATGGATTCTTTTATCTTGTATACTTAATAAAGATTACATGGATTCATAAACCCTTTTGATTACTCATCGTCCTCGCAAAGGTAATCAACAAGAAAAGTGTTTTGATATCCTATTGTCATATTTCATATACATGAAATCAGGTATGACAATTAATCGTCTTTATACATTTAATGTTTGTAGCTAGGAAGATTTAATCATAGTCAATTTATTGAGTACGAGTAAACTCCATTTACTACACGTGCATTAAATGTGTGTACAAGTTTGTCCTTTTGAGTCTTCTCATCAAGAAACTCATTCTTAACCTCACAGTCTAACTGATTAGTAAGATATCAATCAAACTCCATGAGTGATTGTCTTTCAAGGACTGCATCTTAACATTCATAGTTTTGAGCTACTCATCAGATACAATATCTGATAATGCATCTCAGTAGTTAGCGGTTCACACATGATCCTCTAACTTATGTCCCTCAGCATTGATATAAAAACATATCATTCAGGTGCAAGAGGTATCCTTGTGGATTTATGAATGAAGATATCAATCTATGGTTGTAACATATCCATGTTCAACCTTAGTATGACATTAGCAATGTACTCAGAAGTTTGTGTATTTAGTTTCTTGAACAACTTCAAGGTCTAAAGGTACTCCCACTTGCTTTTGTATGTAGAGACTAATCTCTAGATACTAAAGCATCTTGATAACAATAAATTGTTTTCAAGTGGGACATCCAAATAAACCGTTAGTTCTTGACTCTAGTTTTGTTAATTACTTACTCTTAAGTAGTTAACAAATTCAAACTTCAATTAAGACATAATGAGATTCATCCCATGCCATAATACAATGGTGTCTTAAATTTCTTCTGGGTTGGAATTATATTGAGTGTACACATGAGCAATCCAATTTCTAACCTTGAAGCTTTGGAGGTAAAACAGTTTTAAGTTATCAAAGATCAAACAATATCAATAGTGTTTGATATTTCCAATGATGGACATACCATAAAGTTGTGGTATTCCATGAGGACTGACGTTGTGAGACTATCACACAACTCATTGATGAACTTATACTTTTTGGGCTTACATATCTACCAACCAAGTCAAACCAATGGTAATCAATAGTAATTTTAGCCTATTGCATACTTTACTTCATGTGTATGTTTTGACTAAAAACATAAACATTTAATATTAATATCGTCATAAGTGTACATGTCTTAACAAGAAGACATAACAAATCAACGTCTATACTTTACGTTATAAGTCTTTCAAGAATTAACCGGAATTGATGTTGTGTCTTACAAGAGACCTAAACATATTCAACTAAAGTAATTACGAGCGCCGACTCTTGGCCTCCAATAGTATATTCAAGTTAATTTTGTACTTCATGATTATGAGTTTACAATAAACATAATCATATTTACTAAACAATTCAGTGAATACGTTGAAGTAGCTTTTTCATGATATCTTGATATTTGTTCTAATTAGGGCAACATACATTTTATGTGTAGAAGTCCTAGTAGAATTTTAGTTTCTTACCTTGCAGTCAAGAAAACTATTAGTCATATTGTTATATGTGTACCTTGCACACATTAAGATTTCCCCACTTGTGCATAGGCCACACATCGTGAGAGCATGCAAACAACACTAACGCTCGTTTGTTGTATAGCAATATACAATGTATAAGATAACATATGATTTTAGTCAAAAACAAAATATAGATATGTAAACTTTATCGTTTGAATAATGATCATGCATACAATTTTATAAAACATTTCAGGAAGCAACATCAGAACGCGACAAGTTTATCATATAAAACTATTAATGGTTCTTATATAAACTATGATCTTAACAACTGAAAGTTAACTGTATTATTTCAAGACAATCGGGAAATAAGATGGGCAACTTGCAAGTAATAAAGCTTCAGCTCTCACTGATTGACAAACATTACATGTGTTTACTCACCACTAAATATAATCATGTAGCTCCCACTGGATTAGCCAACATTACAATTGTTACGTCACAGTGGAGAGGATACATTGTACTTTCCCATCTTCTTGAATATGCTACACATATGCAAATGTGAGTCACTTTGACTGTAAACATGTACATAGGTATTAGAAAGTTGCATCAATTCTAACTATAATATGGTAGACCATCATTGCTAATTTTAACTTGAAAATGGTTGCTTTCCTCCTGGGTTGGTCTACTTTACCATATTGCAATTATTAATACTCCGATCTTCTAATTATTTGAAACTTCATTTTAGTTTTAGATAGTACAAATGGTTGGACCAATGCAGATACACATGCAAATATCCTATAGGTCTAACAATAGCAAATTCGCCATGGTTGAAATGCCCAACTGACCACTGGAGGTTAAGTCAGTACAACGTGTTCTTTGATTGTCCAAAATCTGATATTTCTTCAATGTTTCAAACCGTAAACCAATGGGTTATAAAACAACGTTGAATGAATTAAGTATGTGTAACCATCTTTTACACTTTTGACTTTTACAAGCTTTCAAGATTCATAATGTAGGTTTTCCTTGAGTTTGATTAGAAATTAGTGAAATATCAAATATTCTTAATTTGACTTTCCAATTCTTAAAGAAAAAGGTATAGGAACAAGTCTCTTTCATTACAAGGAAAGTAGTCACTCAATTCGTATCTTTTACACAAGAAAAGAATCTAAACTTCTTGTTTAGTTGTGTTGTATTAATTCATTAATTGATATTTACTAAAGTTAATTTTATGTATTTCGATAATTTCCTTTTTATTAAATTAACTTACCCCTATGTTTTATCATATAAATACAATTAATTTACGAAAAGGCTAAGATCCACATTGTGTTCAAACTATCACATCATTGATCTTCTAGCAATAGTAGTTCAATGTAGCGACGATCACCAATTGTATTACATGTACAACTCTTAGATCCTTATGGGACTCATGGCATCTAGTGTCAAACAACTAGTGTCATGTAGCATGTTTAGTCCCATCTTTGCCTCGGTCAAGGTCTAACCGCTTAACTCGATTAAGTCATCCAATTTGAAAACGTGTGATAATATATCTAGGTCTCACGCATAGAGAATAGTCACCTTGGTTACAATTCAACCTAGGTCCCACGCATAGGCAAAAATAATTGCAAGTTGTCCTCAAAATGGACGGCACGACTTAAATTTTGACGGTAAAATATTTTGATGTGAATCAAAAACGTGTACGAAAGAAGCATGCATTCATTCTTCGTAGCACAAGTTAAAAACATTTCTTAACTTAAGTCTAATCATTGTTTTAATTTATGTGTGTCAAGTTGTCCATTGTTTAAGACTAATATAAATCCTAAGTGGATTATAAGTTTGGACAATACAATAAAAAAAAAATAAATAAACAACTTAACTAGTTTAAAGTGTTATTTTGAAAAACAATGATTTTAAGTTTCAAATCATATTTAAACTTAGTTAAACTAATCATAAGACTTAGTTCAAAATGGTTTATGTTTCGTTTAAGTTTTAAGAAAACAATTTTCGTTTTACATGTAGTCACAACATACATGAAACAACCAAACCAACATACAACCACAATTATGCAAAGCCCAACCGATGAAAATCATATGCTTGGTCTTGTGAGCCATCACAAGAACCAAGAGTCAACTAGGACATATATCACAACCACATGGAGGGCTCCCACTTGCTCCAAGACAATCATGAGCAAGTAAAAATCCCATTATGTCACATGAACTTCAGTTTCAGTCAGCCCAGTTTTCTGTTTTGCAAGGCCCAAATGCCCAGGAAGAATCACCTCCATCATGATTCGGTCCCAGTTGACAAAGTTGTAGCCCTATGTCTTGTGGACTGCACCAAAAAGTTTAGAAAAAAATACCTTACAATCAGCAGTAATCACGTTTTCCCAACAGTGTCCAGCAGCAACTTTCAGTCTACAACTCTTCAATCTTTCGCCATTTGCTTCCAAGCTCTTGTTTACAATACATATAAAGTAAAATACAACTAAGTATAATTTAATATCTACTGTAAAATACCCAAACATTGGCTACACCAAAAATGAATTACATTACAAAAGTGCCGAAACAATGGCAAACACCCAAACAGAAAAACAACCAACAATCACAATCACAACTACAAGTGGTCTAGGTTTTCATCGGCTTTGCATATGAACACATAATAATACATTCAAATAAAGATTATTACATGGTGTTGGCTAACTCCATGGACAAACATGCATGTATTTGCCATGGAAAACAAAATCAATAACAAGAATTAAAATTGTTAGCCAACGAATCGAAGAAATAATTAACAAGAATTAAAACCCCGAATGGTACGCGTGACAAATGGCCAAAGACTCAAACCCCACTGATGTTAGGACCTTCTTAACACCATTTTACCACAGAAAAATAAGCCTCATGGGCTGATTTGAAATCGGGTTAAAAATCTTCCAAAAACGCGTTTTTAGGCCACTTTTACGGGTACCGATCAAGTAAACAAACAACGTATGCATAACAAATGGCCATAGGATCAAAATCCAGATCTTAAGACCTTATTAAATTCGACATATTCATAATATATAAGCCCTAGGGATGTTTTAAAATCCCACTTTTAAATCCATTAAAAAAACATGTTTTTAGCCATTTTTACGCATACATGATGATCATATGACAACATATGATGGCTCGTGATACCACTATAGGTGATGTAGCAATATAATAACATATCAAATAAATACACGCAGCGGAAAACATCACCATTCAACGGATCCATAGTGCCATATGATCAATCAATTAAAATAAACACATAAGTTATACCTTTGTAGCGTGATCCGGGAGTCACCAACAATACTTATGGTTCGACTAGACCAAGAAACCCAAGAGATCAATGAAGTTGATCTCTTCTATGATATGTCCACACTACACGTCCTTGATCACCACACGATGCTAGTCTTGGCCTTGTAACTCTCAAAGAATGATACACACAATGAGTATAATTGATTGAGATGGAAAAACACACAAACCCTAAAGAAAGTGTGTGTGTGCCGTAGGTATGAAGGGAGGAGGAGAAGAGATTTTCTCCTTGATTAATTGTGTTAGTTAATGTAATTGATAACCATTAATTATTGATGAAGCGAAAAGTGTACCGCTTTTAAGGGGTCATTTAAGCCCTAAATCGTATTTATTTGATCAAATATTGCCCTAAATCGTTCCTTTTGTCATTTTAGTACTTTTGAGAAGAAATCTGGAAAAGGAGGCATTTTGGACGTTTTTGGAGCATAAAAGTGAAGAAAACGACAAAGTCTCAAAATCATGCGGAAGTTACCTTTGACGTGTCAGGATTATGCCTGGACGGCGTAATGGCTTGGCAAAAGTGGTGGATGTGAAATTTACTTATGATAAGCCAGTGAAAATTGCATTGGAATTCTGACGGCGTCACCCTTTAATTTGATCAAGGTCGTCACGTTATAATTTAAAGAGGGACGGCGTCACATTCATAGTCTGAGGGCGTCAAGCCTTGATAGGCCAGAACGGATTTTGGAGAGCTAAAGAGGGACGGCGTCAAGAAGGTCATCCGGGAACCCTAAAAGCGGCGAGGTGACGGCGTCACACTCCATAACGTGACGCCGTCAGATATAAAAATCTATATATAGTTTTGCAATTCTTTGTCATTAGTGTGGAACTTATTGGGGAACTTTGTGTGTGAAAACCCTAGGACGAATTTGGCAGCTCTTTCAAGGCTTTTTGCCTTGAGATCTTCCATGTTACATTGAAGATAAGTTATCAATTAATCATTCAATATGTCTATGTGTTGTTTGATTCTATCTTGTTCTTGTCTTTTGTTTAACATGCTAGGCTAGATTTATCTTGTGTTTGCTTAGATCTAATGAAACCTAGCTATTGATTATTGGTTATTAGTGTGTTATTAGTTGTATTGGATGATTGTTCATCTATGTTAGGCTTAAGAAAACTGGCTAACTTCCTATTCGGTAACTTGCTTGAACGTCTTAAGAAACATGAACCAATGCGTACTAAAAGTTTTTATGGTTGTATTTAATGCACAAGCGAATTCTAGTGATCCCATGTTAGGAGCTTCCTAGCCGCTCGACATAGGAGTGAAGTAGGAGCTTGTAGAGTTGGGGAAGTACGTACGCCACCCTACGAATGGTATTAAGGAATACACCCGTCATCCACGTGACTAATACACACTAATCAACTGGTAAAAGATAGTTAGGGAGTAAGGAAATCTAAGTAAACACATTTCCCTCCACATAAGTTTTCACCAACCTTTTCATTTTCTGTTATTTTATTTTATTTGCATTCGTAGTAATTTGGGTTAGTTGACTAGCAACTAATTCCGCCCACTCTTTCAAACCCGAGATTTTACTTGCTTTCATAAAAATTATAAAAACACAAAAAGAATCTTCTCTCACCCTTAGACCTATTAGAGTAATTTTTCATACCTAACAAACACTATTCCCTGTGGAGAACGATCAATCCCCCGTACTTACCACTACACTATACTACATCGGTCAGGTACACTGCCTGGTGGGGTTGTAAGCCTCTTGAGATCCCTCGAGAGGTAAAACCTGTTGTAAGGTTGCAAAACCACGCATCAAGTTTTTGGCGCCGCTGCCGGGGAATAGTTATTGTTTAGGTTGAATTATTATTTTATAGGTCTACTCACTAGATTCCTTTCTAGTGAGATTTTTATTTTATTTTTCTAGGATTTTCTTTAGTCTATCTATTTTCTTCGTTTCTTTGTTCGTAACCATTACCATTCGACATCATGGAAGATGGTAATATCCTTAATCCCAACAACCCACCACCACAACAACCACCACCTCCTAGAGCCCGTACTTTAGGAGAGTACTCCCGTCCTAGCCACCATGGCTATCGAAACACCATTGAGCTCACTCAAGGAGCCAATGTTACACCCTTGCGATCCGACACCATCCGGTTGGTGCAAAGCGGATGCGCATTCCATGGACTTCGTTCTGAAGATCCTAATCAACATCTCAAGGACTTTCTCAAAATCATTGATTCTATAGACCTTGATGTTGCCACTCGAGAGACGACCCGACTGCGTCTCTTTCAATTCTCTTTGCGGGACCAAGCTAGTCAGTGGCTAGAACGTCAACCCGCAGGATCCATCACCTCTTGGGATGATCTCACCCCCTCGTTTTCTTGCTCAGTTTTTCCCACCGGGAAGAACTACCAAGCTAAGGAATGATATCTTGATGTTCCAACAACGTCAAGGCGAAACCCTCTACGAGGCATGGACTCGATTCAAGGACTTACTCCAAAAGGTCCCTCACCATGGCATAGAACTTTGGCTCCAAGTCCAAATCTTCTATGACCATATCAATCTCTACACAAGGCAAACCATTGACCAATCGGCCGGTGGTAAGCTACGTGATCTAAGTGCGGAACAATCATGGGCTCTCCTAGAGGATCTTGCTCTTTATGACAACGAAAGTTGGAGTGATCCCCGTGATTTGAATAAAACGGTCAAGGCAATATCTTTGCCTTTGAACAATTCAAGCACTTCCGACCGTAGGATCGTAGAACTTGAAGACCAAGTCAAGTTTCTCATGTAATCCTACGAGGCTCCTAAACCTTCAAGCCAAGTGAACAAAATCACTTCTTCATGTGAATTATGTAGTGGTCCCCACGACACTCGTGATTGCATGGAACTCCCCGAACAAGCTTTTGTGGACTACGCATCCTCGCGTACCGACGGAGCGGGAGACAAGTGGTACACTTTCAAACCCGAGCCAAACCCCTATGGTGATACATACAACCCCTCATGGAAAAATCACCCGAACCTTAGGTGGAAACAAAACCAAAACGCACAACAAACCAATTCTTCCAACCCACCTAATCGTTTCCAATCAAGCGGTTCCAACTCGAACCGTACTTTCAACAACAATCCTTCCGGCAATGGTAGTACCAATAACTTTGAAGGATTGATATCCCAATTTATGGCATCTCAAGAAGCTCGGATAGCTAGATTCGAGTCCGAATTCAATCAACAACAAACGGAGATGACCAATAAAATTGACAACTTGTTGAAAGCTCTCAATAACCAAGTGTTATCACCTCCACATAAGGACGCTAGGAACACAAATAGCGGACCCCAAGTAAAAGACCCCTCTTCATCCAAACACGTCCACTTTGTCAACATTGTCACTATTAAACCAATTGAAAGGAATGAGGATAATAGTAAACCTAAGGATGAGGATAAGAAAGTCGAGGTTTGATAAGAAAGTTAGGACAAGTGAGATTGAAGAAGTAGATGATGATGGGGACTACTTCAATAGGCTACCCACTAAGGAAGAGCGCGCATATCATACAAACTTATTCGATGACCCCGAGACACCATACTTCCTAGGTAGACCAATCATAGAAATAGGCGACCCTTCTAATCTCAACATACCATGCAACATCGGACATTTGCACGTGTGGAAAGCCTACATCGACCTTAGATCACCCATAAACATCATGACTAGAGCCCACTACAACTTGATAATGAAAAATCAACTTGGGTATAGGATGTTCCCTGACAAGGGATGGATGAGTAACTTCACGGGAAGAGTTAAGGGATTACCGGTTTATGTAGGAAACTTCACCTATGTCACCGACTTTGTAATTGTTGAAGATATCCGCCCAATAGTCGATGCATCCTTAACTCAAGTGGTTTTTGGAAAACCATTTGTTGAGGTCTCTAGAATGACTTATGAACCTTCCTTAGGGATAGTTAGATTTAAGGATGAGACCGATGAAGTAAACTACCAAATGCCATATAAGATAGAACAATTCCAACACTTGTCAAATGTTGAGAAGGAGCTTAAGCAAGCGGTCTACTATAGGAATGGTGAGGATAGAAATAAAGGAGTAGACTATGTTATGGAAAGGATATTCAGTTTTTACAAGGATTGTTTGAAATTGGGACCGGAATATAAAACCGGGAATGAAAATGGCCTGGGAACCGTGACCAATGATGGAATCACGTAATGTACGTGACTTTGAGTCTAGCTACAAGACTCGTTAATAAAGAAAAGCGCTTCTTGGGAGGCAACCCAAGCTTTATTTGCTTTGTGTGTTTGTTTATTTGTTTGTTTGATTTTATTTGCTTCCGTATGTATGTTTAATTTTTATTATTATTGATTCATGTTCAAAACTAATTTGTAAAAATGCTTTATTTTGTTTTTAACTTCGTCTTAACTACATATAAAGGTATTTTGCAAAAGCTAAGTGTAAGGGAAATCTAAATCGGTTTATTAGAACACAAATGAACATGAATCGTAATAATACTAAATGAACATACATATTAGTATTTGTTTGAGTCAAATGCTTGTATCGAGTCATAATGATGTTTTGCAGGAATTCCAGGAAGTAAGGTATAGGTTTTTTCCAAAAATTTTCCGGAAACGTAACATGAGAATTCTGTCAGATCATTTCTGACGGCGTCAGGCTTTACAACCTGACGGCGTCAGGTTTAATTTTCTGAAAATTTTTGAAAGTTTTGTTTTCATAAAAAAGTTTTTATTAAATCTATAACTTATAATCTCCAGGAATCTGCAAAATTATCATTCCACAAGCATTATATCCTTATATATAGATTTATCCCGCCGATGTTATGCAGGTTCTCGTGTTTGTTTTCTCAGGTTTAACAAGTTAATTTGGACAAGGAAATGTTTTGAATCAAGCTTATGGCGATGCATTAGTCATGGAGCTTCAACATTACTTTGGAAGAAGATCTAACCGTGTTACTTCATTATCCACCGAGCGAATCAGGGGAGTATTTGATTTCATTCTTTTACTTTATGCTTTTACATTTGTTATTTGAACATTGGGGACAATGTTCATCTTAAGTGTAAGGGGGGGGGGTAAAAGTACGATTAGAGAATGCAATTTACACTTGATTTTTGTTTGTTTAATAGTAGATGTGTAATAAAACTGAGAGAAATACCTGTTAGGGCAATTTTAGTGCCAAATTTAAAATTTTTTACAACATATAGGAGTGAAACTTTGATCTTAATGAGCGTCTCACGGATAGGAGTTATATGACTAGCACAAAAACCGTACCACTAAAAAATTTTCCACCCCCAAATATGTGAGGTTCGCCCCTAGAATTGGTAGGAAAAGCATTTATGCTATGATGTGTGTACCGGTAGCACTTAGATTCTAGAACTTGCGTTAGGACCATTCCGAGGCCACAAGTGAGACTACATTCGTGTAGTTAGATTTACTACATGATAAGAGGCATTAGGATTAACCCATTGTTTTACACCTGTGTTTTTGTTATAATTACATTGGCTACGTTGGTCAAGTAATTTTTCCCACACCCTTTGCGTTGTACTCATTTTTAGTACACGACACCCCTAGTACACCCCTCAGAGCCTATCTTTTCGTTTCGACCTTTAAGCATTTTACTTAAAGGAAGAATTTGTTACACCCCACTAAAATGTACACCCAAATCGCCTTAGCCTACCTTGTATGCACTCATTTTTAGTGCATTATTGTGACAATATTTGTTTAAACCCAAGTTAATTATCTAATTGATTACATGGTTGCTAAGTCGAGTCATATCCTTGTACATATTGTTTTGGGACGATTGGGACTCATGGGTAAAGTACTAGTGTAATGGAGTAATGGGGAAGAACATCATTTATTACCCCCATATGTGCTAAATATTTTAAAAGTACTCCAAGTTTTTCAATTATCTTAATTCGAGTCATTAGAATAGTTATTTGTAAAGTTATGTAAAAGTTCAAGTGTAAGGGGGATGCAACGCCGCTATGATGTATTATTTAGGCCCTAAATCGTATTTATTTGATCAAATATTGCCCTAAATCGTTCCTTTTGTCATTTTAGTACTTTTGAGAAGAAATCTGGAAAAGGAGGCATTTTGGACGTTTTTGGAGCATAAAAGTGAAGAAAACGACAAAGTCTCAAAATCATGCTGGAAGTTACCTTTGACGGCGTCAGGATTATGCCTGGATGGCGTCATGGCTTGGCAAAAGTGGTGGATGTGAAATTTACTCATGATAAGCCAGTGAAATTGCATGGGAATTCTGACGGCGTCACCCTTTAATTTGATCAAGGTCGTCACGTTATAATTTAAAGAGGGACGGCGTCACGTTCATAGTCTGAGGGCGTCAAGCCTTGATAGGCCAGAACGGATTTTGGAGAGCTAAAGAGGGACGGCGTCAAGAAGGTCATCCGGGAACCCTAAAAGCGGCGAGGTGACGGCGTCACACTCCATAACGTGACGCCGTCAGATATAAAAATCTATATATAGTTTTGCAATTCTTTGTCATTAGTGTGGAACTTATTGGGGAACTTTGTGTGTGAAAACCCTAGGACGAATTTGGCAGCTCTTTCAAGGCTTTTTGCCTTGAGATCTTCCATGTTACATTGAAGATAAGTTATCAATTAATCATTCAATATGTCTATGTGTTGTTTGATTCTATCTTGTTCTTGTCTTTTGTTTAACATGCTAGGCTAGATTTATCTTGTGTTTGCTTAGATCTAATGAAACCTAGCTATTGATTATTGGTTATTAGTGTGTTATTAGTTGTATTGGATGATTGTTCATCTATGTTAGGCTTAAGAAAACTGGCTAACTTCCTATTCGGTAACTTGCTTGAACGTCTTAAGAAACATGAACCAATGCGTACTAAAGGTTTTTATGGTTGTATTTAATGCACAAGCGAATTCTAGTGATCCCATGTTAGGAGCTTCCTAGCCGGCTCGACATAGGAGTGAAGTAGGAGCTTGTAGAGTTGGGGAAGTACGTACGCCACCCCACGAATGGTATTAAGGAATACACCCGTCATCCACGCGACTAATACACACTAATCAACCGGTAAAAGATAGTTAGGGAGTAAGGAAATCTAAGTAAACACATTTCCCTCCACATAAGTTTTCACCAACCTTTTCATTTTTTGTTATTTTATTTTATTTGCATTCGTAGTAATTTGGGTTAGTTGACTAGCAACTAATTCCGCCCACTCATTCAAACCCGAGATTTTACTTGCTTTCATAAAAATTATAAAAACACAAAAAGAATCTTCTCTCACCCTTAGACCTATTAGAGTAATTTTTCATACCTAACGAACACTATTCCCTGTGGAGAACGATCAATCCCCCGTACTTACCACTACACTATACTACATCGGTCAGGTACACTGCCTAGTGGGGTTGTAAGCCTCTTGAGATCCCTCGAGAGGTAAAACCTGTTGTAAGGTTGCAAAACCACGCATTAATTATAATTGATGTTATCATCTTTACATTTACACTTAGCACCCTTAATCAACTTCTAAAGTCCTTCCACCCCTTATACTTAGGCCGAACTATATGTGGGCCCACAATGGGCTTGCCCATTGTTGGTCCAATTCAAAAACGCTAAGTCTAACTTAGTGCTTTATGGCCCGTTATAGTTTCCTTGTTACATAGCTGTTTATATACTGTAAATACGATAATTACAATCTATAATATGATGTCTCTGTGTATAAGTTGTGACCCCATAGGCTCACATACGTCTAGCCATATAATTATTAATTATGACACGAGCATACTCCAACAGCTCCCACTTGCGACGTCATAATAATCAAGTAATTATACAAGCAATGGTTAGCGTCTAGCAACACGCCACTGCCCCCAGAAATATGTGAGGTTAGTTTCATAAACGTCTCATTTCAGATGGTTTATATGTCATCTATCCTTTTGTTACAGATACCGTGTTGAACATTAGACATGGATCAAAAGTCATTCTAATTGTTCAACTATTATGTTTCTCGATATAGATATTGAACTAGATTACCAAGTGGATTTAAGATTCATCTTAATCCCAGTTGGGTACGGCCATACAAACATTTGTTCAAATCATCGAGGGGCCCAATAGTATCTAACTCCAAAACAAGTGGAGGAACAAATCCCATTTTGACTACACGTGTCATTCACATGCTTCATATCACTCCTGATAATGGCTTTTATAACTACCTTATTCAGGATAGCGTTTAACCATATCAAGGAATGAAATTCCACACGTGCAAGACCTGCTTGCATCTCAAGTCTGAGGATAAGAGACATAACCTCTTGCGAGATTCACTATTGACGACGATCCATGTAGTGAATACTCGTAGGTTGGGTCAATCCAATGTTCATCCCAATGAAACAACATGTGAGTGTGGCAAATAAATCACCAACACGCTCACATTTGTCTTAATTTGATGATACTCTCCCGTATCGTCAACCGACAATGGATAATTTTAGAATAAATAAATTATTCATGGATTAAACATGTAAATATAGAACACAGTAGTATAAATGAAGACGATCATACCCGGTATATCAATTCATTGTATAACACGACTGCTTACAGTTCCATTATCCACATACTAAAAACAGATATGCATAAGACTACTCATAGGTCGGGATCCGATGTTCCCACCATGATCGAATCATGTTGTACAAGACAACAAGTAGTCATCTGAGTAAACTTTGAGAATACTTGTTTCAAAACTCATGAAAGGTTTGAATGATGATTGTCCTTTGTATGTGCACATTCAAGTACAAGACGAGTATCGCAACAATACATTCCATAGGGTGTTTGAAGCCAGCAAAACACCTACTTTAGATAGTCATCTGAATGGTTTCTCAAACTATAAAGTATTCTTATTCTTTTAATTTATAACGCATTAATGCTCTCAGTCGAGCACATCTAGTCAGCAATGTCATCATTCATGATGACATCCTACCATGACTAGGGTTGAGTATTATCTCAGTTAAATAAGCATCAGCGTATGCAAACAAAACAGAGCTCCTCAATTATCCGTAAACATTTGAACATATCTTTGGTCCTATGTAGGTCCAATATAATGTTCATTTAACAATTATCTAACGACTTTCACTTAGATATTGGTTGTTATCAACTTATCTTGCATTCATGCAAATGATAAATATATAGTCCAATACTTAATATGACTTACATGATGAATCCTTCAGTCAAACTTAAGATTTCCAATCATGTGTTCAATCTCATCAAGTAAGATTGATCATTGGGACTCCCCTCAATAACGTGTCATATTGTGTTTAGACTTAATAACCGCTTATGTTTATTCTAATAAACATATATATAACAAGGTTATATGTTTTATTTTATAAATCCCTCAAGAGAAACTTCATTCCAAGCTAAGGATTAAAGTCTAGCTTAGGTGGAATATTGTTTCTAATATGTCAATGACATATGAGATTTAAGAAAATAAATAAAATGCTCCAACTTGCTCTCAGTGTACTTAGGAGTAATCTTATTAATCAAAATCAAGTTAATGATTTTATGATTAACACAAGATCTCTGCTCCTAGATGCATGATCTAATCCACACATGGATTCTTTTATCTTGTATACTTAATAAAGATTACATGGATTCATAAACCCTTTTGATTACTCATCGTCCTCGCAAAGGTAATCAACAAGAAAAGTGTTTTGATATCCTATTGTCATATTTCATATACATGAAATCAGGTATGACAATTAATCGTCTTTATACATTTAATGTTTGTAGCTAGGAAGATTTAATCATAGTCAATTTATTGAGTACGAGTAAACTCCATTTACTACACGTGCATTAAATGTGTGTACAAGTTTGTCCTTTTGAGTCTTCTTATCAAGAAACTCATTCTTAACCTCACAGTCTAACTGATTTAGTAAGATATCAATCAAACTCCATGAGTGATTGTCTTTCAAGGACTGCATCTTAACATTCAAGTTTTGAGCTACTCATCAGATACAATATCTGATAATGCATCTCAGTAGTTACGCGGTTCACCATGATCCTCTAACTTATGTCCCTCAGCATTGATATAAAAACTATATCATTCAGGTGCAAGAGGTATCCTTGTGGATTTATGAATGAGAGATATCAATCTATGGTTTAACATATCCATGTTCAACCTTAGTATGACATTAGCAAGTGTACTCAGAAGTTGTGTATTTAGTTCTTGAACAACTTCAAGGTCTAAAGGTACTCCCACTTGCTTTTGTATGTAGAGACTAATCTCTAGATACTAAGCATCTTGAGTAACAATAAATTGTTTTCAAGTGGGACATCCAAAATACACCGTTAGTTCTTGACTCTAGTTTTGTTAATTACTTACTCTTAAGTAGTTAACAAATTCAGAACTTCAATTAAGACATAATGAGATTCATCCCATGCCATAATACAATGGTGTCTTAAATTTCTTCTGGGTTGGAATTATATTGAGTGTACACATGGCACATCCAATTTCTAACCTTGATAGCTTTGGAGGTAAAACAGTTTAAGTTATCAAAGATCAAACAATATCAATAGTGTTTGATTTTCCATGATGGACATACCATAAAGTTGTGGTATTCCATGAGGACTGACGTTGTGAGACTATCACACAACTCATTAGATGAACTTATACTTTTGGGCTTACATATCTACCAACCAAGTCAAACCAGATGGTAATCAATAGTAATTTTAGCCTATTGCATACTTTACTTCATGTGTATGTTTTGACTAGAAAACATAAACATTTAATATTATACGTCATAAGTGTACATGTCTTAACAAGAAGACATAACAAATCAACGTCTTACTTTACGTTATAAGTCTTTCAAGAATTAACGGAATTGATGTTTGTGTCTTTACAAGAGACCTAAACATATTCAACTAAAGTAATTACGAGCGCCGACTCTTGGCCTCAATAGTATATTCAAGTTAATTTTGTACTTCATGATTATGAGTTTACAAGAAAACATAATCATATTTACTAAACAATTCAGTGAATACGTTGAAGTAGCTTTTCATGATATCTTGATATTTGTTCTAATTAGGGCAACATACATTTTATGTGTAGAAGTCCTAGTAGAATTTTAGTTTCTTACCTTGCAGTCAAGAAAAACTATTAGTCATATTGTTATATGTTGTACCTTGCACACATTAAGATTTCTCCCACTTGTGCATGGCACAACATCGTGAGAGCATGCAAACAACACTACGCTCGTTTGTTTGTATGAGCAATATGACAATGTATAAGATAACATATGATTTTTAGTCAAAAATCAAAATATAGATATGTAGAACTTTATCGTTTGAATAATGAATCATGCATAACAATTTTATAGATAACATTTCAGGAAGCAACATCAGGAACGCGACAAGTTATCATATAAAACTTATGTAATGGTTCTTATATAAACTATGATGCTTAACACGTGGAAAGTAATGTATTATTTCAAGACAATCTGGAAATAAGATGGGCAACTTGCAAGTAATAAAGCTTACAGCTCCCACTGGATTAGACAACATTACATGTGTTACGTCACCAGTAATATAATCACGTAGCTCCCACTGGATTAGACAACATTACAATGTGTTACGTCACCAGTGGAGAGTGAGTAGCGATTTGATACTTTCCATCTTTCTTTGAATATCTACACATTATTGCTAATGTGAGTCACTTTGACTAGTAAACATGTACTTAGGTATTCAAGAAAGTGCATCAAGTTCTAACATATAGATGATGGGTTAGCCATCATTGCTATTTTAACTTGAAAATAGGTATGCATTTCCTCCATAATTGGTCTACTTTACCACATTGCGGTTTATTGATACTTCCGTCTTCTAATTATTTAAACTCATTTTAGTTTGGTAGCTAGTACGAAATAGGTTGACCAAGCAAGAACATGCAAATATCGCCAAAGGTCTGACCAATGAGCAAAATTCGCCATGGGTTGAAATGGCCCTAAGGTCTGACCAAAGAGGTCAAGTCAAGTGCACGTGTTCTTGGTTGTCCAAATATCTTATATTTCTTCAATGTTTCAAAACCGAAACAAGGGTTATAAAACAACGTTGAAGGAATAAGATGTGTAACCATACTTAACCGTTTTGACTTTTACAAGACATCACGATTTCTAGAGTAGGTTTTCCTTGAGTTTGATTAGAATTAGGAAAATTCAAATATTCTTATTATGGCTTTTCCTCATAAAGAAAAAGGATAGGAACAAGTCTCTTTCTTACAAGGAAAGAGCGACTCAGTTCGTACTTTTAACAAGAAAAGAACAAACTTTTGTTTACGGTTGTGTTGTATTAATTCATTAATTGAATTTACAAAGTTTAATTTTAGTATTTTCGATAATTATCCTTTTATAAATTAACTACCCCATGTTTATAATATAAAACAATTAATTTACGAAAAGGCTAAGATCCACATTGTGCTTCTACTATCACATCAGTTGATCTGCTAGCAATAGTAGATTCAATTGGTAGGCGACGATCACCAATTGTATTACATGTACAACTCTTAGATCCTTATGGGACTCATGGCATCTAGTGTCAAACAACTAGTGTCATGTAGGCATGTTTAGTCCCATCTTTGCCTCGGGTCAAGGTCTAACCGCTTAACTCGATTAAGTCATCCAATTTGAAAACGTGTGATAATATATCTAGGTCTCACGCATAGAGAATAGTCACCTTGGGTTACAATTCAACCTAGGTCCCACGCATAGGCAAAAAGTAATTGCAAGTGTCCTCAAAATTGGACGGCACGACTTAAATTTTGACGGGTAAAATATTTTGATGTGAATCAAAAACGTGTACGAAAGAAGCATGCATTCATTCTTCGTAGCACAAGTTAAAAACATTTCTTAACTTAAGTCTAATCATTGTTTTAATTTATGTGTGTCAAGTTGTCCATTTTTAAGACTAATATAAATCCTAAGTGGATTATTAAGTTTGGACAATACAATAAATAAATAAATAAACAACTTAACTAGTTTAAGTGTTATTTTGAAAAACAATGATTTTAAGTTTCAAATCATATTTAAACTTAGTTAAACTAAATCATAAGACTTAGTTCAAAATGGTTTATGTTTCGTTTAAGTTTTAAGAAAACAATTTTCGTTTTACATGTAGTCACAACATACATGAAACAACCAAACAAACATACAACCACAATATGCAAAGCCTCAACCGATGAAAATCATATGCTTGGTCTTGTGAGCCATCACAAGAACCAAGAGTCAACTAGGGACATATATCACAACCACATGGAGGGCTCCCACTTGCTCCAAGACAATCATGAGCAAGTAAAAATCCCATTATGCACATGAACTTCAGTTTCAGTCAGCCCAGTTTTTCTGTTTTGCAAGGCCCAAATGCCCAGGAAGATCACCTCCTCATGATTCGGCCCAGTTGACAAAGTTGTAGCCCTATGTCTTGTGGACCTGCACCAAAAAGTTTAGAAAAAAATACCTTACCAATCAGCAGGTAATCACGTTTTCCCAACAGGTGTCCAGCAGCAACTTTCAGTCTACAACTCTTCAATCTTTCGCCATTTGCTTCCAAGCTCTTGTTTACAATACATATAAAGTAAAATACAACTAATCTAATTTATATCTACTGTAAAATGCCCAAACATTGGCTACACCAAAAATGAATTACATTACAAAAGTGCCGAAACAATGGCAAACCCCAAAACAAGAAAAACAACCAACAATCACAATCACAACGCACAAGTGGTCTAGGTTTTCATCGGCTTTGCATATGAACACATAATAATACATTCAAATAAAGATTATTACATGGTGTTGGCTAACTCCATGGACAAACATGCATGTATTTGCCATGGAAAACAAAATCAATAACAAGAATTAAAATTGTTAGCCAACGAATCGAAGAAATAATTAACAAGAATTAAAACCCCGAATGGTACGCATGAAAAATGGCCAAAGACTCAAACCCCACTGATGTTAGGACCTTCTTAACACCATTTTACCACAGAAAAATAAGCCTCATGGGCTGACTTGAAATCGGGTTAAAAATCTTCCAAAAAACGCGTTTTTAGGCCATTTTACGGGTACCGATCAAGTAAACAAACAACGTATGCATAACAAATGGCCATAGGATCAAAAGTCCAGATCTTAAGACCTTATTAAATTCGACATATTCATAATATATAAGCCCTAGGGATGTTTTAAAATCCCACTTTTAAATCCATTAAAAAAACATGTTTTTAGCCATTTTTACGCATACATGATGATCATATGACAACATATGATGGCTCATGATACCACTATAGGTGATGTAGCAATATAATAACATATCAAATAAATACACGCAGCGGAAAACATCACCATTCAACGGATCCATAGTGCCATATGATCAATCAATTAAAATAAACACATAAGTTATACCTTTGTAGCGTGATCCGGGAGTCACCAACAATACTTATGGTTCGACTAGACCAAGAAACCCAAGAGATCAATGAAGTTGATCTCTTCTATGATATGTCCACACTACACGTCCTTGATCACCACACGATGCTAGTCTTGGCCTTGTAACTCTCAAAGAATGATACACACAATGAGTATAATTGATTGAGATGGAAAAACACACAAACCCTAAAGAAAGTGTGTGTGTGCCGTAGGTATGAAGGGAGGAGGAGAAGAGATTTTCTCCTTGATTAATTGTGTTAGTTAATGTAATTGATAACCATTAATTATTGATGAAGCGAAAAGTGTACCGCTTTTAAGGGGTCATTTAAGCCCTAAATCGTATTTATTTGATCAAATATTGCCCTAAATCGTTCCTTTTGTCATTTTAGTACTTTTGAGAAGAAATCTGGAAAAGGAGGCATTTTGGACGTTTTTGGAGCATAAAAGTGAAGAAAACGACAAAGTCTCAAAATCATGCGGAAGTTACCTTTGACGTGTCAGGATTATCCCTGGACGGCGTCATGGCTTGGCAAAAGTGGTGGATGTGAAATTTACTCATGATAAGCCAGTGAAAATTGCATGGGAATTCTGACGGCGTCACCCTTTAATTTGATCAAGGTCGTCACGTTATAATTTAAAGAGGGACGGCGTCACATTCATAGTCTGAGGGCGTCAAGCCTTGATAGGCCAGAACGGATTTTGGAGAGCTAAAGAGGGACGGCGTCAAGAAGGTCATCCGGGAACCCTAAAAGCGGCGAGGTGACGGCGTCACACTCCATAACGTGACGCCGTCAGATATAAAAATCTATATATAGTTTTGCAATTCTTTGTCATTAGTGTGGAACTTATTGGGGAACTTTGTGTGTGAAAACCCTAGGACGAATTTGGCAGCTCTTTCAAGGCTTTTTGCCTTGAGATCTTCCATGTTACATTGAAGATAAGTTATCAATTAATCATTCAATATGTCTATGTGTTGTTTGATTCTATCTTGTTCTTGTCTTTTGTTTAACATGCTAGGCTAGATTTATCTTGTGTTTGCTTAGATCTAATGAAACCTAGCTATTGATTATTGGTTATTAGTGTGTTATTAGTTGTATTGGATGATTGTTCATCTATGTTAGGCTTAAGAAAACTGGCTAACTTCCTATTCGGTAACTTGCTTGAACGTCTTAAGAAACATGAACCAATGCGTACTAAAAGTTTTTATGGTTGTATTTAATGCACAAGCGAATTCTAGTGATCCCATGTTAGGAGCTTCCTAGCCGCTCGACATAGGAGTGAAGTAGGAGCTTGTAGAGTTGGGGAAGTACGTACGCCACCCTACGAATGGTATTAAGGAATACACCCGTCATCCACGTGACTAATACACACTAATCAACTGGTAAAAGATAGTTAGGGAGTAAGGAAATCTAAGTAAACACATTTCCCTCCACATAAGTTTTCACCAACCTTTTCATTTTCTGTTATTTTATTTTATTTGCATTCGTAGTAATTTGGGTTAGTTGACTAGCAACTAATTCCGCCCACTCTTTCAAACCCGAGATTTTACTTGCTTTCATAAAAATTATAAAAACACAAAAAGAATCTTCTCTCACCCTTAGACCTATTAGAGTAATTTTTCATACCTAACAAACACTATTCCCTGTGGAGAACGATCAATCCCCCGTACTTACCACTACACTATACTACATCGGTCAGGTACACTGCCTGGTGGGGTTGTAAGCCTCTTGAGATCCCTCGAGAGGTAAAACCTGTTGTAAGGTTGCAAAACCACGCATCAAGTTTTTGGCGCCGCTGCCGGGGAATAGTTATTGTTTAGGTTGAATTATTATTTTATAGGTCTACTCACTAGATTCCTTTCTAGTGAGATTTTTATTTTATTTTTCTAGGATTTTCTTTAGTCTATCTATTTTCTTCGTTTCTTTGTTCGTAACCATTACCATTCGACATCATGGAAGATGGTAATATCCTTAATCCCAACAACCCACCACCACAACAACCACCACCTCCTAGAGCCCGTACTTTAGGAGAGTACTCCCGTCCTAGCCACCATGGCTATCGAAACACCATTGAGCTCACTCAAGGAGCCAATGTTACACCCTTGCGATCCGACACCATCCGGTTGGTGCAAAGCGGATGCGCATTCCATGGACTTCGTTCTGAAGATCCTAATCAACATCTCAAGGACTTTCTCAAAATCATTGATTCTATAGACCTTGATGTTGCCACTCGAGAGACGACCCGACTGCGTCTCTTTCAATTCTCTTTGCGGGACCAAGCTAGTCAGTGGCTAGAACGTCAACCCGCAGGATCCATCACCTCTTGGGATGATCTCACCCCCTCGTTTTCTTGCTCAGTTTTTCCCACCGGGAAGAACTACCAAGCTAAGGAATGATATCTTGATGTTCCAACAACGTCAAGGCGAAACCCTCTACGAGGCATGGACTCGATTCAAGGACTTACTCCAAAAGGTCCCTCACCATGGCATAGAACTTTGGCTCCAAGTCCAAATCTTCTATGACCATATCAATCTCTACACAAGGCAAACCATTGACCAATCGGCCGGTGGTAAGCTACGTGATCTAAGTGCGGAACAATCATGGGCTCTCCTAGAGGATCTTGCTCTTTATGACAACGAAAGTTGGAGTGATCCCCGTGATTTGAATAAAACGGTCAAGGCAATATCTTTGCCTTTGAACAATTCAAGCACTTCCGACCGTAGGATCGTAGAACTTGAAGACCAAGTCAAGTTTCTCATGTAATCCTACGAGGCTCCTAAACCTTCAAGCCAAGTGAACAAAATCACTTCTTCATGTGAATTATGTAGTGGTCCCCACGACACTCGTGATTGCATGGAACTCCCCGAACAAGCTTTTGTGGACTACGCATCCTCGCGTACCGACGGAGCGGGAGACAAGTGGTACACTTTCAAACCCGAGCCAAACCCCTATGGTGATACATACAACCCCTCATGGAAAAATCACCCGAACCTTAGGTGGAAACAAAACCAAAACGCACAACAAACCAATTCTTCCAACCCACCTAATCGTTTCCAATCAAGCGGTTCCAACTCGAACCGTACTTTCAACAACAATCCTTCCGGCAATGGTAGTACCAATAACTTTGAAGGATTGATATCCCAATTTATGGCATCTCAAGAAGCTCGGATAGCTAGATTCGAGTCCGAATTCAATCAACAACAAACGGAGATGACCAATAAAATTGACAACTTGTTGAAAGCTCTCAATAACCAAGTGTTATCACCTCCACATAAGGACGCTAGGAACACAAATAGCGGACCCCAAGTAAAAGACCCCTCTTCATCCAAACACGTCCACTTTGTCAACATTGTCACTATTAAACCAATTGAAAGGAATGAGGATAATAGTAAACCTAAGGATGAGGATAAGAAAGTCGAGGTTTGATAAAAAGTTAGGACAAGTGAGATTGAAGAAGTAGATGATGATGGGGACTACTTCAATAGGCTACCCACTAAGGAAGAGCGCGCATATCATACAAACTTATTCGATGACCCCGAGACACCATACTTCCTAGGTAGACCAATCATAGAAATAGGCGACCCTTCTAATCTCAACATACCATGCAACATCGGACATTTGCACGTGTGGAAAGCCTACATCGACCTTAGATCACCCATAAACATCATGACTAGAGCCCACTACAACTTGATAATGAAAAATCAACTTGGGTATAGGATGTTCCCTGACAAGGGATGGATGAGTAACTTCACGGGAAGAGTTAAGGGATTACCGGTTTATGTAGGAAACTTCACCTATGTCACCGACTTTGTAATTGTTGAAGATATCCGCCCAATAGTCGATGCATCCTTAACTCAAGTGGTTTTTGGAAAACCATTTGTTGAGGTCTCTAGAATGACTTATGAACCTTCCTTAGGGATAGTTAGATTTAAGGATGAGACCGATGAAGTAAACTACCAAATGCCATATAAGATAGAACAATTCCAACACTTGTCAAATGTTGAGAAGGAGCTTAAGCAAGCGGTCTACTATAGGAATGGTGAGGATAGAAATAAAGGAGTAGACTATGTTATGGAAAGGATATTCAGTTTTTACAAGGATTGTTTGAAATTGGGACCGGAATATAAAACCGGGAATGAAAATGGCCTGGGAACCGTGACCAATGATGGAATCACGTAATGTACGTGACTTTGAGTCTAGCTACAAGACTCGTTAATAAAGAAAAGCGCTTCTTGGGAGGCAACCCAAGCTTTATTTGCTTTGTGTGTTTGTTTATTTGTTTGTTTGATTTTATTTGCTTCCGTATGTATGTTTAATTTTTATTATTATTGATTCATGTTCAAAACTAATTTGTAAAAATGCTTTATTTTGTTTTTAACTTCGTCTTAACTACATATAAAGGTATTTTGCAAAAGCTAAGTGTAAGGGAAATCTAAATCGGTTTATTAGAACACAAATGAACATGAATCGTAATAATACTAAATGAACATACATATTAGTATTTGTTTGAGTCAAATGCTTGTATCGAGTCATAATGATGTTTTGCAGGAATTCCAGGAAGTAAGGTATAGGTTTTTTCCAAAAATTTTCCGGAAACGTAACATGAGAATTCTGTCAGATCATTTCTGACGGCGTCAGGCTTTACAACCTGACGGCGTCAGGTTTAATTTTCTGAAAATTTTTGAAAGTTTTGTTTTCATAAAAAAGTTTTTATTAAATCTATAACTTATAATCTCCAGGAATCTGCAAAATTATCATTCCACAAGCATTATATCCTTATATATAGATTTATCCCGCCGATGTTATGCAGGTTCTCGTGTTTGTTTTCTCAGGTTTAACAAGTTAATTTGGACAAGGAAATGTTTTGAATCAAGCTTATGGCGATGCATTAGTCATGGAGCTTCAACATTACTTTGGAAGAAGATCTAACCGTGTTACTTCATTATCCACCGAGCGAATCAGGGGAGTATTTGATTTCATTCTTTTACTTTATGCTTTTACATTTGTTATTTGAACATTGGGGACAATGTTCATCTTAAGTGTAAGGGGGGGGGGTAAAAGTACGATTAGAGAATGCAATTTACACTTGATTTTTGTTTGTTTAATAGTAGATGTGTAATAAAACTGAGAGAAATACCTGTTAGGGCAATTTTAGTGCCAAATTTAAAATTTTTTACAACATATAGGAGTGAAACTTTGATCTTAATGAGCGTCTCACGGATAGGAGTTATATGACTAGCACAAAAACCGTACCACTAAAAAATTTTCCACCCCCAAATATGTGAGGTTCGCCCCTAGAATTGGTAGGAAAAGCATTTATGCTATGATGTGTGTACCGGTAGCACTTAGATTCTAGAACTTGCGTTAGGACCATTCCGAGGCCACAAGTGAGACTACATTCGTGTAGTTAGATTTACTACATGATAAGAGGCATTAGGATTAACCCATTGTTTTACACCTGTGTTTTTGTTATAATTACATTGGCTACGTTGGTCAAGTAATTTTCCCACACCCTTTGCGTTGTACTCATTTTTAGTACACGACACCCCTAGTACACCCCTCAGAGCCTATCTTTTCGTTTCGACCTTTAAGCATTTTACTTAAAGGAAGAATTTGTTACACCCCACTAAAATGTACACCCAAATCGCCTTAGCCTACCTTGTATGCACTCATTTTTAGTGCATTATTGTGACAATATTTGTTTAAACCCAAGTTAATTATCTAATTGATTACATGGTTGCTAAGTCGAGTCATATCCTTGTACATATTGTTTTGGGACGATTGGGACTCATGGGTAAAGTACTAGTGTAATGGAGTAATGGGGAAGAACATCATTTATTACCCCCATATGTGCTAAATATTTTAAAAGTACTCCAAGTTTTTCAATTATCTTAATTCGAGTCATTAGAATAGTTATTTGTAAAGTTATGTAAAAGTTCAAGTGTAAGGGGAATGCAACGCCGCTATGATGTATTATTTAGGATGGTATTTATTTGATCAAATATTGCCCTAAATCGTTCCTTTTGTCATTTTAGGTACTTTTGAGAAGAAATCTGGAAAAGGAGGCATTTTGGACGTTTTTGGAGCATAAAAGTGAAGAAAACGACAAAGTCTCAAAATCATGCTGGAAGTTACCTTTGACGGCGTCAGGATTATGCCTGGACGGCGTCATGGCTTGGCAAAAGTGGTGGATGTGAAATTTACTCATGATAAGCCAGTGAAATTGCATGGGAATTCTGACGGCGTCACCCTTTAATTTGATCAAGGTCGTCACGTTATAATTTAAAGAGGGACGGCGTCACGTTCATAGTCTGAGGGCGTCAAGCCTTGATAGGCCAGAACGGATTTTGGAGAGCTAAAGAGGGACGGCGTCAAGAAGGTCATCCGGGAACCCTAAAAGCGGCGAGGTGACGGCGTCACACTCCATAACGTGACGCCGTCAGATATAAAAATCTATATATAGTTTTGCAATTCTTTGTCATTAGTGTGGAACTTATTGGGGAACTTTGTGTGTGAAAACCCTAGGACGAATTTGGCAGCTCTTTCAAGGCTTTTTGCCTTGAGATCTTCCATGTTACATTGAAGATAAGTTATCAATTAATCATTCAATATGTCTATGTGTTGTTTGATTCTATCTTGTTCTTGTCTTTTGTTTAACATGCTAGGCTAGATTTATCTTGTGTTTGCTTAGATCTAATGAAACCTAGCTATTGATTATTGGTTATTAGTGTGTTATTAGTTGTATTGGATGATTGTTCATCTATGTTAGGCTTAAGAAAACTGGCTAACTTCCTATTCGGTAACTTGCTTGAACGTCTTAAGAAACATGAACCAATGCGTACTAAAGGTTTTTATGGTTGTATTTAATGCACAAGCGAATTCTAGTGATCCCATGTTAGGAGCTTCCTAGCCGGCTCGACATAGGAGTGAAGTAGGAGCTTGTAGAGTTGGGGAAGTACGTACCCACCCCACGAATGGTATTAAGGAATACACCGACAACTTAATAAAACTTATGAACACCAACTAAATTCTGAACCAGGTCAAAGGATGTTTAGGATTAAGGAAATCTAAGTAAAAGAACATTTGCGAATACAAATAAAGAATCTCTATCACAACAAGGTTTTCATTTTTTTGTTATTAATAATTATTACATTAGCACGATTACGACTTAATCAGGGTTCAGTTTGACTAAGCAACCTAAATTCAGACCCCATTGTCATTCAACACCAGGATGTTTTACATTGTTCAAAAATTTTTTGAATAACACAGTAAAACCTCTCCTTAACTATTAAGCAACTTTTTCATACTAAGGTAAGATCCTATTTAGTAGAACACAAGGATATTACACAAGTATATAATCGTCATACACTGCTATGGGGTGTCCAGTCTTAAGATACAACATAGTAATCCTGTGTATTCAAACTTACTGCACAATATAATATATTATCATCTATAATTGACTCTTAACACCATTATCATTTCTAAAATCCATCCCAGTTAGTATATGGCCTCAATATATCCCACATAGCTTCTTGATGAGTCCAATTCAAAACGCTAATCTTCAACAAGCTATTGCCCGTTCTTTTACCACGTTAACTATACGTTATACTGCTCGTTATAACTACAAATTCAATCATATAAATAGTCAGTAGTATAAGATTGACCATAGCTAAATCTTTATGCCACATAAATTATTTGAATTATGCTTACATTCAGTAATCCAATCATTCTTCTTGTTTTTGATCATCAAATCTATGAAATATATAAAACCCAACAATCTTCCCCTATTTGATGATTACAAAACAAACACATTCTTGTACGAATTTCTCTAGACGAAGTAGAGAAATTGAGATAATTAAATCTCACCATGAATGAAACAATCTGTCTTCCCCTTAATCCATGCCACCACAATATCTCTTCCCCTTTTTTTGTTATCAACAAATAGAGAATATAAACATTAAAAACTTGGTGTAGCATATAAATGGTTAACTATCTGAACATTTAAGCTTTCCCTGAAACCCATATGTTAACCATTTGAATCTCCAATTCTGTAGGCTTTTATGACTGATGAAGAAAAACTAACCATTACTAACTTGATGATGAAACAGAATAAACCAACCTTGTGTCTTATGTCTTGTACTAAAACTGACTTCGGACATATACCCATGTACAAGAGAGATCGCAATATCTTGACAATTAACTCATCTCCAATGAGACACTGAGCACTATAATGTAACTCCTTTAAATGTTTGTCAATTCATAGTCATATGAAATATCTGAACAAACGAACAAGTTATCTTTAAACGAAATTTGAAAATCGTTTAAGATATGATAAGAACACAACCTTGAAAAATTCTACTTCATCTGCAAATAAGTAACAAATAACCTTCTTCGCTAATAAGAATAAATAAAAACAAGCCTTTAATCTTTTAAAAACATAACCCAACAATCTTCCTTCTTAGTGTGTGTTCTTCCCCTTTGTGTGTGTAAACAGAGAACTCTTTGAAAGAAAACCAAAAATTATTTTTTTTCTTCAACTAAAACCTTGTAACATCCTAGATCCAGAGACCCCCGCTCTGATACCACTTGTTGAAAACTTGATAAAACTTATGAACACCATCTACTTATAAGTTTTCTAAACCGATTTTGGACTCAAGGTTGTTTAGACCTTGACCTAGGATAACCTATGTTTAGCATAATGATAATATTGGCTGAATATTCAAATGAAAGAATCAATACTATCACAACAAGGTTTTGTCAAACTTTCTCTTTGTTATTAAAATCAGCCCCAATGCTATGTGATCAAATATAGCACGATTACACTCTAATCAGGGATCAAAGATCCTTGAGGCTAAACAAACCTAACAACATCAGACCCCTTGTCTGATGTTCCCACACATACTCACTATTTGATGTTTTACATTTGTAACACACTTTGTGTTTTGAATTCTAAGCATAGTAAAATACTCTGGTGATTAACTTCTAACCACACTTTTATCTAAGGGTAAGATCTCCTTTTTATTGAACAAAGGAGATCATTACAAAGTTGATAAGTCTTGTCTACTACATGCTTGTATGTGTTAGTCATTAAGATACAACATGTATCTGTGTTTACAACTTGTTGACTGAACACATATGAAAGATATTATCTACCGTATATAATTGACTCTTATACACAAATATCTTTTTCAAACATATCCATCCAGCAGTAGTATGAGTCACTCAGTTATCCATTCAGCAGTAGCTTCTTTGCACTAGTAGTACCAACTGCTATCTTCTTTGCACAAGCAGTACTAACTGCTACCATCTTTGAACCAACAGTACTAACTTAAGTTAGTACTGCTCATTATAACCTGAGCAAACTTCAACAATACACTAGCAATAGAATAAAATACTCTAGCAGTAGAATCTTTTATGCCTAGCAGTAGAATCTACTTGGTGTATTTTGCTTATCTCTTCAGTAATCCTTGTGTTTCATTCTTCTTGTTTTTGATCATCAAATCTATGAAATATATAAAACCCAACAGAGGGGTCAGAATGCTGGGCATCAGACAGTGGGTAATCAGATTGGGAATGTGGCAGCTCCAGTTGTCAGGAATTATGGAAATGTGAATCAGGGTAATCCGATGAAGTGTTTCAACTGTCAAGGTGTAGGTCATATTGCAAGGAACTGTCCTACTAAGTAGAGAAAGAAGGATACATCGTATTTGTAGAAAGCGTTGCTGTTTGCACAGAAGGAAGATGCAGGGTTTCAATTGAATGCTGAGGAAAATGATTTTATGGCTCTCATGGATGAAATGGAAGATCGAGAGGATATCAATGCAAACTGCATCTTTATGGAAAATCTTCAGGAGGCTAAGTACGACACGGATTCTGACACACCTCCTGTTTATGACACCAGTGCACTATCTGAGGTACCAACCTTCAATACATGCCACGATAATGATATATTGATATGTCTCCTCATGAGCAATAACATTCTGAGACTCCAGCACTCACTTATGATACATACCTGGATACGTCGAGTAGTAGCAATATTCCTTCAGCAACTCCAGATATGAATCATAGTGGAGGCTCAGTTTCACAGCATACTGAGAACGACGAGGAAAAACGTGCTCTATTTGAATCATTATTGAATAATTGTAGCATTGAAATTGAGAAAGTGAAAAAGGTCAATCGCAATGTTAAGACCGCGAATGAAAATTTGACCGCTGAGCTTGAGAGATGCAAGGAAAATGAAAAAAGTTTTCAAATTGATACAAAACACGGGTCAGAATTTGAAATTGGTTACAAGAAGTTACTTGTTAAAGATAGGCAATTGCAAACAAAATTTGATGATCTTCAAATTAGTTCAACAAAAACCATTTACTCTTTAAAACAAGAAATTTCTGATTTAACAAACCAACTTTCAAAACATAAAACAACTTATAACAATCTTGAAAAAGATCGGGATGAGTTGAAAAAGGACTTTGCGAAGAAAGAAGATAAACTTTTGGACGAAATCATAGATTCAGAACATATGATCGAAAAACTAGAAAACTTACTGGTTAAAACGGGTCATTCAAGTCAAACAATTCATATGATTACTAGTCAAACTGATCAGATTTACCATACAAAACAAAAAATGGCTCTAGGTAACAAGACTCCTTGCAATCTCAAGAAAGCTAAGAAAGAACAGAATGTTTTGTACAATAGAAATGTTATATATACCAAACATGATCCTCTTGTTGTTCGTGATTATATGGAAATGATAAAAGTTACTGAAGAGAGTCAAACCAAAATGAAACAAAAGAATCCAGACCAGAAATCAATTGATTACAACAAACTGAACAAACTTTCTGGAATTACTTTTGTTCCACAAAAACAAACATCTGAGTTTTCCAAAAACCAAGGCATCTCAAAACTAGTTTCTAAACCATTAGTTGTTTCCAAATCTCTTTAAAAAATGGAATAGATGTCCTCAAACAACACTTTTAACACAAGTGCTGCCAGAGGATTTCTTGATGATATTAAAAACAGAATTGGGCAACTTTAAACGACTTTAGAATCTAAAATGAGACTAACTGAGAACAATTGTAATTCAACGGTCCATCTTCAGCTGAAACAGATTCTTGCAAGTGAATTTGCTCCTCAAATTAATAACATTAATGCTCGAGTAATTCATTTTGAAAAAGCATTTTTAAGTGAAATAGTTGACTTTGTCAAAGACCACAAGTCTCTGATAAAGAAGGCTAATGAATTTATTGAGCAAATCAATGTTTTGGAAAATTTAAATGATTCTCTCTTAGAAGCAGTTATGTCCACTGATATTATGTCCATCATTTTACAAACATATTCCGTTGAAGACGATGAAAGACTGCGAGCTGAGACCTCCGAAATTGTTTCGAAATATGAAAATTCTCTTGTAAAACTAGAAAATGAGAACGTGTCATATTTTAAACAACTTGATCAAAAAACCAAGGAATGCAAGTATGACAAATTGTCGTATGAGCGTGCCTACAAGGACATGAAAGCACAAAATGATCTTTTGAGAGCTCAGCTAGAAAGTCAAAAAGGGAAGGGTATGGATACTAAGTTTGCAAAACCATCGACTTCGGACAAACCAAATACTTCAAAACCGGCTGCTAAACCAAAAATGTCGATTTCTCAATCTGTTCCAAAAGTCGATGTGAAAAATGCTTTGACAAAACGAGTCACTCCACAACCTTACCGAAACAAAAAGAAACAAATGTTGATAAAGAAAAAGCGGTTGTTGAAAAAAAAATGTGATAGCACCTGGCCTTTATAGGATTAGTCCCACTATTGCGTCTGCCTCCACATCTAAAACATATGGGACAAACAACACGAGCGTAAAAGATAATCCTAAAGAGTCTAGGAATGCTACAACAACTTCTAAGGACAACAATATAAATCCTAATGCGTGTGCCTTACCTTCTACAGGATTAGAAAGCACCTCTAGGAGCAGCAGACTACAGCCTAGGAGCAATACAAGGAACAATAGAGTCTCGCCTGTCTCTAAGAGTAGATGCAAGAATAAAGTTGAAGAAGTAAAAGAACACCCTAGGAATTTACCGCTTTGTAATAAGAGACATATGTCATCTGAATGTAATGTAAAAAGTACTGTTTCTAATGCATGTAATGACTCTGTTTGTTTAATGTGCAAGAAATGTTTATTTAATGATGTTTGTGATGATTATGTTTCTAAGAATTTGACTGTTACGCCTGAACAGAAGAACGTTCCAAAAGGAACTAGTGCTAGATCTAGATCAATAGGAAGACTAATTGCACAATTTAGGTCTACCACTAGTATTTAAATGCCTAGGAACTATCTTAAGTATTGTGTATGGAAACCAACGGGTAGAGAGTTCATACTCCAGAATGGCAAATTGAAAGCTGTTCAAATTGAACCAGTAGAAACTTTCTATGAGTGTGATCCGGATTTTACCCCTAACCCTATGGAACCAAATTCAAAACGGTTTTCAAATACAAACTCTTCTGTTCTTCGCAGGTTATCAAAATATGTCTTTGGATCGTCGACTCGGGTTGCTCCAAGCACATGACCGGGAATCTAAAGCTCCTGATCAATTTCATTTGGAAATTCATGGGAACTGTACGATTTGGAAATGATCATGTAGCAGCTATTCTGGGTTATGGAGATCTTCAATTTGGGAATTATTTGATCACTCGAGTTTACTATGTTGAAGGGTTGGGACACAATTTGTTTTCAGTTAGGCAGTTTTGTGATGCAGATTTAGAGGTTTCATTTAGGAGAAACACGTGCTTTGTTAGAAATTTGGTTGACGATGATCTCTTAACTGGGAATCGCGGCACCAACTTATATGCTATCGACATCAACCAAATGGCCTATTCATCACCAATTTGTCTTATGACAAGAGCATCTGGAACAAAGTCCTGGCTGTGGCATAGAAGATTATCCCATCTCAATTTTGACAACATTGGTCAATACGAGTCAATCAATCTAGGGCACGATCTCCCTGGAGTATAGTGTTTTCCCGGGTCGTTATATCCCAGCGAAGCGTGAAATTGTGTTTAAAGACGAATTGTGATCAAGTGCTATTGAATGGAAAAGGAGATATTTGAGATTTTGCTTTTTTTTAACAATTCTAAATAACAAATTAAAAACAGATATACACAAGAAAATTAAACGCGAAAAATTAAAACGCGAAATCTAAAATGGGACAAAAACTGAAATATACAAATAACTAAAATGGAAAAACTGAATACTTAAAAATTTAAAACTAAATGTAAATTTTTATACTTTTTACTTTATTATATTAATTATTTTTATTTAATTTTATCTTTATTATATTATTTAAAATTATATTTATTAATATATTAAACTATTAAAATTAAAAAAATACTAATGAACAAAGAAAAATCTAAAACTTTTTCTAAAAATATTATAAGGTATAAAGAAGCTAAGAAAATTATAAAAATGAAAATTACTTAATTAAATATTTAAAAAGATAAAATCTATTAAATAGAAGCTATTACTATTTTTTATTCTTGGTTTTTCTTAAGGTCTAAAAATATTATTATATTTTTCCTAGATTAAAAATGACAAAAGAAAATTATGAAAATTAGATTTGTATTTTTCTGATTATTATTTTATTTATTATGATTTAATTACTATTAGAAATTAATTAAAAAGATTAAAAATATTAAATGACTTAGGAAAATTATGAAAAATTCAAGGTAAGTCTAAATTAATATTTAAAAGATAGGAAAATTAAAATCAAAAGTTTAATAAGCCTGGATAAGCAGATGGACAGATAAGCAGTTGAGCTAATAAGCTAAAAATAAGCTAATAAGCACAAAACTCAACCAAATGCTCAGGACAAGTTTAATATACTTAATTAAGCTTGAAACAACTAGAAAACACAAATAAGCCCAATGAAATAAGCAAGTTAAGCACTTGACTGCTGCAAATTCAAAGCAGAAAAATCAGGAAAAGGACCAACTTGCAGAACAAAAATAAGCAGTTAATTAAGATGAGAAATAGAATATTATGGGGGCAAAAGATAGCTTATACTATGGGCTATTCAGAAAACCAAAAAGCCCTATGACTACACTCCCAATTGAAGTCCAATTTTGCTCTAGTTCAGCAACCAAAAGCACTCAGTATATACTGATGCTTATGTGCAGAGTTGTGTGCAGAAGAGTGCAAAGATGTTCAGGCTTAATCCAACTCTATTGTTTACACTAATAGAACTCAGAAGACTTAGAAAATGCCAAGGAAAGAGCCAAAATAAGCTTGTGGCTTAATCTAGCTTATTTGAGCAGTTGAGCTTCTCAAAATCCCACAAGCAAAGCAAAACTTGATTTTCTATTTAAATGGCTGATCAGGACTTGGAAACAGCTTATTATGGCTAAGTTAAGCTGATCCAAAGTTGGGATAATGGCCAATGTACAGTACACTATGGTTTTGACCTTTTGACTGAGTTAAACCAAACACCACTTAATATGGTGTCTGTGATGATTTTACAAAGGAAACTCACTTTTTTAAACTAAAATTCTTGATTTTACTTATTAACTAACTTATATAAACACTGATAAGCAACTTTCAAACTACAAATAAGCAGAATAATCAGCTATGCTAATATGGCTATTTTTGGTCTTTTTTAAGATTTTTAAGTAATATGATTTAAAGCTATTAAACTACTGATATTATTGATCAAATATACTTAAGAACTAACAATAAGCATATAACAATAATAAAAAGCTACTAACAAGCACTTATACAGTACTATGGGAAATTATGCAAAAAATGAGAAAAAGCTTACAACTGATAAGCTATTGGAACAAGGGAACAAGGACCAGAATCTTTCCTAGCTTGTTCACACAAGCTAGAAAACACCACTAAGCCTTCCTGAATAGCTTTTTACCCAGAATCAGCTTATTGCTCCTCAGTTTGACTTTTCTTGACTTTCTTCAAATCTTGAATTAGAACAAGTTTACACTATAATAAACTTACAATAAGCTATATAAAGCTTATATAAGCTATTAAAAACAACTGAGAAGCTGTTCTAATTACTACTTATCAATGTTCTAATTCTCAGTACAAATGAAAATCAGAAAATTGGAATTATTATTAACTACTGACAATTTAACAAAGAACAACAATAAATACACTAATTTTACTTTGTATTGATTGATGAAACTTGATATTACAAATTACAGCTACTAACAATGAAAATACGATTATGCTACTTGTACCTACTTGCTCTAATTTGAGCTACATTGCATTCTATATATACATAATTAAAGTGGGATAACCCTAGTCGACATCCTTCAATCCATCAGCACCATTGAATTGCTCCAATTTGATCTCATTCGTCCATTTCCACTTTTGGCGGGAAAACATGACACATGGCTAATTCGTCTGTTTTAGCTAGTGGGAGTGGGGAAGAAACATTTATTGCGTTTGGCATGTTAGGTAACGTGTTTAGGAGGGGGGATGAGGTGGTGAGTGGTATTGGTGAGGTGGGGGGATGACTGTCTGGTTTTGGCGCGTTTGGTGGTTTAGAAAGACGGGTTTGACGTTTGATTGAGTGGTTAACTCAGTTATGGATTTTGGGCTTGTTTAACAATGGGCTTGGGGTTTGGGTTAATGGGATAGGTAAATGGGTTTAGTTATTTGTTGGGTTGGGTAAATGATAAGGGTTGGGTTTAGTTTAGATAGGATCCGGATTTTGTTATAGTTAAACATAAGGACCAATGTTGTAATTTGCTGAAAATCCAAGGACTAAACCTGTAATTTTTCCAAAGTTATCACAAGGGTATTTCTTGCCAAGTGTGAATAGTACAAGGGTCATAAAATATAATTTTCCATTTTAAAACACCCGGGGACTAATTTTGACAATTTTTGAAACTTGGGGGACCAAAGTTGTAATTTTGAAAACTTGAACCTTAAAGGACTAATCTTGACAACTTATGAATCCCCAAGGACCTTTGATGATATTTAACATGTTTTGAATAACCAGGGACTAGTTCTGCCAATTTGTGAAACTTCAGGGACTGAAAATGACAATTATGCAAACTTTGTTCGTTTTTCACTTGTTTTCAATCTTTTTGTTCCTGAATCATATAAAAACACATTTTATGATATTTTCTGTATTTTGAAGCATATCTGCATGTTTTTAAATGATTTTGCAGATAAAATGTGACAGAAATGATGAGTATTTAGACACTCATCAATCCCCCACACTAAACTATTGCTAGTCCCTAGCAATCATTTATGAAGATTTAATGGATTTTATCTCTTTACCAAAAGCCATTACTTCTGCAGTAGCCAATGTTTTAGTATGTGATACTTTGGTACAATGATAACCAAATGATTTTGAGCAAACCATCAGCTGTCAACGGGTTTGATTTGTCTTTACCAAAAGCCGTTTGCTTCTGGACTAGCCAACTCTTAGATAAAATACAGTTATTATCTTTGGTGAGCTGATTACCAATCATGGTTTTTCAATGCCTTTACCACAAGCCATAACCTTGCGGGCTAGCCAACTCTTCACTTATAAAGATATGGTGAGTCGAAAACCATACAATTTTCGGCAAATTGCAAGCCATCAACGGATTTGAGACATCTTTACCAAGAGCCGTTTGCTCCTGGATTAGCCAATCCTTATGTGGGTTAGACATGGCGGACTGATAACCATTTATTGCGTTCTAAGTGAGAAAAATTTTTAAAATTTTGGCTAAAAATGGGGGTACTAGATGGTACATTTGATTAAATTCGCTAGAATTCCCCCTACACTTAGAACTGAATATTGCCCTCAATATTCAAAGAACCGGTTGTTAAACCAACACTTAGAACGTGAAAGGGAAATACTAATAGCCATTATTTTTATACATACACACATTTTTTTTTTCAAACATATTTACAACATGTGGGGCATCTCCCCCACACTAGGTGGTAGAAAAGAGGAAGAAAACAGAGACACGGGTGAAAACCCATGTGGTGGGCTAATATTTTTGTTCACCGAGTCACTTAGCTCGACTCGACCCCGCATTCATTAGTTCATGGGGAAGCATGTGGAAGAAACCATCTTCATCGGACTTTCATTCAAATTGTTTGGATAACCAATTGAACATAAGAAAGTTCCACACCGATGAGATAAATCCGGCATTTAAACCAATGTTAGATGGAAAATGCCAGGATCAAAGGTAATATCCTCACTCCCGAATGAGTGAAAGATAGGGGAAATCACCGGGTAGGTGAAGGGAAGAAGGGAGATCTGAATAGCAATTAAGATAAGAACTTCCTCCTCAAGAATTCCATTTTCAAGGGGAGGAGGCAAGTCCTTAAATTTGATCTCAGGAATTTTATCAGTTTTCTCAACTGACTTGACTTCCTTTTTATGAAGTTGTTTTGGTGGAAGAGGGGAAGATGAATCTTCATTTAACAAATTTTCTAGAAAAAGAATGTCCCCCTCAGGATCAAGATAGTCATCATCAACCTCATGCGGAAGTGAACTATCTAGAGCAAGAAAAGCATCGAATTCATCCCAAAAGGGATCACTTCCCTCAACCGAAGTGAGAGAAGGGGAAGAGTCGGCTAAGATAAGTTGAGAAGATGTGGTGGGTTCCCCACTCACAAAATTATGAAAATAACCAAGATTTTCTTGAGAGTACTCCTTTGAAGTAATGTCAATGACATCGATTCGGTTAACCGAAGCAGAATAAAAATTTGAGGAGTACCTCGATGTTTGATCATGGTTAAAGGTAACAGCTTCATTACCCACACGCAAGGTGATCTCATGCTTAAATACATCAATAAGAGTATGGCCCGTTTTTAGGAATCCTCTTCCAAGAATTAGAGGAACCTTTTGATCTGCGTCGAAGTCAACAACCACAAAGTCAGCTGGAAAGTGGAACTTTCCTACTTTCACAAACACATCTTCGGCAATGCCGCAAGGATGAGATATGGTTCGGTCTGCAAGCTCAAGAGTCATGCAGGTAGGAGTAAGAGCTGGAAGAGAAAATTTCTTCCAAACTGAATGAGGCATCAGGTTGATGCTTGCACCTAGATCTGCTAAGGCATAACATTCAACCATTCCCGGAAATACACAAGGTAGTAGAAACTTTCCAGGATCTCCAAGCTTCTCCGGAAGCTTTTTCAAGATAACCGCTGAGCAGTTCTCATTTAATGGAGTTTTAGCCATTTCAATCAGTTTTTCCTTGTTACTTAACAAATGTTTGATTGTTGATGCAAATTTGGGCATCAGAATGATAGCATCCGCAAAACTTATGTCAAAATGTAATTCTTTAAAGATTTGAAAGAATTTGTCCATTTGTTGACTAGCCTTCTCACGGAGCTTTTGCTCATTTAAGCGCGATGGGTAAGGAATGTAAGGTTTGGATTTTTGGGCAATGACTTCAGGAGTCTCTACAGATTCAAAGACAACTCCTGGTTTGGATTTCTTTTTCTGGACAATCGGAGGCTGGACATGTGCTGTACTTGGTGGGCTTGGAATTTGCACTTTGTCCGTTGTATCCTCCGTCTCTTTCTCCATTTCAAACAACGGAGGAGGAATAGGGCCAGCGGGCCCCTCATAAGCAGCACCACTCCGAGTGGTGATAGCTTTGACGAAGGTAGTATTTTCATCATCATCACTGTCGTCAAGTACACTGACAGGAGTAGCATTGAGCATTTCGGAATAATATTTGGCTGATCTTTGCTCACTAAGTTTGGTTGACAAACTTTTAACCGTAAATCGTGATAGAGTAGGATCTATTCTTGACGGCTGAGGAGCAATTGTGGGTATAGATTTTTGGATGACCGAAGGTTGGACGTATTTAGCACTTCCATTGTTAGTGGGAAGTACTGGGTCCTTTTTCATCTTGAGTTCAACATGAGTTTTACCACTACGTGTAGTGACAGCTTTGAGTTCACCCCTTGGGTTGACAACAGTGTTACTTGGGAGACCTCCCGAAGTAGAAGGTAGATCATTTAAAGATTTTTTTATGTCATTTATTTGGGTAACCAACAACTGGTTTGTCTGATATTGAGTTCTATTTGTCTCCTCTTGAGATTTTATGAATTGCCTAAGCAACTCATCTGAGGATGTCTGATTATGGTTTTGGACATTCCATGGTTTTTGGTTATGATTACCCTGATTCTGACCTCGGTTTTGATTGAAATTTTGGGAATTGTTGAAATTTTGTCCCTGATTTTGAACAAAGCGATTTTGATTATTCTGATTTGGCACGGGTGGAAAACCAGGTGGGACCATAGCATTCGGTGCTCGGTACTGAGTCTCAGCATGCGACGGTATTGATTTTGGTTTACTGCAGCTACGGGAGCTGGGTAAAGAGAAGCATCGGTTGCTTGACAATCATAATACGCATGTGGGCCACCACAAGTTTCACACACTTTGTTTATTGCTTTGATTTGTTCCGGTTTATGCATTTCACTCTTCATTTCTTTTATTTCCCTCATCATGCAACGCATTGTGTCCGTTAGAGCGGCTAACTCAGGTGAGTTACCGGATGAAGAAGCAGGAGTGACAGGAACAATCACTTTGTTTCGAGAAATAGGAACTTTTGATTTATTTTCACAAATTTCAACCACCTCTCTAGGTCGACGATTCAAGATATTGCCACCAGCGGCTGCGTTAAGTGCATCTTGATCGTTTTGGGTTAACCCATTATAAAACGTATTTATCTGTTGTAACTCCGTAAAATCGTGATGCGGGCATTTTCGGAGGAGATCTTTAAATCTCTCCCATGCCTCTCCGAAATTTTCATCGAAACCTTGACGAAATCCAGCAATTTCATTTTTTAAATTAGTCGTCTTTGATGGAGGGAAGAAATAATTGACAAATTTCTGCACTAGATCTTCCCAAGTTTCAATGGATCGAGGGGGTTCTTTATCCAGCCAAATTCGGGCTGCCCCTTCGAGTGAGAATGGAAATAGCATCAATTTGATAACTGTTTGCGGCACATTCTTGTAATTGATTGTAGAGGTCAGTTTGTTGAACCAACGAATGTGTGCATATGGATCTTCTCGTTCAAACCCGTGGAATTGGTTGGTAGAAACGAGCTGAATCAAATGTGTTTTCAGTTCAAAATGATCAGAATCGATGGGTGGTAAAACGATGGCATCTCCGTAACCCTCGGTGGGTGCTCGGAGCATTTCCGCCATTGTGCGATTGTCTGCCATATTATCAGTGAGAACAGTGCGAATCTCGGGTTCGACTATTTGGGCAGCACGTCTACGATTACGTCTTCTCGGAATATCTACGAGTTCACGTAAAGGGCTTGATGACGTGGAAGAACGAGTGCGCATGCACTAAGTAAAATATTTTAATTAAATCAAGAACGAATCAAAACACAAGTGAACTTAAACCAATAATCAACAAGCGTACGGTAGCTCTCTAAAAGATAAACGCACAGAGTGGCGGAGAAGCAAAGGTGGGCAATTAAATGCTCCTTAAAAACCCGCTTCTTTCAGTCCGACAATTTAATGTCAGACTATCCTTAAACCTCCGTTATAGTTTGTTTATCAATCAAAGGTGAGCCGATATTCGCAAGTGATACAAAGGCAAGTTTTAAATCTGATGTTTGGGAACTTATTATGGTCGTACCCCCAGTTAGGTAGTACTCTGTCTTGGTTCTCGATGGTAATTTTTATTATTGTTTATTATTTAACAAAGAAAACGGAAAATGTTTTTGGGTTTTTATTTTTTATATGATAATATATATAGAAAAGAAAAGAAAAATATTTTTGTTTTTTATATGGTTTATGGGAAATTGAAATACGATATTTTTGGTACTCGATCCGTTAAACGAATTAACTTCACGAGCGTTTTGCTTTATATATATGATGAATATACAAGAGATAGAAGATATACACAGATTGGGTTTCAAAAACACGATACTGCAAAACGTTCAGAAACACGCAACACACCTCCCAGGTGAATGGTCAACACGAATCAATCAATCTAGGGCACGATCTCCCTGGAGTATAGTGTTTTCCCGGGTCGTTATATCCCAGCGAAGCGTGAAATTGTGTTTAAAGACGAATTGTGATCAAGTGCTATTGAATGGAAAAGGAGATATTTGAGATTTTGCTTTTTTTTTAACAATTCTAAATAACAAATTAAAAACAGATATACACAAGAAAATTAAACGCGAATTAAATTAAGAAAACGCGTAACAGGAAATCTAAAATGGGACAAAAACTGAAATATTATAAAATTTAAAACCTAAAAATGTAAAATTACTTAAAACTTATTTAAAAACTTAAATTATATATTTTTTTATACTTTTTCTTTAATTATTATTAATTATTCATTATTTAATTACTTATTAAACTATTTAAAATTAAAAAAATACTAAATGAACAAAGAAAAATCTAAAACTTTTTCTAAAAATATTATAAGGTATAAAGAAGCTAAGAAAATTATAAAAATGAAAATTACTTAATTAAATATTTAAAAAGATAAAATCTATTAAATAGAAGCTATCACTATTTTTTTATTTTTGGTTTTTCTTAAGGTCTAAAAATATTATTATATTTTTCCTAGATTAAAAATGACAAAAGAAAATTATGAAAATTAGATTTGTATTTTTTTGATTATTATTTTATTTATTATGATTTAATTACTATTAGAAACTAATTAAAAAGATTAAAAATATTAAATGACTTAGGAAAATTATGAAAAATTCAAGGTAAGTCTAAATTAATATTTAAAAGATAGGAAAATTAAAATCAAAAGTTTAATAAGCCTGGATAAGCAGATGGACAGATAAGTAGTTGAGCTAATAAGCTAAAAATAAGCTAATAAGCACAAAACTCAACCAAATGCTCAGGACAAGTTTAATATACTTAATTAAGCTTGAAACAACTAGAAAACACAAATAAGCCCAATGAAATAAGCAAGTTAAGCACTTGACTGCTGCAAATTCAAAGCAGAAAAATCAGGAAAAGGGACCAACTTGCAGAGCAAAAATAAGCAGTTAATTAAGCTGAGAAATAGAATATTATGGGGGCAAAAGATAGCTTATACTATGGGCTATTCAGAAAACCAAAAAGCCCTATGACTACACTCCCAATTGAAGTCCAATTTTGCTCTAGTTCAGCAACCAAAAGCACTCAGTATATACTGATGCTTATGTGCAGAGTTGTGTGCAGAAGAGTGCAAAGATGTTCAGGCTTAATCCAACTCTATTGTTTACACTAATAGAACTCAGAAGACTTAGAAAATGCCAAGGAAAGAGCCAAAATAAGCTTGTGGCTTAATCTAGCTTATTTGAGCAGTTGAGCTTCTCAAAATCCCACAAGCAAAGCAAAACTTGATTTTCTATTTAAATGGCTGATCAGGACTTGGAAACAGCTTATTATGGCTAAGTTAAGCTGATCCAAAGTTGGGATAATGGCCAATGTACAGTACACTATGGTTTTGACCTTTTGACTGAGTTAAACCAAACACCACTTAATATGGTGTCTGTGATGATTTTACAAAGGAAACTCACTTTTTTAAACTAAAATTCTTGATTTTACTTATTAACTAACTTATATAAACACTGATAAGCAACTTTCAAACTACAAATAAGCAGAATAATCAGCTATGCTAATATGGCTATTTTTGGTCTTTTTTAAGATTTTTAAGTAATATGATTTAAAGTTATTAAACTACTGATATTATTGATCAAATATACTTAAGAACTAACAATAAGCATATAACAATAATAAAAAGCTACTAACAAGCACTTATACAGTACTATGGGAAATTATGCAAAAAATGAGAAAAAGCTTACAACTGATAAGCTATTGGAACTAGGGAACAAGGACCAGAATCTTTCCTAGCTTGTTCACACAAGCTAGAAAACACACTAAGCCTTCCTGAATAGCTTTTACCCCAGAATCAGCTTATTGCTCCTCAGTTTGACTTTTCTTGACTTTCTTCAAATCTTGAATTAGAACAAGTTTACACTATAATAAACTTACAATAAGCTATATAAAGCTTATATAAGCTATTAAAAACAACTGAGAAGCTGTTCTAATTACTACTTATCAATGTTCTAATTCTCAGTACAAATGAAAATCAGAAAATTGGAATTATTATTAACTACTGACAATTTAACAAAGAACAACAATAAATACACTAATTTTACTTTGTATTGATTGATGAAACTTGATATTACAAATTACAGCTACTAACAATGAAAATACGATTATGCTACTTGTACCTACTTGCTCTATTTGAGCTACATTGCATTCTATATATACATAATTAAAGTGGGATAACCCTAGTCGACATCCTTCAATCCATCAGCACCATTGAATTGCTCCAATTTGATCTCATTCGTCCATTTCCACTTTTGGCGGGAAAACATGACACATGGCTAATTCGTCTGTTTTAGCTAGTGGGAGTGGGGAAGAAACATTTATTGCGTTTGGCATGTTAGGTAACGTGTTTAGGAGGGGGGATGAGGTGGTGAGTGGTATTGGTGAGGTGGGGGGATGACTGTCTGGTTTTGGCGCGTTTGGTGGTTTAGAGAAGACGGGTTTGACCGTTTGACTGAGTGGTTAACTCAGTTATGGATTTTGGGCTTGTTTAACAATGGGCTTGGGGTTTGGGTTAATGGGATAGGTAAATGGGTTTAGTTATTTGTTGGGTTGGGTAAATGATAAGGGTTGGGTTTAGTTTAGATAGGATCCGGATTTTGTTATAGTTAAACATAAGGACCAATGTTGTAATTTGCTGAAAATCCAAGGACTAAACCTGTAATTTTTCCAAAGTTATCACAAGGGTATTTCTTGCCAAGTGTGAATAGTACAAGGGTCATAAAATATAATTTTCCATTTTAAAACACCCGGGGACTAATTTTGACAATTTTTGAAACTTGGGGGACCAAAGTTGTAATTTTGAAAACTTGAACCTTAAAGGACTAATCTTGACAACTTATGAATCCCCAAGGACCTTTGATGATATTTAACATGTTTTGAATAACCAGGGACTAGTTCTGCCAATTTGTGAAACTTCAGGGACTGAAAATGACAATTATGCAAACTTTGTTCGTTTTTCACTTGTTTTCAATCTTTTTGTTCCTGAGTCACATAAAAACACATTTTATTATATTTTAAGTATTTTGAAGCATATCTGCATGTTTTTAAATGATTTTGCAGATAAAATGTGACAGAAATGATGATTATTTAGACACTCATCAAACATCAACAAATTAACCAAAGACAACATAGTCATCGAACTCCTTAAGTTCAAGTACACCAAGGAACACCTTTGTCCATCTTGTGTAACACCCCAACCCGACCTTGGTCAATATGCCACATTATGGTGTCTATCAGAACATACAAAATAAATGCAAGCGGAAGACTTCATAAATAAAGTAAAGTCAAGAACATCATGACTTCCAAATTACAAGCTCCCAACACGTCTAAAAGAACATTAACTGAAATGAAATGAAATAAAATATCCAAAACATATGTCTAATCATAATTCCAAAACCATGGGGAATCTAAACAAGGTAGGTCTTCTAACTCCTACTCTCATCACTCTTGCCCAACATCCCGCTTATTACCTACCACATGGAAAAGAAACGCGGCTGATCTTAAAAAGCCCAGTGAACAGATATATATACAAAGCAGATAGGAAATAAGCATAAGTAAACGAAGATAGATCATACAAAACAAAAGCATAGATATCATGAGTCAGATAATCATAAAGAATCAAAGAGTCAAATAAGAATGGCAACGAACGCGTCTAAACGAGACACTCGAATAGACCAAAGAATCACATAGGACAGCCACGAGCCTGTCTAAATGAGACACTCGAATAGTCCACATAAACACATATACATATCAAATCAAATCATAAGTGTACGGAGAGGGGAGGCCTCTAAGTACCAAATAGTGAGTGGGGTGTAGGGCACACACAAGCCAGTCACCAACCATATCATAATTATAACAAATCATATCAAATCACATATACCTAGGATGCATCCATACACCCCCCACAAAACAAATCATATATGTACCATGTACTAGACAAGTATACACATATATCAAAATGGCCAAGAGATCTCATATCATATCAAATGGGGACACCGTGGATCAATCACACCTCCACAGAAAGTGTCATGCCATTGGTGCCTCAATGACATGGCCATGGTACCTCCATGGCTAGTTAGCTCGGGCAACTAACAGATCAAATCATATCAAGTCATAGAATCATATCAAAGGGAACCATAGCAATGGCTCTTATCAACTGAATCATAACAAAGGATCACATAAATGGGATCATAGCAAAGCTCATATCAAAAGGGATCATAGCAAAGCAAACGAATCAAGTCAAGGATCAAGAGTCATGAGAAAAGACACCCTTACTGAGAAAGGGTAGAATATCTGTACCTTATGCAAAGCAAACCAACAAAATAAGAAAGCACACCGAAACAGGGATCACTCCTTCTTTATCGAACCTATACAAATTAATGATCACGTATTACTTATAAGCTCATTTTACAAGTTTACTGCTTTACGTTTCACATTTATGGTTTCTTTCTATTTTTAGAAGCTTTCCATTTTTAGTAACTTTCTATTTTTAGTAACTTCCTATTTTTAGTAACTTTCCCGATCTAGTAAGTTTCCATAATTAGTAAATTTCCCGATTAATAACTTTTAAGGTTATAAATGATGATTATGTAACTTATAGACGTATTATGACCAATATTATAGTTTAGGGTTTAATAAAAAAACTTATAATAGTTTAGGGTTTAAAATGTCATTATATCAAAGTTCAGGGTCTAAAATGTAAATTATATAATTATATGACCATTTCATATGTTTATAGATTTTAATGCACTTAAAACACACCTATGCAAATCCAACTTGTTTCGTGTATTTAAACCATAACTCAACATTAAAACAACCTGAGTAACCCTCTTGTGCACTATCCTAGTCGACTCTTTTCTAAACCTTCACTTAGCCAATATTTACACACGAACTCACCCACTACTACCCGACATACATGACACCCCTTTAGTCACATTAAATAACCAGTCCAACCAGCCCTATTCTTTCCCATTCTATATGACCTCATTAAATACATTTATACATGCATGTATTTCCATTATTCTTATACGTATAACAACCAGTTCAACATGTGTAAAAATAGATTCAACAAACATGTAAACCATCATATTTTTATAGCCAAATAGAACTGTATGTCGATGTATATATTACATCATTTTATGTGGACCATATTCTATCCTTTTAACCAAACCAAAACTGACCTTTCATTCCCCTCTTTGTTAACCAGCTTATACGATATCAAGACCACACAACACCCCACTTCGAACCAACCCTAAACAACCACTTCGACACTAAACAATATTCACTATTCAACCAAAGTTTCCTTGTGTTCAAACCCTCAATTCAACACACCCACACACACAACATCCTGACTCGAACAACTATAAACTCTATGTGTCGACTCATATATGATCACACAACAACACGCATGAAATCAGGTTTTTAATTAGCCCTTTTTAGACCCTAACGACACACTAATATAATCCATGATTCATGTACCAATTTCCCAGGTTTAATAAGTATCAAAAGATGAAATTTCACATCTTATATATATCATGATTTCATGCACTTATTTTGCCCAGGTTAATATGTATAAAACAGGTCCAAATAACATGTATAAAACTGATTCAAAAGGCCAAATTAAAGACTCTACAACAACACCTCTATAAGCTCAATTCATGCGACAATATACTAGATTTCATACGCCGTTCCGTGCATGAACTCTTCCATGTTTACACATATATATTACCAGGTTTAACATGCATAAAAGAAATCCAATTTAAACATTCTTGTAACCTAACTCCAGTAGCCAATTAAACCCTTAAGTCGACATGCACATATATTTATTTCATGAGTTCAAAACCCTTAATTCATGCGACACAAACCCAGGTTTCAGGTTGTATTTTTGGTACTCGAATACATGTGCAAGACCAGATTTAAAAAAAAGCTCATACACATAGATTTAATAGAAGATAATCACTTTATATATTGACATACATAAGTGCCCTTAGTTCATGATTTTATGTTATGTCTTAGATGTTCTTTTACTCGTATAATAGAGATCCAAATGACGTTTATATTCTAGATTTTATTAGCCATGTACAACCCTATATCGACATGTATGTATATCATTATTTTATGCGACATAATATCATCCTTCTCATTGTTTTCAGTCGATCCATAGCCTGGTTTTTAAGGTGATAATCTTATGAATATGTTACGAGTATGAGTCGAGAGAAACAAGAAACAACCAGGTTATACCTCAAGGATGAATAAAAGGACTAAAACAAGAACATAAGAACTCCAACCCAGAACCTGAATCGATCAAACAAAGCCTCTCGAACCCAGCAAGACCACGATCAAATACCACTCTTGTTGACCCTTTTTAATCCTCCTTCGAACCTCCCTTTCACCACTTCAAATGATCTTCAAGATGTGCAGCCGACTAGTGTATATTATTAGGGTTTTATGTGTGTTTGATGGTGTGTTATTTCGGTTGAGTAGAATGAGGAGGAGGGGAGAATATGGTGGAATATATGCCGAGAAAATGGGGAGATAAGATGACCCAATCCTGATTCCAACTTATCATGACTCTATAATTTTCATGCACTAAATATTGTGTACAACTTATATATATATATTGGCCTATGTGTATACATTTTAGACGTGTATTTTTTTTTAATTATTATTTTTTTTATAGTCCCATGCATAAGTCGAGTTCTATATAATTTAGGTTATAGATTTAGTGCTTTGTAATTTCCCAAATTATCATGCTTAGTTTCGGGTTCAAGTTTAATTTTTGCAATGGATTCTAAATCAACATTTCAGGTTATTATAATTCTTCCCTTCTAAAAAGAAAAATTTTGTCCTCGAAATTTGAAGTGGAAAATCAAACGAATACTTACCGAATCACGAAAAGAAATGTGGATAGCTGGCTCGAATTGATTCTTCGGTCTCCCAAGTAGCCTCACTCTCGGGATGATTCCTCCAAAGAATTTTAACGAACGAAATGGTTTTGTTTCTCATGACCCGATCCTGACGCTCCAAAATAGCCTCATGCTCCTCAATATAAGACAAATCTTCTCGAATCTGATCCAAAGGATAAGTAACGACATGGAGCGGATGATAATTGTATCCCCTCAAAAGAGATACATGGAACACATTATGCACATGGGAGAGCTGTAGAGGTAATGCCAAACGATAAGAAACTTCACCAACGTGGTCTAAAATCTCAAAAGGACCAATGAAACGTGGACTAAGTTTCCCTTTAATACCAAAACGCTTAACACCACAAAACGGAGAAACCTTAAGAAAAACATGATCACCAGGACTAAATTCCAAAGCACGTCGATGACGATCAACATAACTTTTCTATCGAGCTCTAGCCTCCCTGAGTTTTTCCTTAGCAACGGCGACTTTCTCATTAGTTACCTCAATTAACTCGGGACCCTCAATGAGTTGTTCACCAACCTCATTCCAACAGATAGGAGCCCTACACTTCCGCCCGTACAACAGCTCGAAAGGAGCCCCTTTAATACTGGCATGCCAACTGTTGTTGTAGGCAAAATCCACCAAACACAAGCAGTCATCCCAATGTCCCGACCATTCTAAAGCACAAGATCTCAACATATCTTCCAGAGTCTGTATGGTACGCTTTGACTGCCCATCGGTCTGAGGATGAAACGCCGTACTAAACTTAAGCTAAGTACCCCAAGCCTTGTGTAAACCTTTCCAGAAATGTGAAGTAAAACGTGGATCTCTATCAGATACAATAGCTATCGGAGTGCCATGTAAATGAACAATCTCCTGCTGAAAGATTTGTGCCAACTTACTACGAGAATAATCTTTCCGAATAGGAAGGAAATGAGCGGATTTAGTCAAACGATCAACAATAACCCAAATGACATCATGCTTCTTCTGTGTGCAAGGTAAACCCATAACAAAATCCATGGAAATCTTTTCCTACTTCCAAGTAGGAATCTCTAAAGGCTGTAGAAGACCACTAGCACGCTGATGTTCTATCTTAACCTGCTCACAGGTCATACACTTAGCCACAAACATCGCCACATCCTGCTTCATGCCGTTCCACCAGAAGTGCTGCTTCAAATCCCTATACATCTTCGTAGAACCTGGATGAATAGTGAAAGGAGAAATGTGTGCCTCGGATAACACAGCTTCACGAATAGAATGATCATTAGGAACACTCAAATGATCACCATACCATACAATCCCATCATCATCAACACGAAACTCCGTCTGCCTACCTTCTTCCAAATTCTGAACGGTAGACCACAACTCACCATTATCTTTCTGAGCTTCTTTAATTCGTAACATAAGATTAGATTCCACCTTCAAACTAGCCCAGTAACCTTCATACCCACGAATACACAACTCAACCTCTATGTGTTCTAAGTCATTGAGTATCCTAGGCTCGATCTCAAGACTAGCAATCATCCCCGACTTCCTACTAAGAGCATCTGCCACTACATTCACCTTACCCGGGTGATACTAAATATTAGCATCATAGTCCTTCAAAAGTTCTAACCAATGCCGCTGCCTCATATTTAACTCCTTCTGGGTGAAGCTATACTTTAGGCTTTTGTGATCAGTGAAAATGTCACAAGTCTCACCATATAAGTAATGTCTCCAAATTTTGAGTGCAAAAACTACAGCTGCTAATTCCAAATCATGCATCGGACCTAGCAAAACCATGATCAAATACCACTCTTGTTGACCCTTTTTAATCCTCCTTCGAACCTCCCTTTCACCACTTCAAATGATCTTCAAGATGTGCAGCCGGCTAGTGTATATTATTAGGTTTTTATGTGTGTTTGATTGTGTGTTATTTCAGTTGAGTAGAATGAGGAGGAGGGGAGAATATGGTGGAATATATGCCGAGCAAATGGGGAGATAAGATGACCCAATCCTGATTCCAATTAATCATGACTCTAGAATTTTCATGCACTAAATATTGTGTACAACTTTTATATATATATATTGGCCTATGTGTATACATTTTAGACGTGTGATATTTTTCTTCTCTTTATTTTTTTTTTTTATAGTCCCATGCATAAGTTGAGTTCTATATAATTTAGGTTATAGATTTAGTGCTTTGTAATTTCCCAAATTATCATGCTTAGTTTCGGGTTCAAGTTCAATTTTTGCAATGGATTCTAAATCAACATTTCAGGTTATTATATCTTGTGAACTTGGAAAAATCAAAAAGGCATCATATAAACCCAAAACCGTACCCAGTTCAGAAGCTAAGTTACACATGTTGCACATGGACTTATGCGGCCCAATGAGAGTTGAAAGCATAAATGGGAAGAAGTATATTCTTGTTATCATCGATGACTATTCAAGATATACATGGCTTAAGTTTCTGAGCTCAAAAGACGAAGCACCAGGCATCATCATCACCTTTCTGAAGCGTATTCAAGTCCTACTTCAGGCTCCAGTAAGGATTGTAAGAACAGACAACAACACAGAATTCATAAATTAAGAGTTAAGAACTTATTTTGAAGATGCTGGAATCACACATTAGACATCTGTTGTTAGAACTCCACAGCAGAATGGGGTAGTTGAAAGAAGAAATCGAACTCTTGTGGAACTGCTCGCACAATGCTGATTTATTCTAGTGCACCACTATTCTTATGGGCTGATGCTGTTGCCACTGCTTGTTTTACTCAAAACTGTTCCCTAATCCACCCAAGATTCAATAAAACACCATATGAGCTAGTGAACAATCGAAAACCTGATATCTCTTACCTTCACGTGTTTGGCGCTTTGTGCTATCCAACGAATGACAGAGAAGATCTAGGGAAGCTAAAAGCGAAGGGTGATATTGGAATCTTCATTGGATACTTAGAAAACTCGAGGGCATTCAGGGTGTATAATAGAAGAACAAAAAGGATAATGGAGACGATGAATGTGAAGTTTGACGAGATTTCACAAATGGCTTTTGAGAGACTCGCTCTAGAACCCGCGCTTAATCCGATGGCTTCTAATCAAAACAGATTAGGACCCGCACCAAACCCGCAGACTTCTGGACACATTAGTTCAGGACTCGTACCTCAAGGAGCTCAATCAACAATCACTGACAAACCTTCAAAACAAGAACTGGAAAAATTTTTCGAGTTAATGTTTGATGAATTCTATGGTGGAACTTCGACAAATGCATCACAACAACATTCCGCTGCACCCGCTCAAAACCATCAACCACCACCACCACCACAAGATACATCTACTACGATCGAAGCTGACGCACCAACTCCCTCAACCTCATCTATATCTACTCTAGAAACTCCAATTCTTGAAAATTTTCTACCAAGAGTTGATGAGCATAACCAAAACATATCATTTCAAGAAGAACCATCACAAAACCAAAACGATGCAGTGTTAGAAGAAGAAGTGTTTGAAAACCCTATTGCAACGGACTCTGCTGAATCATCTTCAAGGTTACAAGAACCATCTAACACACATACGTTAAACCCAAGGTACCCTTCTATACTCCAATGGACAAAAGACCATCCAATTGAACAAGTTATTGGTGAACCTTCAAGGCCAGTTCAGACGAGAAGACAACTTTCCACAGACCCCGAAATGTGCACTTACATTTGCTCAATAAGCCTCAAAGTACCAAAGAACATTCGGGAAGCGATGGCAGAAAACGCATGGATAGAAGCGATGCAGGAGGAAATTCTTCAATACCGTTTACATGATAGTTGGGAATTAGTTCCAAGACCAATTGACAAACTTATCATTGATCTCAAATGGTGTTGGAAGAACAAAAAGGATGAAGAAATAACTGTAATTCGCAACAAAGCTCGTCTAGTGGCTAAAGGATTTCGATAGGAATAACGGATAAATTTCGAAGAATCATTTGCGCCAGTAGCAAGACTTGAAGTAGTCCGGATTTTCTTAGCCTATGCAGCTCACAAAAACATCACATTATATCAGATGGACATCAAGACTGCATTCTTGAACGGAACTCTGAAAGAAGAAGTGTATGTGAGTCAGCCAGAAGGATTCATTGACAAGGAACATCCAGACTACGTCTACAAGCTTAAGAAAGCCATTTATGGTTTAAAACAAGCTCCAAGAGCGTGGTATGACAAACTATCATCTTTCCTAATCAAAAATAATTTCACCAAAGGAACTGTTGATCGTACCTTGTTTACAAGAAAATACAAAAATGACATTTTGATTGTTCAGATTTACGTGGACGACATTATCTTTGGGTCCACTAATTTGAATCATTCAAAACATTTTGAAAATCTCATGAAAAGCAAATTTGAAATGTCCATGATTGGGGAACTTAAATTTTTTATTGGTTTACAAATACACCAATCCCCTCGTGGTATTTTTATTAACCAAGATAAATATACAATTGAGATTTTGAAAAAAATATGGTATGGAAAATTGTGACTCTGTTGGTACACCAATGGTCACTTCACCAAAAATCGGTGCTGATTTATTTGGGAAACCCATCGATCTGAAGAAATATCGGAGCATGATTGGTTCTCTCATGTACCTTACTGCTAGTCGACCCGATATTCATTTTGCTGTTTGCTTATTAGCACGGTTTCAGGCAAGCCCTACCGAACTTCACCTCCAAGAGGTTAAACGGATCTTTTGGTACCTACGAAGAACCATTAACATGGGACTTTGGTATCTGAAGGATTCCGAGTTTAAACTAATAGCATTTTCAAATGTCGACCACGCAGGTTGTCAAGTTACAGCAAAAAGTACATCAGGTGGAGCACAATTTTTGGGTGAAAAGCTAGTAGGCTGGTCATCAAGAAAACAAGATTGTACTGCATTATCAACCGCAGAAGCCGAGTATGTGTCTCTATCTGCGTGTTGTGCCCAAGTTCTATGGATGCGGACACAACTCACAGATTATGGCTTTACTTTTGACAAAATACCTTTGTATTGCGATTCGGAAAGTGCCATAGTCATCTCGTGCAATCCAGTACAACACTTGAAGACCAAGCATATTTGATGAAGCGAAAAGTGTACCGCTTTTAAGGGGTCATTTAAGCCCTAAATCGTATTTATTTGATCAAATATTGCCCTAAATCGTTCCTTTTGTCATTTTAGGTACTTTTGAGGAGAAATCTGGAAAAGGAGGCATTTTGGATGTTTTTGGAGCATAAAAGTGAAGAAAACGACAAAGTCTCAAAAATCGGCTAAAAGTTACCTTTGACGGCGTCAGATTTTACTCTGGACGGCGTCATGGCTTGGCAAGAAAAGGTGGATGTGAAATTTACTCATGATAAGCCAGTGAAAATTGCATGTAAATTCTGACGGCGTCACGCTTTAACCTGATCAAGGGCGTCACGGCTTAATTCAAAGAGGGACGGCGTCACGTTCAAGGTCTGACGGCGTCAAGCCTTGATAAGCCAGAACGGATTTTGGAGAGCTAAAGAGGGACGGCGTCAAGAAGGCCATCCGGGAACCCTAGAAGCGGCGAGGTGACGGCGTCACACTCCATAAGGTGACGCCGTCAGATGTAAAAATCTATATATAGTTTTGCAATTCTTTGTCATTAGAGAGAGCTTAGTGTGGAATTTTTGGGAGAAAACCCTAAGACGATTTTAGCATCTTTTTCAAGGCTTTTTGCCTTGAGATCTTCCATGTTACATTGAAAGATAAGTTATCAATTAATCATTCAATATGTCTATGTGTTGTTTGATTCTATCTTGTTCTTGTCTTTTGTTTAACATGTTAGGCTAGATTTATCTTGTGTTTGCTTAGATCTAATGAAACCTAGCTATTGATTATTGGTTATTAGTGTGTTATTAGTTGTATTGGATGATTGTTTATCTATGTTAGGCTTAAGAAAACTGGCTAACTTCCTATTCGGTAACTTGCTTGAACGTCTTAAGAAACATGAACCAAATGCGTACTAAAGGTTTTTATGGTTGTATTTAATGCACAAGCGAATTCTAGTGATCCCATGTTAGGAGCTTCCTAGCCGGCTCGACATAGGAGTGAAGTAGGAGCTTGTAGAGTTGGGGAAGTACGTACGCCACCCCACGATTGGTATTAAGGAATACACCCGTCATCCACGCAACTAATACACACTAATCAACCGGAAAAGATAGTTAAGGAGTAAGGAAATCTAAGTGAACACATTTCTCTACACTTAAGTTTTCACCAACATTTTACTTTCAGTTATTTTATTTTATTTGCATTCGTAGTAATTTGGGTTAGTTAACTAGCAACTAATTCCGCCCACTCTTTCAAACCCGAGATTTTACTTGCTTTCATAAAATTATAAAAAATACAAAAAGAATCTTCTTCAACCCTTAGACCTATTAGAGTAGTCTTTCATACCTAACGAACACTATTCCCTGTGGAGAATGATCAATCCCCCGTACTTACCACTACACTATACTACATCGGTCAGGTACACTGCCTGGTGGGGTTGTAAGCCTCTTGAGATCCCTCGAGAGGTAAAACCTGTTGTAAGGTTGCAAAACCACGCATCAAGTTTTTGGCGCCATTGCCGGGGAATAGTTATTGTTTAGGTTGAATTTTTATTTTATAGGTCTACTCACTAGATTCCCTTCTAGTGAGATTTTTATTTTCTTTTTCTAGGTCTTCTTTAGTCTATCTATTTTCTTCGTGTCTTTGTTCGTAACCATACCATTCGACATCATGGAAGATGGTAATATCCTTAATCCCAACAACCCACCACCACAACAACCACCACCTCCTAGAGCCCGTACTTTAGGAGAGTATTCCCGTCCTAGCCACCATGGCTATCGAAACACCATTGAGCTCACTCAAGGAGCCAATATCACACCCTTGCGATCCGACACCATCCGGTTGGTGCAAAGCGGATGCGCATTCCATGGACTTCGATCTGAAGATCCTAATCAACACCTCAAGGACTTTCTTAAAATCGTTGATTCTATAGACCTTGATGTTGCCACTCGAGAGACAACCCGATTGCGTCTCTTTCAATTCTCTCTGCGGGATCAAGCTAGTCAATGGCTAGAACGTCAACCCGCAGGATCCATCACCTTTTGGGATGATCTCACTACTCGTTTCCTTGCTCAGTTTTTCCCACCGGGAAGAACTACCAAGCTAAGGAATGATATCTTGATGTTCCAACAACGTCAAGGCGAAACTCTCTACGAGGCATGGACTCGATTCAAGGACTTACTCTAAAAAGTCCCTCACCATGGCATAGAACTTTGGCTCCAAGTCCAAATCTTCTATGACCATATCAATCTCTACACAAGGCAAACCATTGACCAATCGGCCGGTGGCAAGCTACGTGATCTAAGTGCGGAACAATCATGGGCTCTCCTAGAGGATCTTGCTCTTTATGACAACGAAAGTTGGAGTGATCCCCGTGATTTGAATAAAACGGTCAAGGCAATATCTTTGCCTTCGAACAATTCAAGCACTTCCGACCGTAGGATCATAGAACTTGAAGACCAAGTCAAGTTTCTCATGAAATCCTACGAGGTTCCTAAACTTTCAAGCCAAGTGAACAAAATCACTTCTTCATGTGAATTATGTAGTGGTCCCTACGACACTCGTGATTGCATGGAACTCCCCGAACAAGCTTTTGTGGACTACGCATCCTCGCGTACCGACGGAGCGGGAGACAAGTGGTACACTTTCAAACCCGAGCCAAACCATTACGGTGATACATACAACCCTTCATGGAAAAATCACCCGAACCTTAGGTGGAAACAAAACCAAAGCGCACAACAACCCAATTCTTCCAACCCACCTAATCGTTTCCAATCAAGCGGTTCCAACTCGAACCGTACTTTCAACAACAATCCTTCCGGCAATGGTAGTACCAATAACTTTGAAGGATTGATGTCTCAATTTATGGCATCTCAAGAAGCTCGTTTAGCCAAGTTTGAAGCCGATTTCAAACAAAAACAAAGCGAGATGACCAATAAGATTGACACCTTGTTGAAAGCCCTCAATGACCGAGAAATGGGAGCACTCCCTAGCAACACGGTCAAGAACCCGAAACTAAACGTCAACGCTATTTCATCGGTTTCGTCCCCTAGTTCTTGTCCACAATATTATTCGGTCAATTCCATGAGCACGTGTTTCAAACAAACCCAAGTCGTTCCAAATGACCAAGAAGTTATGACATCCAAATTGGTCAACAACATAGTTGAAACACCTCCCACTCAAAACCTTGACGAAGAATTCAAGGAGCTCCACCTTGAAAGTCCGGTTGTTGATGTGTTGGATGAGAAGAAGCTCAAGTTAGGCGAAAAAGGAACCGCCTTCGTTCAAAACAAACTACCTAAGAAGTTAGATGACTCGGGCTTATTCGTTCTACCTTGCAAGATCGGTAATTCGGAGGCTTATGACACATTAGCCGATGTTGGATCAAGCCTTAACCTACTTCCGTTACCTCTCTACACCTCTCTAAAACTAGGAAAACTTGAAGAAACCGAGGTGATAATAGGTTTAGCGGATGGGAGTGTTGCTTACCCGGTTGGAGTAGTTAAGGACGTGTTAGTGCACATTGGAAAACTAACCATTTTAGCCGATTTCCACGTCCTTGATATGATTAGCGACCCTACATGCCCCTTGTTGATAGGTAGAGGATTTTTGGCGACCGCTAGTGCTATGATTGATTGTAAGGAATCTAAGATAGCGGTAGGAGAAGGAGATACTTGGTCAGTCTATGATGTGAAGAAACATGCTTATGATACTAGTGATGAACCGACACCCCATTGGTTAGAGTTGAATAGGAGACCATCTAGATATGAACCTTGGATAGATAGAGGCTTCATAGGACCCCAACGCCCATTTTACCTAGAAGAGGACTTTGTGAACCGAACACATACGGTAGAACAACTCTTGGCTAGGGACACCGAATTGGATCCATTTGAAGACCCTCTAGTTTTTAGAAGGATGATTGAGTTCCTAGGAGTTTTGCCAATTAACCTAGGAATGAATAAGTGGACTTGTGAGGAAGATGATCATAAGTGGAGTTGGGACAAACCACCCAAAGATGGAGATGGGTCATGGCATATTAAGATGACATTGTATGACCCGGATGGAGAGAAGTTTGAAAAGATATATCGTACTAAGCGGACCAATAGGAAACTTCAATCCAAGCTTAACCCTAAAGACGTCCACGATGACGAGCTCACTTATATAGGGTAGAGTGACTTTGAGTCTAGCTACAAGACTCGTTAATAAAGAAAAGCGCTTCTTGGGAGGCAACCCAAGCTTTATTTGCTTTGTGTGTTTATTTGTTTGTTTGTTTGTTTTTATTTGCTTCCGTATGTGTGTTTAATTTTTATTCTTATTGATTCATGTTCAAAAGTAACTTGTGAAAATGCTTTATTTTGTTTTTAACTTCGTCTTAACTACATATAAAGGTATTTTGCAAAAGATAAGTGTAAGGGAAATCTAAATTGGTTTATTAGAACACATATGAACATGAATCGTAATAATATTAAATTAACATACATATTCGTATTTGTTTGAGTCAAATGCTTGTATCGAGTCATAATGATGTTTTGCAGGATTTCCAGGAAGTAAGGTAAAGGTTTTTCCAGAAATTTTCCGGAAACTTAAAATGAAAATTTTTGTCAGGTCATTTCTGACGGCGTCAGGGTTTATAACCTGACGGCGTCAGATTTAATTTTCAGAAATTTTTGAAAGTTTTGTTTTTAAAAAGTTTTTATTCAAATCTCCAACTTATAATCTCCAGGAATCTGCACAGTTATCATTCCACAAGCATTATATCCTTATATATAGATTTTATCCCGCCGATGTTATGCAGGTTTTCGTGTTTGTTTTCTCAGGTTTAACAGGTTATTTTGGACAAGAAAATGTTTTGAATCAAGCTTATGGCGATGCATTAGTCATGGAGCTTCAACATTACTTTGGAAGAAGATTTAACCGTGTTACTTCATTATCCACCGAGCGAATCAGGGGAGTATTTGATTTCATTCTTTTACTTTATGCTTTTACATCTTGTTATTTGAACATTGGGGACAATGTTCATCTTAAGTGTATGGGGAGGGTAAAAGCACGATTAAGAGAATGCTATTACGCTTGATTTTTGTTTGTTTAATAGTAGATGTGTAATAAAACTGAGAGAAATACTTGTTAAGGTAATTTTAGTGCCAAATTTAAAATTTTTTACAACATATAGGAGTGAAACTTTGATCTTAATGAGCGTCTCACAGATAGGAGTTATATGACTAGCACAAAAACCGTACCACTAAAAAATTTTCCACCCCCAAATATGTGAGGTTCGCCCCTAGAATTGGTAGGAAAAGCATTTATGCTATGATGTGTGTACCGGTAGCACTTAGATTCTAGAACTTGCGTTAGGACCATTCCGAGGCCACAAGTGAGACTACATTCGTGTAGTTAGATTTACTACATGATAAGAGGCATTAGGATTAACCCATTGTTTTACACCTGTGTTTTTGTTATAATTACATTGGCAACATTGGTCAAATAATTCTCCCACACCCTTTGCGTTGTACTCATTTTTAGTACACGATACCCCTAGTACACCCCTCAGAGCCTATCTTTTCGTTTCGACCTTTAAGCATTTTACTTAAAGGAAGAATTTGTTACACCCCACTTAAATGTATACCCAAATCGCCTTAGCCTACCTTGTATGCACTCATTTTTAGTGCATTATTGTGACAACATTTGTTTAAACCCAAGTTAATTATCTAGTTGATTACATGGTTGCTAAGTCGAGTCATATCCTTGTACATATTGTTTTGGGACGATTGGGACTCATGGGTAAAGTACTAGTGTAATGGAGTAATGGGGAAGAACATCATTTATTACTCCCATATGTGCTAAATATTTTAAAAGTACTCCAAGTTTTTCAATTATCTTAATTCGAGTCATTAGAATAGTTAATTGTAAAGTTATGTAAAAGTTCAAGTGTAAGGGGAATGCAATGCCCCTATGATGTATTATTTTGGATGGTAGGGCAAGAGTGTATGAAAAAAAAAAAAAAAAAAAAAAAAAATCAAGAAAAATACAAAAAAATGAGAAAAAGAAAAATAGAAAAAAAAAACATACGGACTACCATCCCGTTTCATTTTATGTTTATTTTTATGTTTTTGTTATTTTGCAATCCAGTACAACACTTGAAGACCAAGCAAATCTCAAGTGTAAGGGTATTTGATGAAGCGAAAAGTGTACCGCTTTTAAGGGGTCATTTAAGCCCTAAATCGTATTTATTTGATCAAATATTGCCCTAAATCGTTCCTTTTGTCATTTTAGGTACTTTTGAGGAGAAATCTGGAAAAGGAGGCATTTTGGATGTTTTTGGAGCATAAAAGTGAAGAAAACGACAAAGTCTCAAAAATCGGCTAAAAGTTACCTTTGACGGCGTCAGATTTTACTCTGGACGGCGTCATGGCTTGGCAAGAAAAGGTGGATGTGAAATTTACTCATGATAAGCCAGTGAAAATTGCATGTAAATTCTGACGGCGTCACGCTTTAACCTGATCAAGGGCGTCACGGCTTAATTCGAAGAGGGACGGCGTCACGTTCAAGGTCTGACGGCGTCAAGCCTTGATAAGCCAGAACGGATTTTGGAGAGCTAAAGAGGGACGGCGTCAAGAAGGCCATCCGGGAACCCTAGAAGCGGCGAGGTGACGGCGTCACACTCCATAAGGTGACGCCGTCAGATGTAAAAATCTATATATAGTTTTGCAATTCTTTGTCATTAGAGAGAGCTTAGTGTGGAATTTTTGGGAGAAAACCCTAAGACGATTTTAGCATCTTTTTCAAGGCTTTTTGCCTTGAGATCTTCCATGTTACATTGAAAGATAAGTTATCAATTAATCATTCAATATGTCTATGTGTTGTTTGATTCTATCTTGTTCTTGTCTTTTGTTTAACATGTTAGGCTAGATTTATCTTGTGTTTGCTTAGATCTAATAAAACTTAGCTATTGATTATTGGTTATTAGTGTGTTATTAGTTGTATTGGATGATTGTTTATCTATGTTAGGCTTAAGAAAACTGGCTAACTTCCTATTCGGTAACTTGCTTGAACTTCTTAAGAAACATGAACCAAATGCGTACTAAAGGTTTTTATGGTTGTATTTAATGCACAAGCGAATTCTAGTGATCCCATGTTAGGAGCTTCCTAGCCGGCTCGACATAGGAGTGAAGTAGGAGCTTGTAGAGTTGGGGAAGTACGTACGCCACCCCACGATTGGTATTAAGGAATACACCCGTCATCCACGCAACTAATACACACTAATCAACCGGTAAAAGATAGTTAGGGAGTAAGGAAATCTAAGTGAACACATTTCTCTACACTTAAGTTTTCACCAACATTTTACTTTCAGTTATTTTATTTTATTTGCATTCGTAGTAATTTGGGTTAGTTAACTAGCAACTAATTCCGCCCACTCTTTCAAACCCGAGATTTTACTTGCTTTCATAAAATTATAAAAAATACAAAAAGAATCTTCTTCAACCCTTAGACCTATTAGAGTAGTCTTTCATACCTAACGAACACTATTCCCTGTGGAGAACAATCAATCCCCCGTACTTACCACTACACTATACTACATCGGTCAGGTACACTGCCTGGTGGGGTTGTAAGCCTCTTGAGATCCCTCGAGAGGTAAAACCTGTTGTAAGGTTGCAAAACCACGCATATTAGAGTCCGCTATCACTTCATCAAAGAACACGTAGAAGAGGGTACTGTTGAATTATTTTTCGTGAAGACGGATTACCAACTCGCCGATCCATTTACTAAAGCCTTTCCAAAAGATAGGTTTTTCGATTTAGTTCGACGAATTGGAATGCAAAGCCTAACTCTTGAGGAGCTAGAACGTCTTTTCGAATCTTCTTGAAAATATCTTTCAAAAAGCTTCGCTGTAAATATTTTTGAAAAACAAAATAAAAAATTTGAAAAACCAACAAAATCAAAATACAAAAATAGAAAATTTCAAAAATCCAAAAACAATAGAAAATTTTCAAAAATACAAAAACAATATAAAATCAAAAAATCCAAAAATATTCTTCTCACGACATGTCTCTCGTATAATCGATATTCTGTACGTATCTAGAAATGTCATTCAACAATGATACAGACATGTACATATGCTTGAGCGAGAGTTTCCTATAATGTTTTCTAAAAAATGTCGTTTCTCAAAAAAATTTACACAATGGCTTTCATATACTTCAGTACGAAACCCGAGCTTAAAAAGACGACTTCTGATTATTTCAGATCAAGACTCGTACTTTCAAAGACGAAATCATTTTGAAAAAGTTCGAGTATAAACAAACGAAAAGATTTCAAACAAATACTCGTTTTCCCAAAAAGACTTGTGTACATTTAAGTACATAACTCGCACTTCAAATAGATAACTCCCTCCAAACCCTTAATTGATTTTAAACTTTATGTTTAAAAATATGCTTTCTTTAAGGGGGAGTATAAAATCAAAATATTTCAATTTCATGCAAAAACAAATCCGTCTATCTCTCCAAAAGATTTTCTATTAATCAGTTGATATCAAAAATATCACGAATATGCTATTTTTGAGGGGGGAAGACGTGATTAAAATGTGACAAAAAAAGTTTAAAGATCGTTGTTGAATCTTAAAAGAGCTCGACACAGATATAACCAACGAATTGACGAAGCTTAAATGTCAGTAATCGAAAAGCCTTGTCCTAGACGAGTAATAATTTCAAGCTGGTCTAACCAGTGATGTAAGCGTGTCTCGAATAGGACTTGTCTAAGTAGAGTGTACCGTCTTGAGAGATTTTCGTTGAACTTGACTAGGACGGGTAATAATTTCAAGCTAGTCTAACTAGTGATGTAAGCGTGTCTCGAATCGGTCATGTCCACGGATAATCGATCAATTCAAAAGTGCGAACTCTACCCAACATGTGTAAATCTATCTTAAAACGCATAAGCACATGTGAAGGGGGAGTATTTCAGAAAATGCAAAACACACTAAGTGTTAACAAAATGTGTTTTATAATCATAAACGCTTTGAGAGATTTTTACAAAAGGTTTTATGGCATATGATCAATGAACCTAGGATAATCATGGAGTAATAAGGTGATTATGGTTAGGTTTATGTCCTATGATCCGCCAGAGCCGGAGGGATTTACCCAAGGACAAATCCAATAGATTAGAATTAGAAGTCCTTAGGTATGATCTAAAAAAGGAGTAAAGTGATGAAAGGAGTAAGAAGGGGTTGAAGAATTAAAAAGAAAAGTTTATGAAAGGGTGAAAAGAAATAGCCCTCCATGAAAGCTTAGGGCAGAAAGCGGGTCAATACATCTGCTATCGGTTATCACAAAGATGATACCGTTATTGAAGATAAGACATCATGGACCCAGTGACACGCTGCACAACCCCTCCTAGCCACTCAGGTATCTCTTAAAAGATATTTATTTCATTTCTCATGGAGAACCTTGCATAATCTATCGGTCTCTCATTCTGAGATGTGTTGATATTGAAAAGGAGGCCCTCTACTCTATGCCTCCGATGACTAAAACCAAAATGCACTTAATCGAGTCTAGAGCCATGAGATTCATCAAAAGATCTCTTAGGATACACTTTCCTATGCATACACTTGTGTTCGCCTAAAAGGACACAAGTTATATAAGAGTCTTTATGGGATCTTCGGATCTTGCCACATACATCATGATGGTTGTTACTATGTTTCAAACAGCCTACAGTTGTGGAGTGATACTTCGGTATACTTTAGCGGCTCACCTGAATTGTGGGTATACTTCGGTATATTTGTTGTAAGCTTTCTTGAGGGTATCCAATTCAGGAACAACCTTTTTAAGGATTAGAGAGGGTTTTCACACTATGCTGTTAATTCTCTCGAAGTCTGAGCCTGTAAGTGCTGAAAATCCCGCCAAGGAGATTCCTTTCACGAATCGAGTCCTTAAGACGTGGGTCTCTACTTGGATTTATCCATAGTATTGATAACTGTCCTCAACGGGATTAGGACGGCTGATGTGCCCGACCAAGGTGAATGGAATCAAGACATTCATCAGTAAAACAATCATAGTGGTCTATTCTCTAAGAAAAGTCCACGATGATCGATTGGTGATTTCAACTAACATAATTATGCAGGTACTGATGATAGTCCCATGGAGGAAAGGCCACTAAACACCATCATATATTTCAACATCTACATCTCCTCATACTCATACTTATGAAGTCCATCCTCAACAAGTTCAAGTAAAGAACGTTCAAGGCAAAAAGATCAAGTTTAAGACAAAGAGTTACGTCAAAGTCAAAGAGCTAATCAAGCAGTCAAGAAAAAGTTCATGAATCAAGTGAGGAAGACATATGTATGAAGTTCAAAGTCTTTCCCTGAAGTATGAGTATGATGGAGAAGACGACACAAAAAATCATAAGAAGATGCTGATCAAAGGCAAGAACGATTAAAAGATATTAGTCAAAGATCACAAAGCATGAAGGAACGAAGAATCAAGACTATTCTAGAAAGACACACAAAGTTCAAGACAAAGAAGACAGAAGACCTAATCACGTGGAGCATCATTTGAATGACCACCCCTTAGGGGGAGATTGTTAGCATTAAAGAAAAGTATAAAGAAGTGATGGTCATTCTTATATTTAGAACTTTGTAATGTGTCGTAGGTATAGTAATAGAATGGTCAATGCGCTTGTGGGTTGGACTAATCTAATAGGTTATATGTTAAGATAAGCTAGTCCATTATGTCTTGATGTAATCCTTATCCAATCCACAAACGAAACCAAGCCCATAGTAAGACCATTAGGGTGTTTCATTCTAAATATAAATGCCACCCAAGTCTCATTTGTAAGGGTGTGCTTGAGTATGTAAGTGTGTGTTTTGCTTAATAATATATCTCTAGTTTCTTCCTCTCTTTCTCTCTCTAAGCATATCATAAGCATTTCTCTTGTACCACCGTATTCGTGCCATATAAGCTTATTATTTACATGATAAAGTCATAGATCTAAGGTCCTACATATCAAAATGGCATACCATGAGTTAACAAGTAACACGTTAATCTTGCGAAACATCATATAAAGAAAGAATGAAAATATCATGATAACGTCAAGATACTTAATCATATAAAAAAAACATGTAATCAACAAATGTATGTGTAATGCAAGTGATTTTAATAAACTAAAGAAAGAAAAGGTAATCTACTACTTGTTTGATTAATATTTCTAAGGCGAGGCAAAATATCTTATTTAACACTTACTTTAGGCAAGTATAGGAATAAAGATTTTTCAAGTTGGAGAATGAATATGAGACTATTACTAGCGGTGCTTAATTAAGGCTAAACACGACCATTTTTACGGGTGATACCCAACTTCTCTCCTCGAAGCAATTTAACCATTAGGTTAAATTGAGTTTCTAGTGCAATAGGTTCTCCAGTAGTCATTCTCATGTTAGAAAGATTAGAATTCCTATTTTTGCCTATTGACGTATATAAAAGATGATAGTTCACCAATACTTGGCTTAATGATACTCAACTAAATTCATTATAACTAAGGTGATGAAGATGTCATGTTATACCCTAGAATTTAACAAGGATATGTCAACATTTAGAAAGTAAGCAATATATTTCAATCTTGTTTTTAGAATCAAAGGTTGTTCGAATTGCACAGCTTATTGCATGATCTAATGGATGACATCTTTTATATGTGTCAAAAATGTAATTTGATCATCTAAGACCAAGAAATGTGTTTGTGTGTGATAATGGAATATGTTAAATTAAGAACGTTATCAAGAAAGTTCTTTGGAATTTTATTCAATAAGAATCTAAGTAAGGTTACCAACTTCAATAGATCTTGTGTATGCTCTAGAGATGTGTAGTTTTAACCTTGGATGTGCACAAGGTTTAAACTAAATTATGAGCAAGGTTAGGTTATGATGTACGCTTAAAAGAAAATAGATACAAATAGTATCTTTCAATAAATAAGATTATCCCATGGGATAAAGTTATCATGCTTATGAAAATAAGTATGAAAAGATGAAGGAGATACGCTAGTTCATAGAAATTGTAGATGTTTGTTCAAGATCATTTAGTTAATGAGGTGTAATGAAATCTCTTGCAACACAACCGTTCATGTCGCAAGGAGAGAATGATGCATAGGATATACATTATCCTTTTAACAAGATGAAAACTTAACGCATGATTTCTTAGGCATAATGTTTTCCAAAACATCATGTTTTCCTAAATGAAGATATGAAGCCAAATTGTTTGAATCGGATAGTCCTATCCTAAATATACTTGGTCTCAAGATTATATTCACTAGATGATGACAAGAGGAATTCACTCGAGTTTCTTATGTATACTCCTTAAGAGTCATTGTCGCTCGGGGTGCACGAGGTTGGCTTTGAGATTGCATTTTAACATATGTTGTTAAAATGCTGATTTAAGGTTTAACGAAACTTATGCAGAAGTTTAACGACAAAGTATTACTAATACTATGATAACTTGTGAAGGTAGTACTACTTATACCTAGTGGAAATTGATAAAAATTACCGGGAGCATCATGCACATTTGATAGTGGAGGTTCTAGCCATAATGAATCATCTAAGTCCTCATAGGTGGGAAAGTATGGTTGAGTTTGTTCAACGTGCATTGGGAGTACCTACGTTGATTATTAGTTTATAGATGTTGAAAACAACAAGGATGGGTACTAATTCTTGTGGTCCATTGGTTGGTACAACTAATGGGTGAATGATGAAGTGAAAAGTGTACCGCTTTTAGGGGGTCATTTAAGCCCTAAATCGTATTTATTTGATCAAATATTGCCCTAAATCGTTCCTTTTGTCATTTTAGGTACTTTGGAGAAGAAATCTGGAAAAGGAAGCATTTTGGACGTTTTTGGAGCATAAAAGTGAAGAAAACGACAAAGTCTCAAAATCGGCTGGAAAAGTACCTGTGACGGCGTCAAGCACCATTGTGACGCCGTCAACCCTTGACGCGCCAGAGAGGATTTTGGATGATTAAAAGGGGACGGCGTCAAGAAGGCCATCAAGAAACCCTAACCGCGGCGAGGTGACGGGGTCAACTCTATAACGTGACGCCGTCATATCTGATTTTCTATATATATTCTCATAATTTTTAGTCATTAGTGTGCAACTTTGTGAGGAGAAACCCTAAGACGATTTTTCTGCCATTTTTAAGGGTTTTATACCCTTGGATCTCCCATGTTTAATTGAAGATAAGTAATCAATTAATCATTCAATATGTCTATGTGTTGTTTGATTATATCTTGTTCTTGTCTTTTATTTAACATGCTAGGCTAGATTTATCTTGTGTTTGCTTAGATCTAATGAAACCTAACTATTGATTATTGGTTGTTGGTGTGTTATTAATTGTATTGGATGATTGTTTATCGATGTTAGGCTTAAGAAAACTGGCTAACCTCCTATACGGTAACTTTCTTGAATGTCTTAAGAAACATGAACCAATGCGTACTAAGGTTATTATGGTTGTATTTAATGCATGAGCGAATTCTAGTGATCCCATGTTAGCAGCTTTTTAGCCGGCTCGACATAGGAGTGAAGTAGGAGCTTATAAAGTTGGGGAAGTACGTACGCCACCCCACGATTGGTATTAAGGAATACACCCATCATCCACGCAATTAATACACACTAATCAATCGGTAAAAGATAGTTAGGGAGTAAGGAAATCTAAGTAAACACATTTCTCTCCATATAAGTTCCACAACCTTTTTATTTTCAGTTATTTTATTTTATTTGCAATTGTAGTTATTTGGGTTAGTTGACTAGCAACTAATTCCGCCCACTCCTTCAAACCCGAGATTTTACTTGCTTTTATAAAAATAAAAAAAATACAAAAAGAATCTTCCCTCACCCTTAGACCTATTAGAGTAGTTTTTCAATCCTAACGACACTATTCCTCTAGAGAACGATCAATCCCCCGGTACTTGCCACTACACTATACTACATCGGTCAGGTACACTGCCTGGTGGGGATTGCAAGCCTCTTGAGATCCCTCGAGAGATAAAACCTGTTGTAAGGTCGCAAAACCACGCAGCAAGTTTTTGGCGCCGCTGCCGGGGAATAGTTATTGTTTAGGTTGAATTTTTATTTTATTAGGTCTACTCACTAGATTCCTTTCTAGTGAGATTTTTATTTTATTTTTCTAGGTTTTCTTTAGTCTATCTTTTTCTTTGTGCCCTTTGTTTGTAAAACCATTTTCATTTGTCACCATGGCGGATGAAATTCCATTTAGATCATTAACAATAGAGGAACAATTACTTTACATGGATAGATTTGCTTCCTGTTATTCCAATGAATTTTTAAGTGATCTTAGATATATACAAGAGGAGATGGGTGTAAAGTTTGATAGGTTTGATGAATTATGTGCATGTGCGGCTTCTATTAAACAATCATTGTTAGGATCAACTCCTTTTAGTGAAACCCTTTGGAAAAAATTTGAGGAAAGCTTCCTAACCGTGAACCATAAGTTGAATGAATTGATGGGTTTATATACATCACAACTTGAGGAAACAAATGAGGAGGATTTATCCGACTATAGGTACCATGAGCAAGAAGACCTAGTTTTTAAGAAGATGGACCTTGAATTGGACCAAGATTGTGAGATGGTTAGTGTTGAACTACCTAGTTGCATGAGTGGGATAGATTTCACCAAAACATATGACACGCATGAGGAATCCTTTAGGCAATTGGAACATAGTAATCAAGTTGAATATTACTATGAATCGGACTTAGAATTTCAAGTGGCTAGAGAAGGATTTGAGATACTTAGGAATGTGTTTGGGTTAGATCCTACCAAAACACATGATGAACATATAGGTGATTTAGATACTATGGAGAATGAGGTTAGAAATGCAAGACCACTAAATACCCCACAAATCCTACCATCATTTGAGGTTAACACACCGCCCGTAACTTACCCGAAAAAAGTAGAAGAGACTATAGGAACCTTAATAGAGGTAGAGCCCTTGGACCAAACACAACTAGAAGAAATAGGTTTGAATACTTGTAGTCACAACCTTTCTTTTAGTTCTATGGAAGTTCCTAGTTTTGATGAACCGGAGCCTCAACCGAGACCCTTACCCAATTTTCCATCCTTGGATGAAAAGTTAGGAATTAAAATAGGTCCCGATCCACCCATCAAACCATATAGTCCGGGTAGTTTTACGATAAAGGTAGTAGACTCTAAGCCTTGTAGAGAGGAAGCTAATATAGGAGTGAACCATGACCTTACATACTTACATCACCCATTCATGATTGATCACAAGAAACATTATGGGTTTAAACCGGGTTTATTAGGTCAAGATGGATTCCCAACTAGGAATCTCTCGAAGTTGATAGAAGATGATCCCTTTTTAGGAGAAAACTTTAATTCACCCATTGACCAAAGTGAACTAGGTAAGGTTATGATGAAAGGAGCACACCCCTTTGAGTATATAATTCATCCACCACTCTTTCCTCACGCGGCATACTTCCACCAAGATGGTGTGTATCGCTACTATCACCCGCACTTAATCCTAAGTGTAGGAAAAACCTCTCATTTATCCGTTAAATAAGGGTAGAGTCAGGCTCGTGACTCGAACAAAAACAAGCGCTTCTTGGGAGGCAACCCAAGCTTTATTTGCTTTGTATGTTTATTTATTTGTTTGTTTGATTTTATTTGCTTCCGTATGTATGTTTAATTTTTATTATTATTGATTCATGTTCGAAACTAAATTGTGAAAATGCTTTATCTTGTTTTTAACTTCGTCTTAACTACATATAAAGGTATTTTGCAAAAGATAAGTGTAAGGGAAATCCAAATCGGTTTATTAGAACAGATGAACATGAATCATAACAATATTAAATTAACATACATATTAGTAATTGTTTGAGTCAAATGCTTGTATCGAGTCATAATGATATTTTGCAGGATTTCCAGGAAATAAGGATTGAGTTTTTCCAGAAATTTTCCGGAAACTTAACATGAAAAATCTGTCAGATCACTTCTGACAGCGTCAGACCCCAGTCTGACTGCGTTAGGAACAGTTTTCTGGAATTTTTTTTTGAAAGTTTTGTTTTTCTTCCGGAATCATAAAATGCTTTATTAAATCTCTAACTTATAAACTCCAGGAATCTGCAAAATAATCATTCCACAAGCATTATATCCTTATACAGATTTATCCCGCCGATGTTATGCAGGTTTTCGTGTTTGTTTTCTCAGGTTTAACAGGTTATTTTGGACAAGGAGATGTATGTGGAATCTAGCTTCTGGCGCTGCTTTAATCTTGAAGCTTCAACATTACCTTGGAAGAAGATCTAACCATGTTACCTCTTTATCCACCGAGCGAATCAGGGGAGTATTTGATTTCATTCTTTTACCTTATTTACTTTTACATCTTGTTATTTGAACATTGGGGGCAATGTTCATCTTAAGTGTAAGGGGGGGGGGGGGGGGGTAAAGTACGATACCTTAGAGAATGCTATTACGCTTGATTTTTAGTTTGTTTAATGGTAGATGTGTAATAAAACTAAGAGAAATACCTGTTAAGGCAATTTTAGTGCCAAATTTAAATTTTTTTACAACATATAAGAGTGAAACTTTGGTCTTAATGAGCGTCTCACGGATAGGAGTTATATGACTAGCACAAAACCGTACCACTAAAAAAATTTCCATCCCCAAATATGTGAGGTTCGCCCCTAGAATTGGTAGGAAAAGCATTTATGCTACGATGTGTGTACCGGTAGCACTTAGATTCTAGAACTTGCGTTAGGACCATTCCGAGGCCACAAGTGAGACTACATTCGTGTAGTTAGATTTACTACATGATAAGAGGCATTAGGATTAACCCATTGTTTTACACCTGTGTTTTGTTATAATTACATTGGCTACATTGGTCAAGTAATTCTCCCACACCCTTTGCGTTGTACTCATTTTTAGTACACAATACCCCTAGTACACCCCTCAGAGCCTATCTTTTCGTTTCTAACTTTAAGCATTTTACTTAAAGTAAGAATTTGTTTACACCCCACTTAAATGTACACCCAAATCGCCTTAGCCTACCTTGTATGCACTCATTTTTAGTGCATTATTGTGACAACATTTGTTTAAACCCCAAGTTAATTATCTAATTGATTACATGGTTGCTAAGTCGAGTCATATCCTTGTACATATTGTTTTGGGACGATTGGGACTCATGGGTAAAGTACTAGTGTAATGGAGTAATGGGGAAGAACAACATTATTACCCCCATATGTGCTAAATATTCTAAAAGTACTCCAAGTGTTTCGATTATCTTAATTCGAGTCATTAGAATAGTTAATTGTAAAGTTATGTAAAAGTTCAAGTGTAAGGGGGATACAACCCCCCTACGATGTATTATTTTGGATGGTAGGGCAAGAGTGTATGCAAAAAAAAAAAAAAAAAAAAAAAAAAAAAAAAAAAAAAAAAAACGGACTACCATCCCGTTTCATTTTATGTTTATTTTATCTTTTTGTTATTTTTTTCATTAGCTTAAGTCGAGTCTAGTCTTGGCTTAGCAACGCCATATTGTACATGTAATTAATCAAGATCTTTAACTCGCCACCAGTAAAATATCCTTTATCCAACAAAACCGTGTTTATCATATCCCTACACCTAACGTTATAACCCGTTTAAAAGCCCTCTTTGATAGTTTATCTTAGGTGCTTACGCCTAGTGGAGGAGGTTTTTGATCCTTTCCCAAGCCTATGGTAATCTATTTGCTATGACAGGTAGTGAGAGATATTATTTATTTTCATTTATGAGATATACTTTTATGACACCTGAGAGATGTGAGTATCTAAACACTACTTGTGAGGTGCTAGTTTGTAATCTCCGTGCTTATTATGATTAAAGTGGAACGACTATTTGTTGTAATTACTTTTATATTAGCGTTAAATGACCCCTAACTTGTATTTTGATTAGAATAAAAGCGCTTTTTCTTGAGGACAAGCAAATCTCAAGTGTAAGGGTATTTGATGAAGCGAAAAGTGTACCGCTTTTAGGGGGTCATTTAAGCCCTAAATCGTATTTATTTGATCAAATATTGCCCTAAATCGTTCCTTTTGTCATTTTAGGTACTTTGGAGAAGAAATCTAGAAAAGGAAGCATTTTGGACGTTTTTGGAGCATAAAAGTGAAGAAAACGACAAAGTCTCAAAATCGGCTGGAAAAGTACCTGTAACGGCGTCAAGCACCATTGTGACGCCTTCAACCCTTGACGCGCCAGAGAGGATTTTGGATGATTAAAAGGGGACGGCGTCAAGAAGGCCATCAAGAAACCCTAACCGCGGCGAGCTGACGGCGTCAACTCTATAACGTGACGCCGTCAGATCTGATTTTCTATATATATTCTCATAATTTTTAGTCATTAGTGTGCAACTTTGTGAGGAGAAACCCTAAGACGATTTTTCTGCTACTTTTAAGGGTTTTATACCCTTGGATCTCCCATGTTCAATTGAAGATAAGTAATCAATTAATCATTCAATATGTCTATGTGTTGTTTGATTATATCTTGTTCTTGTCTTTTATTTAACATGCTAGGCTAGATTTATCTTGTGTTTGCTTAGATCTAATGAAACCTAACTATTGATTATTGGTTGTTGGTGTGTTATTAATTGTATTGGATGATTGTTTATCGATGTTAGGCTTAAGAAAACTGGCTAACCTCCTATACGGTAACTTGCTTGAACGTCTTAAGAAACATGAACCAATGCGTACTAAGGTTTTTATGGTTGTATTTAATGCATGAGCGAATTCTAGTTATCTTATTTTAGGAGCTTTTCAATTGTAGTTATTTGGGTTAGTTGACTAGCAACTAATTCCGCCCACTCCTTCAAACCCGAGATTTTACTTGCTTTCATAAAAATAAAAAAAATACAAAAAGAATCTTCCCTCACCCTTAGACCTATTAGAGTAGTTTTTCAATCCTAACGACACTATTCCCCTAGAGAACGATCAATCCCCCGGTACTTGCCACTACACTATACTATATCGGTCAGGTACACTGCCTGGGGGGGATTGCAAGCCTCTTGAGATCCCTCGAGAGGTAAAACCTGTTGTAAGGTCGCAAAACCACGCATCAGTGAAGTTCTTGAAGTTTTGGTCATGTTTGTGAAGCTTAGGGGCTGAGATATATCACAGAGGTGAATGTGATGAGATGATGGTGAAAGAACAAATGAACTTAAGTGGTAAATGTTCAAGGATGAAGACCTATTGACATTTGTTTTATTCCTATTGATTGGGAGAGTGTTATGATAAGTATTTTAGCATATGTTGTTAAAATACTTTGATTTTTCGGATATGACTTTTAATGACTACAATCGTAAGTCAATTTTACTTGAATATTTTGGACAAATTACTTAAGTTGTCAATCCTACTTTTTTGAGATTAGATTGTCCTCAAGGATATCAAGACTTGATAATACATCTTTAAACTGAGTGTGAGTTATGACTTGATGTAAATCCTTATCGTCTTGAAGGATGACACATTATTTTCATGTTAACCAAGTGATGCAACATATGTGGATACAAGACAATATCTACAGTCATAAGTTGGACTTGTGATTTGTATGTTATCTTTGCAAACAATGAGTCCGGATTTGTTAGGAAGTTGTTAATTAATAAAACAAGTCAAGCTAATGGATAAAGGTAGAGTAAGTGACGGAAGAATGCAGTTAATGTGTGTAATGATTACAAAATATTTGTGAACAGTGGTCCACGGATTGCAAGGAACCAATTTTAGGGTTCCTTCCTTTATAGAGAAACTTGGGTGGTTTTTGTGAATTTTCAAGTTTTGATGAGAAATTCTTATCCTATTGGTGCAAGTGAAATTAAGTGATCCTAATATGTTCAAATATAAGTGAAAAGAATATAAATGATAAGACATGGGTAATTTAAAGTGCGGGTTCTGAGCGAAAAATGAGAGGTATGCTGTGATGGTTGGCGGAACCAAAAAATATAAGGGACGGACCCAAATTTTTTGTTCCGCCCGATCCGTGGACTAAATTTTTTGTGGTACCAAAATTTTTAACCGACGGAACCATATTTTTGGTTCCGTTTGATCCGCGGTCTTCTGAGGTAGTTTTTACCACAGAGAGCTTGTCAAACCCGTTTTGACCCGTTCTAATTCCGTAATTTCAACTAGAGGATGTGTGATAATTTTTTGTGAGTGATAATCAGGCTTAATAACATATATTCACATAAGCATAGATAATCTAAAGGAAAATTATAGAAATTTCAATGAAACGTGAAAAGTGAAAATTGATAACATAACGATGTTATCTACCTGCAAGCTAAACCATTAGTTCACATGATAGATTAGAAGCAAAGTTATCAACCCACAAAGCACATAATAGTTCATACAACATTGTTAGTTATTGTACTAAACACCTTTTTCAAAGATACTATATGTTTAGATAATCATTGAAGGTAGTGACACATTTTAACACTTGAACTGTTAGGTGGGAGTTTGTGCAAACCAACATTTTTCAAGGTAATTGACTAGTTTTACTTATTTCTCATTCCTAAGTGAATTATGCAAGATTTTAATATAATGATGCGTGGGTTTTGCAACCTTACAACAGGTTTTACCTCTCGAGGGATCTCAAGAGGCTTACAACCCCACCAGGCAGTGTACCTGACCGATGTAGTATAGTGTAGTGGTAAGTACGGGGGATTGATCGTTCTCCACAGGGAATAGTGTTCGTTAGGTGTGAAAGGCTACTCTAATTAGGTCTAAGGGTTGAGGAAGATTCTTTTATGTTTTTATAATTTTATGAAAGCAAGTAAAATCTCGGGTTTTGAAGGAGTGGGCGGAATTAGTTGCTAGTCAACTAACCCAAATTACTACAAATGCAAATAAAATAAAATAACAAAAATGAAAAGTGGTGAGAAACTTATGTGTAGAGAAATGTGTTTACTTAGATTTCCTTACTCCCTAACTATCTTTTACCGGTTAATTAGTGTGTATTAGTCGCGTGGATGACGGGTGTATTCCTTAATACCATTCGTGGGGTGGCGTACTTACTTCCCCAAACTCTACAAGCTCCTACTTCACTCCTATGTCGAGCCGGCTAGGAAGCTCCTAACATGGGATCACTAGAATTCGCTTGTGCATTAAATACAACCATAAAAACCTTTAGTACGCGTTTGGTTCATGTTTCTTAAGACGTTCAAGCAAGTTACCGAATAGGAAGTTAGCCAGTTTTCTTAAGCCTAACATAGATAAACAATCATCCAATACAACTAATAACACACTAACAACCAATAATCAATAGCTAGGTTTCATTAGATCTAAGCAAACACAAGATAAAATTAGCCTAACATGTTAAACAAAAGACAAGCATAAGATAGAATCAAACAACACATAGACATATTGAATGATTAATTGATAACTTATCTTTCAATGAAACATGGAAGATCTCAAGGCAAGAAGCCCTGAAAAAGTAGCTAAAATCGTCTTAGGGTTTTATCCCAAAATTCCACACACTAAGCTCTCCCTAATGACAAAAAATTAGAAAACTATATATAGACTTTGACATCTGACGGCGTCACCTTATGCATTGTGACGCCGTCACCTCGCCGCTTTTAGGGTTCCCGGATGACCATCTTGACGCCGTCCCTCTTTAGCTCTTCAAAAATCCATTCTGGCTTATCAAGGCTTGACGCCGTCGGATCCTGAACGTGACGCCGTCCCCTTATGATTTAAGCCGTGACGCCCTTGATTTAGTTAAAGCGTGACGCCGTCAGAATTCTCATGCAAACTCACTGGCCCGTCATGAGTAAATTTCACATCCAACTTTTCTTGCCAAGGCATGACGCCGTCCCATGTTAATTGTGACGCCGTCAAGAGTAACTTTTAGCCGATTCTTGAGACTTTGCCGTTTTCTTCACTTTAATGCTCCAAAAACGTCCAAAATGCCTCCTTTTCCAGATTTCTCCTCAAAAGTACCTAAAATGACAAAAGGAACGATTTAGGGCAATATTTGATCAAATAAATACGATTTCGGGCTTAAATGACCCCTTAAAAGCGGTACACTTTTCGCCTCATCAAATACCCTTACACTTGAGATTTGCTTGTCCTCAAGCAAATGCGCTTTTATTCTAATCAAAATACAAGTTAGGGGTCATTTAATGCAAACATAAAAGTAATTACAACAAATATTCGTTCCACTTCAATCATAATAAGCACGGAGATTACATACTAGCACCTCACAAGTAGTGTTTAGATACTCACATCTCTCAAGTGTCATCAAAATAAATCTCATAAATGAAAACGGAAAATATCTCTCACTACCTGTCATAGCAAATAGATTACCATAGGCTTGGGAAAGGATCGAAAACCTCCTCCACTAGCGTAAGCACCTAAGATAAACTATCAAAGAGGGTTTTTAAATGGGTTATAACGTTAGGTGTAGGGAAAAGGAAAACACGGTTTTGTTGGATACGGGATATTTTACTGGTGGCGAGTTAAAGATCTTGATTAATTACATGTACTATACAATGTTGCTAAGCCAAGACTAGACTCGATCTAAAGCTAGAAACAAAATAACATAAACATAAAATAAACATAAAATAAAACGGGATGGTAGTCCGTATGTTTTTTTTTATTTTTCTTTTTCTCATTTTTATGTATTTTTCTTGATTTTTCGAATTTTTTTTTTTTTTTTTTTTTTTTTTTTTTTTTTTTTTTTTTTTTTTTTATTGAATACACTTTTACCCTACCATCCAAAATAATACATCATAGGGGCGTTGCATCCCCTTACACTTGAACTTTTACATAACTTTACAAATACTAATCTAATGACTCGAATTAAGATAATTGAAAAACTTGGAGTACTTTTAAAACATTTAGCACATATGGGGGTAATAAATGATGTTCTTCCCCATTACTCCATTACACTAGTACTTTACCCACGAGTCCCAATCGTCCCAAAACAATATGTACAAGGATATGACTCGACTTAGCAACCATGTAATCAACTAGATAATTAACTTGGGTTTAAACAAATGTTGTAACAATAATGCACTAAAAATGAGTGCATACAAGGTAGGCTAAGGCGATTTGGGTGTACATTTAAGTGGGGTGTAACAAATTCTTCCTTTAAGTAAAATGCTTAAAGGTTGAAACGAAAAGATAGGCTCTGAGGGGTGTACTAGGGGTATCGTGTACTAAAAATGAGTACAACGCAAAGGGTGTGGGAGAATTACTTGACCAATATAGCCAATGTAATTATAACAAAAACACAGGTTGTAAAACAATGGGTTAATCCTAATGCCTCTTATCATGTAGTAAATCTAACTACACGAATGTAGTCTCACTTGTGGCCTTGGAATGGTCCTAACGCAAGTTCTAGAATCTAAGTGCTACCGGTACACACATCATAGCATAAATGCTTTTCCTACCAATTCTAGGGGCGAACCTCACATATTTGGGGTGGAAAATTTTTTAGTGGTACGGTTTTTGTGCTAGTCATATAACTCCTATCCGTGAGACGCTCATTAAGATCAAAGTTTCACTCCTATATGTTGTAAAAAATTTTAAATTTGGCACTAAAATTACCTTAACAAGTATTTCTCTCAGTTTTATTACACATCTACCATCAAACAAACAAAAATCAAGTGCAATAGCATTCTCTAAAATCGTACTTTTACCCTCCCCTTACACTTAAGATGAACATTGTCCCCAATGTTCAAATAACAAATGTAAAAGCATAAAGTAAAAGAATGAAATCAAATACTCCCCTGATTCGCTCGTTGGATAATGAAATTACACGGTTAAATCTTCCTCCAAAGAGAATGTTGAAGCTCCATGACTAATGCATCGCCATAAGCTTGATTCAAAACATTTCCTTGTCCAAAATAACCTGTTGAACCTGAGAAAACAAACACGAAAACCTGCATAACATCGGCGGGATAAAATCTATATATAAGGATATAATGCTTGTGGAATGATAACTTTGCAGATTCCTGGAGATTATAAGTTGGAGATTTTAATAAAAGCTTTTTATGAAAACAAAATTTTCAAAAATTTCTGGAAATTAAATCTGACGCCGTCAGGTTATAACCCCTGACGCCGTCAGAAATGACCTGACAAAAATTTTCATTTTAAGTTTCCGGAAAATTTCTTGAAAAACCTTTACCTTACTTCCTGGAAATCCTGCAAAACATCATTATGACTCGATACAAGCATTTGACTCAAACAAATACGAATATGTATGCTAACTTATTATTATTATGATTCATGTTCATTTGTGTTCTAATAAACCGATTTAGATTTCCCTTACACTTATCTTTTGCAAAATACCTTTATATGTAGTTAAGACGAAGTTAAAAACAAAATAAAGCATTTTCACAAATTAGTTTTGAACATGAATCAATAAGAATAAAAATTACACACACATACGAAACAAATAAAAACAAACAAACAAATAAATAAACACACAAAGCAAATAAAGCATGGGCTGCCTCCCAAGAGCGCTTGTTTTTGTTCGAGTCACGAGCCTGACTCTACCCTTATTTAACGGAAATAGGGGAGGTTTTCCCTACACTTAGGATTAAGTGTGGGTGAAAGTAGCGATACACACCATCTTGGTGGAAGTATGCCACGTGAGGAAAGAGTGGTGGATGAATTATATGCTCAAAGATGTGGGATCCAATCATCATAACCTTACTTAGTTCAATTGGGTCAATGGGTGAATTGAAGTTTTCTCCTAGAAAGGGATCATCTTCTATCAACTTCGAGAGACTCCAAGTTAAGAATCCACTTTGACCTAATAAACCCGGTTTAAACCCATAATGTTTCTTATGATCAATCATAAATGGGTGATGTAAGTATGTAAGGTCATGGTTCACTCCTATATTGGCTTCCTCTCTACAAGGCTTAATGTCTACTACCTTAATCCTAAGACTACCCGGACTATATGTTTTGATGGGTGGATCGGGACCTAATTCAATTCCTAAGTTCACATCTAAGGATGGAAGATTAGGTAACGGTTTTGGTTTAGGCTCCGGTTCATCAAAACTAGGAACTTCCCTAGAACTAAGAGTAAGGTTATCATTATGAGTATTCAAACCTATATGCTCTAGTGGTGCTTGGTCCAAGGGTTCTACCTCAATTGGGGTTCCTAAAGTCTCTTCTACTTCTTCTGAATAAGTCACGGGCGGTGTGTATGCCTCAAATGATGGTAGGACTTGTGGGGTATTTGGCGGGCTTGGATTTTCTACTTTATCATCCATCTTATCAAGATCACCTATATCCTCAACATGTGTTTCATTATAATCCAACCCTAACATTTTCCCAAGTATCTCAAGTGCTTCTCTAGGCATCTTAACTTCTATATCCGAATCATAAGGATCATCCTCAATATTATGACTGCTATATTCAAATTGCCCAAAAGATTCATCATGTGTTTCTTGAGATTCATCATCATCGATCATAAAACCTAGGTCTTTTTGATCAATGTGATCATGTTTGGCTAAATCCTCCATCACATCAAGGTCACCTATGTGTTTGTTTTGTACTATGGCATTACATGACAACCACTTAGGTATCTCAACACTAACATATTCATCCCCAAACAAACTTGTTTCATGATCCTCGAAATTTGTGGTCAATTGACTTGTACTAACGTTTGTTGGGTTGTCTACTATATAATAATATTGGGCACACTCTTCAATAGCTTCCCATGCTTTCTCAGCACTTAATTCCCTAATATCCCTGCCGGCAATATGGTAAATGTACCTTTGGGCTTGTCGGTCGACATGATTGTAAAAGAATTGAGTTAGGGACCAAAAATCGAAGTTATGATGAGGGACTTTTTGGAGTAAATATTTAAAACGAGTCCATGCATCATAGAGAGGTTCATCTTTATGTTGTTTAAACATCAAGATGTCATATGGAGTGGGTGAATTACGTGGTTGGTAGTATGGTGGATTCGCGTTCTCCATAATGGTGAACGGAAGAGTCAATGGAAATTACGAACAAACACACAAAGAAATAAGATAGACTAAAGAAAACCTAGAAAAATAAAATAAAAATCTCACTAGAAAGGAATCTAGTGAGTAGACCTAATAGAAATAAAAATTCAACCTAAACAATAACTACTCCCCGGCAGCGGCGCCAAAAACTTGATGCGTGGGTTTTGCAACCTTACAACAGGTTTTACCTCTCGAGGGATCTCAAGAGGCTTACAACCCCACCAGGCAGTGTACCTGACCGATGTAGTATAGTGTAGTGGTAAGTACGGGGATTGATCGTTCTCCACAGGGAATAGTGTTCGTTAGGTGTGAAAGGCTACTCTAATTAGGTCTAAGGGTTGAGGAAGATCTTTTTTATGTTTTTATAATTTTATGAAAGCAAGTAAAATCTCGGGTTTTGAAGGAGTGGGCGGAATTAGTTGCTAGTCAACTAACCCAAATTACTACAAATGCAAATAAAATAAAATAACAAAAATGAAAAGTGGTGAGAAACTTATGTGTAGAGAAATGTGTTTACTTAGATTTCCTTACTCCCTAACTATCTTTTACCGGTTAATTAGTGTGTATTAGTCGCGTGGATGACGGGTGTATTCCTTAATACCATTCGTGGGGTGGCGTACTTACTTCCCCAAACTCTACAAGCTCCTACTTCACTCCTATGTCGAGCCGGCTAGGAAGCTCCTAACATGGGATCACTAGAATTCGCTTGTGCATTAAATACAACCATAAAAACCTTTAGTACGCGTTTGGTTCATGTTTCTTAAGACGTTCAAGCAAGTTACCGAATAGGAAGTTAGCCAGTTTTCTTAAGCCTAACATAGATAAACAATCATCCAATACAACTAATAACACACTAACAACCAATAATCAATAGCTAGGTTTCATTAGATCTAAGCAAACACAAGATAAAATTAGCCTAACATGTTAAACAAAAGACAAGCATAAGATAGAATCAAACAACACATAGACATATTGAATGATTAATTGATAACTTATCTTTCAATGAAACATGGAAGATCTCAAGGCAAGAAGCCCTGAAAAAGTAGCTAAAATCGTCTTAGGGTTTTATCCCAAAATTCCACACACTAAGCTCTCCCTAATGACAAAAAATTAGAAAACTATATATAGACTTTGACATCTGACGGCGTCACCTTATGCATTGTGACGCCGTCACCTCGCCGCTTTTAGGGTTCCCGGATGACCATCTTGACGCCGTCCCTCTTTAGCTCTTCAAAAATCCATTCTGGCTTATCAAGGCTTGACGCCGTCGGATCCTGAACGTGACGCCGTCCCCTTATGATTTAAGCCGTGACGCCCTTGATTTAGTTAAAGCGTGACGCCGTCAGAATTCTCATGCAAACTCACTGGCCCGTCATGAGTAAATTTCACATCCAACTTTTCTTGCCAAGGCATGACGCCGTCCCATGTTAATTGTGACGCCGTCAAGAGTAACTTTTAGCCGATTCTTGAGACTTTGCCGTTTTCTTCACTTTAATGCTCCAAAAACGTCCAAAATGCCTCCTTTTCCAGATTTCTCCTCAAAAGTACCTAAAATGACAAAAGGAACGATTTAGGGCAATATTTGATCAAATAAATACGATTTCGGGCTTAAATGACCCCTTAAAAGCGGTACACTTTTCGCCTCATCATATAACATATGCAAAGAAAGTTATCTAAATCTATAAGCAATGCAAAAACAATTTTCCAACTTAGTGCACAAAATCTAGCAAATGTCCTATTGTGCATCAACAAACAAGCGAATAAATAACATGGCAAGATTGATACTTATGTTACACAAACAAAAAAGTGTAAACAACAATTTGCAATAAGTAAGCAACATATATGCAGCCAACATAAACTAAAACAAGTAGTCATTTAGCATAGCATAAAAAGAAAGATATTTTTCGTCACTTTGCGTTTAAATATGATAATGTATACCAAGCTTGATTAGTTTCCTTTATATATATATATAAATATCACCAAATTCTTTAGTTTTAAAAGAAATTATATCAATGTTCAAAGGATACCAACTTAAATTGCCCGACTCAAAAGTTTGAGTTTCTATGTCAAAACGAAACTTAATATTTTGGACACACTGTAGCATTTGGTTTATTCTACTCACTTCAAATTAGATTTAGACCATAAGAGTAGTTTTAAAAGAAAGTAAACTTAATTCCCTTTAAAATGATAGGTGGCACAACTCCTACAGACTTACGGTTAATTAGTTATGAATTTTTGAAGTTAGACAAAAACTGTATACTATACAGACGGATTTCAAGGAACCTTTTTAAGGGTTCCGTCCTTTGAAGAAAAAGGTTCCACGGGTCTCTGTACTAGATTCAACAAAACTAGTATTTTGAAATAGAGAAAATGTGTGAGACTTACTAGATTTGATAGTAAACATATAATACACATATTTAACAACATTTCTACTTATGTGAATTATCTAAACATTTACGGATATGATTTTTCAACTAAATATCTAGTTATCCCAAATACTCCTTTTTTAAAACCATATTTCTTTGTAAATTTTCTCTAAGCACATAATTCGACACTTACAAAAATTTTTAGAAACTTTTCTTTTATTTTTCAAGAAAATTTTCAAGCTAGTATAACAAAGTATATTTAACAACAAAACAAGTAAGTATTAAACAAACATATACTTTTCATATTATATACACTTCATGGGTAATTTGATACATGGATCGTACTCCATTTTAAAAACCATTTGTTTTGAAAATAAGAGCCTCGAGACTCTGATACCAATTGTGAAACGTAAAGGGGGGGGGGGGGTGAATACGTTACCGTTTTAAAATCTTATTACTTGTTGTATCAAATATCCGATCAAGCTTATTGTAATATGAAAAATGCCAATTATAGTCTATGACTAATATAAGCATAAAGTAAAACAAGTTGTCACACAAGCATAACCATCAAGTCACAACGCAAGCAATAATATAGTGCAAGTATATATGTAAAGCAGTAAGTAAAAGAAAGTGCAAACCGAACTCGATGATTTATAGTGGTTCGGTCACGGAGCTCTTCTCGGCCCTACTCCACTCCCCGAGTACCCAACTCGAGAGTTACTTCACTAAATCAACAAGCTCCCTTCTCGGCGGAGAAAACCTTACAAATGTCGCTTACACTTTTTCTGGTACAAAGCTAAATACCGGGTTCTAGTTCGAGGTAGAACTAACCTGACGTCGCTTATACAATATTTCCGACACTAAGCTAGATTTCGAGTTCTTTCTCGGGTACAACAACTCCCGTTATGTTTTAAGGCCCAACATAACAAACCTTGTGTTTTATGGCACAAACACATAAACCATCTAATATAGTTGTGACATGGAATGAGTGTTACAAATGTACAGTGATGATCCAAGACATAAATGTCTAATGGATATAAATGCCTAATCTAAATGATCTTCTTAAATAAGAAGTATTCAATCATTGAGGATGACAAGTGCTCTTGAATCTTCATATGTTGATATGCTTTGGTGGATGAGGATGGTAAGATCTCCAAGCATTCTTTGGTGGATCAGGATGTAAAGTATGCTTACAACAAAGATGAATGTTAGAAGCATTATGATCATGTGATGGTGAGGGTGATTAATGTATGTTACTACATTGTTATCTACTGATCCAAATGTATGCAAAATGATAGAGAGAATGTATGTTCAAGTGGTGAGGAAATGGTTGGACAATGGACTGGTTTTGTTGGGAATTATATTGAGTTGATAATACAAAACAATAAAAGATGAATGAAACAAATACGAAACATGAAGGACTTAAAAGACAATGAAGGAATTCTACAAGCTATGGAAGATTATAGAAGATTGAAAGATTCCTTAGAAGATATTGATAAAAAATTAGGAAAGTATTTGTTTTCTAATACAGTTATGAGTCTTTGTAAACCCTAATATCTCTATTATATAAAGAGACATAGGGCGTATGTTTTAATGTACACAAAACAAAGATGTAGTCGACTAATTAAAGTGTGTGTGTCCTAGGTGTGGGTTTTGTGAAAAATGTCTAAAGGTTGCGTTTGGTTTAGCCTCAAGGATCTTTGATCGCTGTTATTGTTGAGTAACCGTTCTACAATTGATCATATAGAATTGGGGCTAGTCGTGTATGTAATTATTAAAGGAGATAATGATGAAAAACTTGTTAATAATAACATTGATTCTTTATTGAATATTCCACCTTGTTATTATTTGTCCTAGATTAGACCTAAACAGTCTGGAGCTCAAAACGATCCAGAATCTATCACGTCTTTGGTTTCTATTAGGTGGTATCAGAGTGGGGAGCTCTCGATCTAGGGATGTACAAGGTTATATTTGTCGATGGAATCAATTTTGAAGAAGGTACGATTGATTTTTAAGGTTTCTTAAAGTTTAGGGTTTGTTCTAAATTATTTTTGTCGAGACTGGTTGCTGCTGTTACACGATCTCAACTACTGGAAGTCTTCACAATTAACATTCATTGTTGTATGAAAGAAACCCTTGAACGTTAAGGTTTTCTGTGTTTTTACTGTTGCTATTTAGTCGGTTTGTTTATTGTGGTTTCGAGTTTTATAACTCATATGCTTCTGGGAATTATTTATGTTCACCAAACCCTAATACCTATTCTCTGAAAACACAAAAATGATTGTATCTTAACCCTAAACACGTCATCTTTTTTCACTGATTCAGAAACGTAAATTGTTATAATCTAAGCTGTAAATAGTGTGATCGTTGTACTGGAGCGGTTGCAGTAGTCTATACATCATCTACATGGTCGGTTTTGTTTTGCTACTTGATCAATGGATGTCGATTTGTTAAAGGGTTTTTCTTAGTTGATTGGATCTGTTGTTAGTTTCAGAAGTTTTGTTGATCTAGGATTTGAATTTTAATCATTATATGAAGACGAATTGTTTATGGAAACTTCTAAATAGGGTTTCTTTGGTTTCGATTTTGTTGATCTCTCTAAACCCTAACCGACATACTTACGTCTTTTATTATTGATTGGGAGTTTGTTCGACTGTGAAAACTTGTTTGTTGGGAGAAGATCTAAGCGTGGATGATTGAGTTACAGCTGCTAGTAGTATCGGAGTTAATGTTGCTTCCTTTATTTAACGATTAATGCTGTTAGCTTTGGATTAGTGTTGCTTCAGGTTGTTACAGCTGCCAATGAATCATTAATACTGCTACGCTTGAGTTTCTGCTGCTACACCATATTAGTGCTGCTTGTGTAAGTTTATACTACTGTCAATTTTTAGTGCTGCTATTGAATTGTTAATACTGCTTTGGTAAATCCACAAGTTAATACTGCTTGTGTAATGCTGAGAGTATATTATTACTGCTGCACTTCGTTGACAAGGGTGTTGAATTCAAGGGTTATTGATCGTTGGTGTAAGATGTATTATTCTCATCATTACATATTGTCTCACAACGATCTGAATATACTGAATGATCAAGCTGGAATAAAGTGAAATCTATCACAGTCTTGGATGTGGATTAAAAGATTGTATTGAATCCTACAGTGATATTTGGTTGTATCTTGCATGATATTGATGTTTACGTTTGGTTTCGTGGATTCATGGTGTGATCTAGTATTCGCTGGTGTACATGTTTTGGTTCTCAATTAGGTTTAAGAGATGTCGGATAACACACACTGTTTGGATTTTGGTTTTTGTTTTAAATGTTCTTCAACGTTTAAAAGGCTCGTATTTGTTCTAATTAGGATAATTGATTAAGAAGAAGATGGATTATCACTTATTTGAAGTTGAAGTGGAATTACTTGGGTATGTGTTCTTATCATATCTTAAACGGCTAACAACGTTTAAAGGTAACTTGTTCGTGCTTTAATGTTGTGACGATGACTTGTAAAATCTAGAAATATGGATTTGCTATCACGTAAAGGAGTTACATTTTAGTGCTCAGTGTCTCATAGAAGATGAGGATTTTGTCAAGAGGTTGCGGTCTATTTATACTTTTGGTGTTCGTATAAGTTCAAAGTCACGTGGATAGTACAAGACGTAGACAGAAGTTTGAGTTGTTTTACTTCATCATCAAGTTCGTTATACTTAGTTTTCTTAAACAGTAATCATTACAAGAAGTCTACAGATTTGGAGATTCAAGAAATGGTTAACACATGGATTTCAGGGGAAGCATATTATAGAGTGTTTAATCATTTACATGCACCATTTGAGGGGAAGGTTTTTACTACTGCTAGTCGTTATTACTACTGTTGGTTTAAGTTTCTACTGTCTTGAATTCATTTTTAGTAAGCTTTTTGGTTTTCTTCATAGAGGGTAATTCGAGACATTGGAAGGTTGGATTGGAAGTGTGATATTGGTTAGTGGTTGTGAGGATCAAAGTTGCATCTACTTAGTGTTCCCTAGTGGATAATGACAAAAAGAGGAAGATGTACATAGAAGCTCTGCAACTTGAAGATCCTTGGTGGTACATCATGTTATTTAAGTTCACACGAGTTGAGCTTAAGGGTAAGATTGTTTCATTCATGGAAGATCTAGAAGAATGTTTTGTAATTATCAACTAGGGGAAGATTGTTGGGAATTATACTGAGTTGATAATACAAAACAATAAAAGAAGAATGAAACAAATACGAAACATGAAGGACTTAAAAGACAAAGAATGAATTCTACAAGCTATGGAAGATTATAGAAGATTCCTTAGAAGATATTGATAAAAGATTGGGAAAGTATTTGTTTCCTAATATAGTTATGAGTCTTTGTAAACCCTAATATCTCTATTATATAAAGAGACATAGGGCGTATGTTTTAATGTACACAAAACAAAGATGTAGTCGACTAATTAAAGTGTGTGTGTCCTAGGCGTGGGTTTTGTGAAAAACGTCTAGTGGTTGTGTTTGGTTTAGCCTCAAGGATCTTTGATCCATATTATTGTTGAGTAACCGTTCTACAATTGATCATGTAGAATTGGGGCTAGTCGTGTATGTAATTGTTAAAGGAGATAATGATGAAAACCTTGTTAATAATAACATTGATTCTTTATTGAATATTCTGCCTTGTTATTATTTGTCCTAGATTAGATCTAAACACTCTGGAGCTCAAAACGATCCATAATCTATCACGTCTTTAGATTCTATCAGGTAATTATAAAAGAATTCCTTGGGGGCCTGACAAAAAATCTTGGATTTTGCACACAATCTTTCCAAATCAACACAAGATCTTTCCAAAGGATATTTGCAGAGATTTTATGGATTTTGTGACACTATGCATGAGCTAATAAAAGAGTGTTTTCCATTTTATGAAACATACATTTAAACAAATGTATATACTTACTTAAAAAGGTAAGTTACTTGTATATGAAAAAATGTAAGTAACCTTTTGTAAAATAAAATATCTAGTTAAGTGCTTGTCAAAATAAAATGTATTTTGTCAAGCGTAAGTACACTTTAGTGCTTGTATGAAAGTTATAATTAGTTTACTTGTACAAATAAAAGTATATATTTGTTTGTAGACATTTTACGAAAGATGTATTTATATAAAATACTTTTAAATGCAAAATGTAAAGTAAGGTTCGAAATAGAATGATAAACCTATAAAATTCTTAAAGACTCTAAAATATTTTAAACATTCTAAATGATTTGTTAAGGGGTTTAATCATAATGCCACATAACAAACATGTATGAACCTGTGTTATAGCATACGCGGACTCGAGACGTCGAGAGGTGTTGAATGTATGTTGAGAGAAAATATGATTACGAGTAACTTGTACATTTTACGTTATGTATCAAGTTACATGTTTGTCATCAATCAAAACAAACGAGACTGCATAGATTAAATATCGTAATATTTGCACTAACAGTTACTTCTCTTGAATTTCTCTCTAGCTATCATGATTCTACATTATTTGTTAAACGTTTAAGTAATGGACATATTTTGTTGTCCTTGTATGTTTATGATATGATTATTAATAGAGATGATTATGATGGAATTGAATTGTTGAAGGCAGAGTTGTCTCATCGATTTTCTATGAAGGATTTGGGTTTACTACATTATTTTCTTGGTATTAAGGTTGCTTCATCACTAAAAGGTTATCTTCTAGTTCAGTCCATGTATATTGATGATTTGTTTGATCATGCCAGAATGAAAAATAATAAGATTGCTGATGAGGTGTAATTTCATACACTACTAGAAAAAGGGCTTTCCTTGACTCCAGATGCGAGTCAAGAAGAGACCTTATGACGCGCACATTGGAGTCAAGGAAAGACCCGTCATAAATATTCATGACTCGCATTTGTGCGTCATCCCTCTATGACGCGCATTTATGACCCACGTTTTATGACTCTCCTTTTTGCGAGTCATAACCTAATTTTTTTTTAAAAAAAAAATTAATTTTTTTCAGTTCCTAATTTTCTATTAAATGACAATTAAAAACCTGATAATACAAAATTAAAAACACAAATATCAAAATTAACACCAAGAAACAAGCTCCAACATCAACTGTCTTGTAAGTCATTACAATAAAACTATCGAATACATAGATTTCAGATTTCTGACCAAGTCGTTCACAAACTAAAACTCAAAACTAGAAAGAGATATACACACTTAAGTACCTAAATCTCCTCCTTCATAGCTACCAAATTACGCCTTGATAGCATACTGGAGGCTTGTTGGGAGCACCACCAGTAACCTTAGCAACACGAAGAAGAGCAAGTTAGCCAACGCCCCATCCTCTGAATCTCCTTCCAAGTCCTTTATAAGCCCTTTTATTAGTTCAAAAAGAACCTCGACCTGCAACAGATAACCAATCATGAAGGTAACACAATATTGGTCAATCACCTCAACAACGGAATGATGAGTAAAACAGTAAAGATGTTCAATACCTTGTCAGCAGAAGATACACAAGCTTGGTTGGTCATTATGCTTTGGATGATAACCATAGCCATTATTTTATTAGTCCCATTATCAAGGTGATCCATTACTCAAGGATAATTAGACAGCGTCAAGGAAGTGACGATATCACTGTATTTTTCAAGTGGAGCGCTCAAAAGTGCAACAACTTGTTTTGTCGCTCTACTGTCTTCAAGCTTAGGTTTGTTAGAAAGTTTCTTAACACATGATCCTTATCCAAGAGGAGAGCAAAATCTTAACATTTCATTTTTAAAACTGATATGTAAAGCTAAATGATGAAATGATCAGCAGCATGGAGTCGTGTGAGGTACATATTTACTGCATAAAATCTCCTAAAATCATCTTATTCGAAAATCTGGATACCCAAGTGAGTTAGTTACCTGATAAAGTTGGGGACCTTTGTCATCATAACCAGCAACATTGTACTTGAACTGAAAGCAATCTCTCCTGCAAGCATTTTAACTTTCTCCACTAGAAGGTCCATCTGATCTATCGAGATTACGCCCTACAATTAAACAAAAGATCATGAATAACAAAGTTAATATTAAGTTGTTTACAAACAAACTTATGCAATTCGCAGCAAGTCTATTAAAAACTATTAGTCCAAGATGAAAAACAAGCAGAGAGATGTTGAAACAGCTTATACAAGTTAAGATAAGTCCAATTGAATCTGATGAAAGGGTAATGCAACAGTGAACACCCCTAATGACCCACTTTAACCCATGAACCAAACACCCTATAAGTTAACTGTTTTGAAGTTTAAAACTAATAATGACCAAATTAATCTGTGAATCAGACTTATTAATAATCAACTAACTTAACTAGACTGAAATAAGCACTACTCAAAAGATAATATGAGGTAGAGTAAGTACCTCCTCAGTCTGAAATCGTTAGCATCCTGCAGTATAATTAAAATTGGTAAATACATATCTGTTTCGATTAATTAACCGAGGAGTAAGACAAATCAGCAGATTATAAAGTTATCAAAACAATAATAATCATTTTTACCTTATGGCCCGGCCTCTTTTACCATCAAAACAATCCACAACATCACCAAACTTCAAACTCGACACCACCTATTTGAACCAAACCCATACACAACCATGAACCAAACTTGATACCAACCACATTATTACTCATTTTTATTATTTATTTACACGTTTTTATTTGTTTATCTCGCAACCCGAGGGTTTTTGAGACAAACCCGTGGTGATAACTTGATAAAAATGGTGGGTTTACCCACCTTGATGCTCGGCTCGAACAAGAAACACGAAAAGAGGAAAAAGGTGTTCGGATTCGAGTATAAATCTTAGATTGAAGTGGTGTTAATGTAGGTCAAATGGCGCATTTGATAGCTTAAAATGACGGGAAGGAAAAATGGTGAATGATGGTGGTGGAGGTGTAGGTGGACGCGCAGCGGTGGTGGAGTTCTCGCCGGATAAGTGATCGGAGAAGAAAGGAGATGTGGGTGGGTGTGTTTGTCGGCGTAGAGAGAGAAACAGAGAAGTTGAATAACCCTAAGGGGTTATTATATGTGGTATTTATATGGGTGTGGGTGCAGACTTTTAGAGGGGTTTGAGAGGGGGCGGGAGTGTTTTGAGTGTTTTGAATAATTTTAGAGGGGTTTGAGAGGGAAGTTTTAGTGTTAAGAGCGGGAAGTGTTTTTGGGCAAAAAAAAAAAACGAAGGAGATGACCCCTATTTATGACGAAGCAAAACGAGCGTCATCTAGCAGGCTAAATTTTAACTGATTATGACCCATATGTTATGACGCTTTTTAAAGCGAGTCATCTTCGATAAAAAATTTACTCGTTATGACTCTTATTTTATGACTCTGCTATTTGCGCGTCATCTTTTAGTGTGCGTCATAAAATGCGAGTCAAGGAAAGCCCTTTTTCTAGTAGTGATTTCATACACTTTTTCGGGTCATTTAGCCACCAAACTCATATACTTTGAATCATTTATTTCCCTAAAGTGCTTCTTTTTAAGTTTTAGGTACTTGGGAGAGCAAACATTGGAAACATACAATTTTGGGCTCGATTGGATGAAGAACAAAGAAAAACGACAAATTCAGCTTCGTGACCGGCATATGTGACGTGGTCGCCAAAAGTGCCTAGAAAGTGAAAAATTTAGATCTTTTTTGACGGGTCAGGGTGTCGAGACGGCCTAGCTGATGGCGTCAAAAGACTAACGCGACGGCGTCACAACCCAAAGGGTATGGCGAAGGAAGATTTAACCCTAAGATCGATGGTGAGCTCAAGGCGTCACAAGCCTCAAGTTACATCGTCACAATCTGTTTTCTATATGTACAAGCGCATATTTTTCATTATTGTGTGTGGAACATTGGAGGAGCTTTTGTACCCAAACCCTAGTCAGTTTTATTAGTATTTTTAGGCTTTTTTGGCCATTTAATAGATAAGTTTATTCATTAATTATTCAATCATGTTTATCCTTAATTGCTTGATTATGTTTAATGCTTGATTCTCCATTGCTATGCTAAGATAAATTATCTAGTATTGCTTAGGATTGGATGAAACCTAGTTGTTAATTGTTTGATCTATTGTATCTTGTCCATGGTGTGTGTGTTAGGTAGTTGAAAATCGGCTATATACCGTATCTTAGCTTGAACGTCAGCTAAAACAAGTCTAGTTAATGCTTATGTCTTATGTTATTAATTAGTATGGATATTTATTGCACGCATTAGTTATTGGGTGAGTTATTGACATTCAGATAGGCGCCGCTTACTTAGACTAGCACATAGACGTGGGACTGACCAACCCATAATAGAAAATAAGGAATACTCTTTATTGCATTAGACAAGGAAGTGACGATTCAATGGCTTAGGTGAGGAACAACTAGAAAGTAGTGTGCCCTAAGTAGATACGCTTTCCCCCATATAAGAAGTTCCCACAATTTTACTTTTCTTGTCATTTAATTTTTTGCATATTAGTTTAATTAGTGGTTAACACACAAACCCCTCTCAAAACCCAGATTTTTACTTGTTTTCAATTAAACAATAAAATACCAAAATGAATTTTCTCTCAATCTTTAGACTTAATCCGAAATACACTTCGAGCCTACCTCACTATTCCTCTAGAAAACGATCAATCTCCATGACTTATCTATACTATACTACAACGATTAGGTGCACTGCCTAGGAGGGTTGTAAAACTAGTGTGTGGCAATGAGACGTATCAATTTCTGACATTCCTCTTGATGTTTAAGCAAAATATACCCCTACATTTGGTGATCCTTTAGCTGATCCTAATTTATATCACACTATTGCTGGGAGTTTGGTTTATCTTATAGTGACTTGACCAAATATTGCTTATGTTATGCACATTGTTATTTTGATTGTTGCTTCTCCCACTACAATTCATTTGGCTGCTTTCCTACAGATTATTTTGTATCTTTGAGGTACTTAGTTTTAGACACTCTTGTTTCCTTCCACATCCTTTTTAGACTTGCGTGCTTATTGTGATGCTGATTGGGCTAGTGATGTTGTTACTCGCAAGTTTACAATTTGGTTTTGCGTTTTTCTTGGAGATTCGTTTATCTCGTGGAAGAGTAAGAAACAAAATATTATTTCAAGATCTTCTACTGAAGTTGAGTATCGTGCCATGACTGTTACGACTAACGAGATTGTTTGGTTACGTTAGTTACTTACATATATAGGTGTTCATATTACTAGTCCTACTCCATTATATTGTGATAATCTTCTGGTGCTATTCAAATTACGCGCAACACGGTTTTTCATTAAAGGGCCAAGCATATAGAAATTGATTGTTATTTCACTCGTTACCATCTTGAAACGGGCATCATTTCTTTGTCATTTGTTCCGTCTGCTTTACAAATTGATTGCATATATATTTAACAAGCCTCACCGTGTCTCGTGTTTTCGTTTTCTATATGACAAACTCTCAATATCCCTCGATGCAGCATTGTGAGTTTGAGGGGGGATGTTAGTTATGTTAGTTAATAAGGTTAGCCCACTTGTGTCGGCCCATTAGCCCGTCTAGCATTAGGGAATTGTCTCTTTATTTTGTCTATTTATATGTTGCTTGTAAAAACTTTTCATTTATCAAGTAATACATAAATTAGTTTCATCTTTGATTTCTACATTCCAAACCTCCCGTTCCCCAATCTCGGTTTCTAACTCATCCTTCCAAACACTAAAAATTGACTTGAAATTGTTACTTGTAAGACCATACTTGTAAGTCCTCGTTCTCGACCACATGAATGGTATACGAAATTACTCAAACAAACACTTGAACTTTTATATATAAATTTGAACTCTTTTAAAAATTTAAAGCGTTATGAATTGGAAGCTACTTTGTGTGTGAAGATATGGGGTATGTTTGGCACAAGTAGGAGCTGGAGCGGATCGCTGGAGCTGGTTGCTGGAGCAGGTGGCTGGAGCTTTTTTTTTACATGCTAGTACAACTAGCATTTCATTTAGTAGCTTATTTTTTTAACAAGCTCCTTCAAGCCGTGTCAGCCAAACGAGACTTATTTTCAATGGTAGCTTATTTTTTTTTAAAAATAAGTTCATGCTACGATAAGCTCTGATAAGCTCGTGCGCCAAACATAGCCATGGTGTATCTGCATTTTATAGTCAAATTTTCTCACCGTAACCGGCTAAAAATATTTTGTTGTGTATTAGTAAAGTAAAAATATTTTGTTGTGTATTAGTAAAGTTATCTATGCCTGTATGCTTCATTGTAGGATTAAACGTTTGGCTTAGAGAAGCACATGATACAAACAATTTCACATTGCAAGTTTACTTGTCGTCTACACTCTACACGTACATATCATTTGTATGTAAACATTAATGTATTGTTATAAGTTTCCGAATGGACTTGAAAATGGGAAAATCATCCGAAAAGGCATCATACTTGCCACATTATTCTTTTGTAAGCATCAAACTTTTTTTTTTCCTATAGTGGGCACATACTGGCTTTTTTCCGTCTATTGTAGCGACTAACGGGCTGTCCGTTAGATTTATTTACATAAATCGCCTTGTGGTTGAGAGTAAATTGCAACGACAGTCCTTAACGACCGTTAAGTTATTTGCATAAACCATCCTTGTCGTCAACGGGTCGGGTCGGGTGTCACGTGTCACCACCTGAGTGGTGCCACGTGGCATAGGGTCGGGTCGGGTCATCTATCGGGTCGGTTTGCCACGTGGACCAATGAGAAGGTGCCACGTGGCATGTGGTTATAATACAACATTTTTTCTCGGCTAGGAATCGAACCGGAGGCCTCCTGTTTAGGAGTTGAATGCATTTGCCAGCTGCGCTGGCATAGCCTTCTATAATATTATACACAAGTTTTTATTTAACCCACTTTTATGAATTAGTCTATTTATCTATAATTTGACCTGTCATTTAAACGAGTTTTGGCCCGGTTCAAAAATATATGAAAGTACCTTCGGACTCGCTTTTTCGTGCTCTTTCCAATGGTGTGCTCGGGGAAATTTTTCGACTTCGTCTAAACCTCGAAAAATGCGTAAACGTCGTCGAAAATCATCCGAAAATCACCGTTTTTGCTTTTTTTCAAAACTTTTTTTTCTAAACTTTTTTAAACTTTTTTTTCTAAACTTTTTTTTATAAATTTATTTTTTTTTCTAAACTTTTTTTTTTTCAAAAAACTTTATTTATTTATTTTTATTTTATTTTATTTATTTATTTATTTATTTTAAGTTTAAAAAAGAGTTTAGAAAAAAAAATTTATAAACTCTTTAAAAAAGTCATCGTCTGATAAAGAGTTTATAAATTTTTTTTTTCTAAACTTTTTTTTTTAAACTTTTTAAAGTTTAAAAGAGTTTAGAAAAAAAAATTTATGAACTCTTTATCAGACGATGACTTTTTTAAAGAGTTTATAATTTTTTTTCATAAACTTTTTTTTTTCTAAACTCTTTTTTAAACTTAAAAAAAAAAAAAAAAAAAAAAAAAGAAAAAAAAAAAAAGAAAGAAATAAAAAATTTGAAAAAAAAAAAGTTTAGAAAAAAAAAATTTATAAAAAAAAGTTTAGAAAAAAAAAAGCAAAAACGGTGATTTTCGGATGATTTTCGACGACGTTTACGCATTTTTCAAGGTTTAGACGAAGTCGAAAAAATTCCCCGAGCACACCATTGGAAAGAGCACGAAAAAGCGAGTCCAGAGGTACTTTCATATATTTTTGAACCGGGCCAAAACTCGTTTAAATGACAGGTCAAATTATAGATAAATAGACTAGTTTATAAAAGTGGGTTAAATAAAAACTTGTGTGTAATATTATAGAAGGTTATGCCAGCGTAGCTGGCAAATGCATTCAACTCCTAAACAGGAGGTCTCCGGTTCGATTCCTAGCCGAGACAAAATGTGGTATTATAACCACATGCCACGTGGCACCTTCTCATTGGTCCACGTGGCAAACCGACCCGATAGATGACCCGACCCGACCCTATGCCACGTGGCACCACTCAGGTGGTGACACGTTGCACCCGACCCAACCCGTTGACGAGTTGACGACAAGGATGGTTTATGCAAATAACTTAACGGCCGTTAAGGACTGTCGTTGCAATTTACTCTCAACCACAAGGCGATTTATGTAAATAAATCCAACGGACAGCCCGTTAGTCGCTACAATAGATGGAAAAAAGCCAGTATGTGCCCACTATAGGAGAAAAAAAAATTTTGATGCTTACAAAAAAATAAGGTGACAAGTATGATGCCTTTTCAGATGATTTTCCCTTTGAAAATCCCCTAATGCATATGATATTTATGGCGGTAGATAGATGTAAACAATGGAAATCTTTTGATTTTGAAGAAACCTGGAGGCGTTGAAACAATACGTATAAAAAGCATGCAAATCTTCGATGTTAAGGTAAGCTTATTTTAAGAATGAGATTATTATAAAACACTAAGCTAAAATTAATAGGATAAAATATAACTAGGGTGTAGCGGACTACTGGGCATTTAAAAACGGCCTCAGGCCTAATCCAGCCAAGCTTTTTAGAAATGTTGTAAGGGCATGTATGTTACATTCACGATTGCTCAATGTCCATTACTGTCGTTACTCAGTGTCACATCATATTTTTTCTATACCACTCGATCTCCAACCATTATTCACTGTTATCTTTTTATCATGACAATTGTCCGCTTTTCCACCAAAATACATGTACATCATCCCACACATATACTCTTAATAAAAACGCCCATTGTACATTGTTGTCCCTTGTGGACATGGAGGTTCACTTACGCCGACTACGGGCTATTTAAAATGGTAGTCGCCTTGGGATTAGTCGGCTCACAATGTCGAGTCGAAAACTACGTAAAAAAAAAAATGCACAGAGGACCACAGGCTCTCCAACAATATATTCTGCAGTGTGTTATGTGCAAGACGACTGTCGATAACTGCTCACAACTGAGTACATGGCTGATGCTCTAAAAACATCTACAATCACAGGACATACCAAACCCACCGAAAAGCATTTGTAATGTAAATTTTGTTAATTACATAAATGGTCACTGTGGTTTGGCTGTTTTTTCACTTTCAGTCACTCAAGTTTTTTTTTTTACTAGTTCAGTTTGCATATGTTACGGATCCAGTCCATATCCGAATTGAAATAACCAAAAAGCCCTTGTCATCTTCTTTTTCAAATCTTTTGACAATTAAGTAACGGCTTTATACTAACGGTCGTTAGTCCTTTATACGTTTTCGTCAGTTTTTATACATTTTCGTTCGTTTTTGCACGTTTTCATTCGTTTTTACACGTTTTCATCCGTATTTACACGTTTTCGTCCGTTTTTATACATTTTCAACCGTTTTTAAACGTTTTCGTCCGTTATTACACGTTTTCGCCCGTATTTACACGTTTTCATCCGTATTTACATATTTTCGTCCGTATTTACACGTTTTCGTCCGTATTTACACGTTTTCGTCCGTTTTACATGTTTTCATCCGTATTTACACGTTTTCGTCCGTATTTATACGTTTTCGTCCGTATTTACACGTTTTCATCCGTTTTTACACGTTTTCGTCCGTATTTACACGTTTTCGTCCGTTTTTACACGTTTTCGTCCATTTTTACACGTTTTCATCCGTATTTACATGTTTTCGTCTGTATTTACACGTTTTCATCCATATTTACACGTTTTCATCCGTTTTTACACGTTTTCGTCCGTATTTACACGTTTTCATCCGTATTTATACGTTTTCGTCCGTATTTACACGTTTTCATCCGTTTTTACACGTTTTCGTCCGTATTTACACGTTTTCGTCTGTTTTTACACGTTTTCGTCCATTTTTACACGTTTTCATCCGTATTTACATGTTTTCGTCTGTATTTACACGTTTTCATCCATATTTACACGTTTTCATCCGTTTTTACACGTTTTCATCCGTATTTACACGTTTTCGTTCGTATTTACACGTTTTCATCCGTATTTATACGTTTTCGTCCGTATTTACACGTTTTCATCCGTTTTTACACGTTTTAGTCCGTATTTACACGTTTTCGTCCGTTTTTACACGTTTTCGTCCATTTTTACACGTTTTCATCCGTATTTACATGTTTTCGTCTGTATTTACACGTTTTCATCCATATTTACACGTTTTCATCCGTTTTTACACGTTTTCATCCGTATTTACACGTTTTCGTCCGTTTTTACATGTTTTCATACGTATTTACACATTTTCGTTCGTTTTTACACGTTTTTGTCAGTATTTACACATTTTTATACGGACAAAAATATATAAAGACCGGACAAAAACATGTAAAAACAGACAAAAACATGTAAAACGAACAAAAATGTGCAAAAACTGACGAAAATGTGTAAAAATGGACGAAAACGTGCAAAAATGGACGAAAACGTGTAAATACGGATGAAAACGTGTAAAATGGACGAAAACGTGTAAATACGGATGAAAACGTGTAAAAACGGACGAAAATGTGTAAATACGGACGAAAACGTGTAAATACAGTTGAAAACGTGTAATAACGGACGAAAACATGTAAATACGGATGAAAACGTGTAGAAACGGATGAAAAAATGTAAAAATGGAAGAAAAAAAACGTGTAAATGCAGACGAAAATGTGTAAATACGGACGAAAACATGTAAAAACGGATGAAAACGTGTAAATACGGATGAAAACGTGTAAAAACGGAAGAAAATGTGTAAATACGGATGAAAACGTGTAAATACGGACGAAAACGTGTAAATAGGGATGAAAACGTGTAAATACGGATGAAAACGTGTAATAACGGACGAAAACGTGTAAAAACGGATGAAAACGTGTAAAAATGGACGAAAACGTGTAAATACGGACAAAAATGTGCAAATACGGACGAAATGTGTAAATACGGATGAAAACGTGTAAAAACTAGGGGTGGAAACGAGCCGAGCCGAGCCCGAGCCTGCCAGAGCTCGAGCTCGGCTCGTTTATATTCTAGAAAGCTCGAGCTCAAGCTCGAGCTCGTTTCGAGCCTAATATTTGAGCTCGAGCTCGGCTCGTGAAAATTTTCACAAGCTCGAGCTCGAGCTCGGGCTCGACTAATTTGTATGATTTTTAAAGAAAACAAAGTTAAAATGGGGCTCGGCTCGTTAATTACATAAGGCTCGAGCTCATTTACTACTTTTAAGCTCGTTTATACGTATAGACAATATATATACGTATATATTTCTAAGGCTCGTTTAGGCTCGCGAGCCTATTCGAGCTTTTTTTATAGAGCTCGAGCTCGAGCTCGATTATTAAATGAGCCCAAACTTAGGCTCGAGCTCGGGCTCGAGCTCGTTTAGGCTCGGCTCGTTCGAGCTTTTTACCGATCCGATCCCGAGCTTTTCACGAGCGGCTCGGCTCGTTTCCACCCCTAGTAAAAACGGACGAAAACGTGTAAATACGGACGAAAACGTGTAAACACGGATGAAAACGTGTAAATACGGACGAAAACGTGTAAAAACATACGAAAACGTGTAAATACGGATGAAAACGTGTAAATACGGACGAAAACGTGTAAAGACGGATGAAAACGTGTAAAAACAGACAAAAACGTGTAAATAGAGACGAAAACGTGTAAAAACGGACGAAAACGTTAGAAAACCAAATTTTCGGTTATTTACTAACGGCCGTTAATCTAAAGGACTAACGGCCGTTATTTAATTCGGATATGGACTGGATCCGTAACATATGCAAACCAGAGTGACTGAACCAGTAAAAAAAAACTTCAGTGGCTGAAAGTGAAAAAACAGCCAAACCACAGTGACCATTTATGTAATTAACTCTTTAATGAATTTATGATAGTTTGATACTAAATGTGTACTCTATTTAAAAATAATATAAAAGTGCACACCCGCATTTAGTTGTCATACATGAGACTCGGGATATTACCCACTCCATGGCATGATACCTTTCGGTCATCCATTCCGCCCGCCCGTCCAGACGCGGCGCCATTTCTCATTATCATCAACCGCCCTTTCTTTCTTTCCAGCTATTGAATGGAATAGTCTAAGATGCTTAATAGCTCCAACAAGCGCGAAAGCCATTGCTTCTTGCTTTCGAGCCCAAGCCTACGTTTGCTTAGTAAGGTTGCTTCTTTTTATATCTCCTCAAAAAAAGAAAGGCGACAATTTCTGTAACCTGTCAATGAGGGAGGTTATGCCCAAAAAAAAGTCTAATAAGATAGAGTCAGTTAAACTTACCTAAAAGTCTAAAACTAAAGCGTGTCAGCAATTTTTTTTGCTTGTGACGTCTTAGCTGTATCATATTACTTTTTTTGAGCAAGAGTTATATCATATTACAGCTTGCTAAAGGATCTGGTTTTGACTTTACAATAGGAAAAATCATATATCATATTACAGCTTGCTAAATTATGTCCAAGAGATAAACGGTGCCGAAATGATTGACCAAGTTTTAGTATAAGTATTAGCTGTCGTCTTAGTTATATCATTATCAAATTAAGTCTTTCAAATTATAATTGGCACATATGCAATGTAGCATAACTGAAGTATCCTTTGATCTCAAAGTTATTAATGTAAACAAAAAAAACATAACATAAAGGTAAAATGAATAATTTGTAATTATGGACAGTCAATATCAAACTACTAATGTTGCCTTTTAAAAACTGATAAACAACTACTAGTAATATGGACAATAGTTTTAGATCAGAGAAATAAAGAATTATATTTTTAAGACCAATAAAAGCAGAGTTTTATAATATGAATAAATAGCAGGAAGTATCATTCAACATGAACTCGATCAGGACACGGTTTTGTGCATTCAAAACCAGGAAACTTAAAATTAGTAAAACATTATACCAAACAAAAACGAAGACTATTACACTCATAAAATACTATAAATACATAGCTTCATATTGTGCTATTCATCATCAACTTTATCTATTTGATCATTATACTCATTAGCCATGAAAACACCATTTGTTGCTTATTTATTTCTTGCTTCATTTCTTCTTTTATTTTGTTACCCAGTCATAGCCCAACCCTTCGACTACCCTAATGCTAATCTTTCCACAACATGGACTAACAACGTGTCTGCATCCCATTCAGTAAGCTTCACAGACGGCTCCACTGTCCGAGCGATCCTCCTTAGAGGATCATTCGGACCAAAGTTCGCCTGTGGGTTCTACTGCAATGGAACATGCACGTCTTACCTTTTTGCTGTTTTTATAGTCCAAACCAATAGCGGGTCTGGAATAGTCCAACCCGCTATTGGTTTCCCTCAAGTTGTTTGGTCAGCTAACCGAGACCGTCCAGTTAAGCTTGGGGCAAAGCTTGAGCTTGATGCATCTGGAGACTTGGTGCTTGAGGATGCTGATGGTAGTCATGTTTGGTCTACTAACACTGCTGGAAAATCTGTTGCTGGTATGCAAATAACTGATACTGGAAATCTAGTGTTGTTTGATGCCAATAACGCGGTTGTTTGGCAATCTTATGATCACCAGACGGATAGTTTAGTACCCGGGCAAAAATTGGTTGAGGGACAAAAGCTGATTGCTAGTGTTTCGTCTACGAATTGGGGGAAAGGTTTGTATTTGCTTGAAGCCACGAACAATGGTTTGGTTGGTTACGTTGAATCAAATCCACGTCGCGTTTATTACAGGTATCTGGTTAATGGGAGCGATAGAAGTAAAGAAAGAAGTTATGTTAGGTTTTTGAATGGGAGTTTGTCTTTGTTTATTCATATGTCTGAGCCAAGTCGTCCTGATGGTGTGATTCGTGTACCTTTTGCATCGTCGGCTCAATATATGAAACTAATGCCCGATGGAAGTTTGAAAGTGTTTGAATGGCTGTCGGGGTGGAAATTGGTGGCTGATTTGTTGGGATCTCGTCGCTAATGGAAATTTAACGAGACCATTTGGGACAACTTTCTCGCCTCATGTAGAATAAATGGTTATTGTCTCATTTATAACTATATGTATTAATTTCTTGTACACATTTGTTACATCAGAATAATATGAATAAGAAGAGGGATTTGTTGTATACTCAGGCACTAATTGGTGGTTTGCGCGCTTACGTGATGCATGATAAACTAAGATATACACGAATATGCATTATAAATATGACAAGTAATCATAGATATATAACACAACATACTTTGAAAAGAAACTAAAAGAAGTCATAGATATACCTATAGTTTACGTAGATTTAAGTGAGCGCTAGCTAGTGCCAAACTGACGTTGTAGAGTTAGTATCGTGTGTGGCGCATGTGTGTAGAGAATCCGAGATTCTCATGTCCACAGGATTGAATGAAAGATTGAACAAGAATTTGATTATGTTATTTCCAACAATATAGATTACATTGTTGTGTAGACACACAACAAACTGTTTACATTCGATACATATATATAGGTTCACAATCGAATCATTGTGACCAGTGGCGAAGCTTGAAATTTCGCTCGCCAGGACGAAAAGAGACTTGACTAAAAAAAATTCCCTATCGGTAAAATATTTTCGGGTCGGCGATCCGGATCGGGTCAGGTCAATAATGTTCCGGCCAAAAAACGTTCAAAAAAAAAACTTATAAGAGTCTAAACCAGTTCAAAACAAAAGTACAAAACAGACTCAAAAGCGCACAATATGGTCTAAACCAACCCAAAATGTTTTTAAACTAGATATTATTATAATAAAGCATTGTTTCTTACAAAAAAATATAAGTACCTCATAGAAGAATCACTTAAATGGGCTTTTTTAATTAATGGTCGGGACGATGGCCAGGACGAAAACTAATACATATAATTTTTTTTTAGGAAAATCGGGAAAATCGGTACCTCTAGGCGAAAATACTGCCAGGACGAACGCCCACCCTCGTACACTCTAAGCTTCGCCCCTGATTGTGACTGTTCGGTAAAAGACACAACTGAACAATAACTAACTAACTACCTTAACTACTTAACCGCCATAACTAACTATACGGTTGTAAACTATCTACTAAACATAGTCAGCCCTTAGGCTTTCGTTTGTTACATAAGACACTAAACACTTTGCCTAACAAGACTTATACAATTAAAGTCCAACAGTTCCCCCCTAATTGTTTAAGTCTTGTTCTTCGAGTCTTCATCCAAACAGCGAGTTTCTTTTTTGATGTTGTTGTTTTAATGTCGAACACAATTGTTGCCCACAGACTTAACGTGCAACAATTCCTTCTTTTCTTTTTCCTTTCGTGTCGGTATTCATCTTGCCGTTACCCACAAAAGTCTTTTTTGGTCTCACGCTTACAACTTGAAGCGTTGTTATTTTTTCTTCCATCTGTGTCTCCTTTTCTGCAGCAGTTCCTACAAAAGTCTTGTCCACCAAATCGTTTGGTGTATATCTCGGCCGTATAATCCTTCCTTCAATCAGTCACGTGTTCCTCTTTTCCTTCAAGAGTGGATTGAAGTCCTTTCAAGTTTGTTTCCTTCTTTGTCGCTTTTCAATAGCAGCCCCCACATAAGTCCTTTTTTGCTAGCCTTTTCCTTCGGTACCACGCTATCCTTTCAAGCGTCAAAACGTTTTCCTTTTCTCCCTTTGTGTCGCGTTCCAGCAGTCCCACAAAGTCCTATACAATATTGTTTGCTCTTCCTTTGTTGTCGCGTTCCAGAAATCCCCAACAAAGTTCCCACCAATATGTTTGGCGTTCTTTCCTTCAATCGGTTTTCCTCTTTTTCAAGAGTGGGATTGAAGTTGTGTTGCGGTTTGCAACTTCTGTCAGATTCCGGTTGTGCACCACCATCTCCGACGTGTTCCGATCGTTATTCCAAGTAAGTTCTCTTTTCCATCATACTAGGACATTACAGAAATATCAATCGTATATTTGGTGTCGTTTCCTTCCATGTTCTTCGTCCCCTTGTTTTCTGAAAAACGAAAAACGCCGCTGTCCTTTGATCGCTATGATCAAAGTTGAATCAAATCCTTGCAATCTTTTTTTCTCTTTCTTTCTTTCTTTCATAGGTTTCTTTCTGTTCTTCCAGGATCTTTTAACCGTGGTCTCTGATGCCAATGTAGAGAATCCGAGATTCTCATGTCCACAGGATTGAATGAAAGATTGAACAAGAATTTGATTATGTTATTTCCAACAATATAGATTACATTGTTGTGTAGACACACAATAAACTGTTTACATTCGATACATATATATAGGTTCACAATCGAACCATTGTGACTATTCGGTAAAAGACACAACCGAACAATAACTAACTAACTACCTTAACTACTTAACCGCCATAACTAACTAAACGGTTGTAAACTATCTACTAAACATGTTCAGCCCTTAGGCTTTCGTTTGTTACATAAGACACTAAACACTTTGCCTAACAAGACTTATACAATAAAAGTCCAACAATGTGAATATGATGGAGAGAGCTCAAAGCTAAAACGTTGTAGAATCATTGCGAGAGCACCATTTTTCCCTTCTAGCATAGCAAAATTCTGACACACCTTCAAACATTCTTTTTGATCAAACTCATTCACATCTTCACGCCATATATATTTGTCGTGGTGTAAGAAGAATGTGTACGTTTAGTTGAACAAGTGTTACTGCAGGTAAGGTTACCTAATGTTGGACCGAATAAATCAAGCTTAAATCTAATGGTAATCTAGAGAAAGACAATGATAAACTAACGAGTGAGAGATGACAGAATATTGTTTATTTCACACACAACATGTTGTATAACTTGAACCAACACCAGCAACCTCTAACAGAGCACCAAAATAGAGTAACAAAACAGCCCGAAATGATCCGAAAACAGCCTCTAAATAACAGCAAACAAACACCCTAAAGAACAGCAAACAAAAACTGCACAAGAAGAACTTATTTTTCCTTTTAAGGTTTCTACGGAGCCCGTTTGATCGCTTCGAGCCTATGTACCGTAGACCCCAGGATTGATGCAGTCTCGTAATGGTTTGTTGTAAGCGAAAACAATAACCCGTAATGCACAATCGGTTTGTAGTGTAAGAAAATATTCTTCAAGATTATGTGGAGTAACAAAGATTAAAGAGATAGTGATTTTTGGTGTGTCTACAATAGAGTTCTGAATCTCTATTTATAGATGAAGAGAAAAGATTGAAACCCACGTATCATCTAACTGTTTTCCCATGATTCACTTCCACAGATCACTCCCATATCCCTTCTTATTCGTGATATCAGTGGACTTGTATATAGACACTAGAACATGCATAGCTTACCTCCACCCATGGACTGACCCACATTGGTGCCGGGTGTGGCACGGGCTACACCCTTTTTCAGGTCACACTACAAGAATTCACAGAACGGGTGACAACCATAATGCCGACGACATTTTGTCGTCGGCATTTTGTACAAAATGACAAAAAACACGCTTGACTGAGCAAAGGATGCGTTGAATTTTTAAGTTGAAAAAATCCCGACGACGTGTCGTTGGGATTGTTGGTCCCAATAGAATCAAGAACATGAAATATGTAATAATCTTTGTATATTGAATGATGTTTGATTACCGAATTCGACCCCTATATATAGTAATCTAAAAGGTGCCATTGAAAGGATGTGATGATTCATTAAGACCAAGAGTCATACCCTTTCAATATAACTGATACATAACTAACTATATTAACTGTTTTTCTAACTGTAACTAACTGCTTATTGATAAGCAATACAACCTATAAGTCTTCATCTTTAACTAAGTCAATGGTTAACAAGGGGCATTGGAAATATGGTGTTGATCCTATTCCCTTATTATTATTCGAACTTTCCCCATCTTCTTTTCCCATAGTTAATTCTTAAAAGTGTCTAAAACAAACTTAGTTTTAAACTATATAAAATAAAACTTTGGATTTTTAAACCAATACTTCAGATAGATATTTTGTTTTTTTTTTTCAAAAATATCTAGAATTTATAAAAAAACAATATACTTAATTTGTTGAATCAAAATAGAGTTGCACGTGTATAAAGAATTTTTTGTAGATAACTATTAACTAAAGTTTACTGAATAAAAAACTAAATGCAATTTTCAATAAAACCTGGGATAAGGGAAGAATAATGTGTCGGTTCTTGTTTCTTGACACCCTTTCTTTTCTTTCTCCAATAATGATGAAAATGGTTCCTTCTTCTTCTGTTCTCTTTTTCTTCTTTTTCTTTTTATTTGATATGATCTGCTTCTCCCTTATTCCTCATTTCTTCTACATGCAATATAGGGCAAAAACAATCGGCCCTTCCTCTGTTTAAAATCAGTGGTTATCTTCTTCACTGGTTTGCGATTCTTACTAATCAACGAACGGTATGTTCTTTTCCTTCTCTGATCTAATTTGTCTTCTACTTCTCCTTTTCTGGTATTCTGATTGAAACAAGAGTTTCAATTCTTGTATACTGATCAAAAATTTTCGATGGTCTGTTGTTCGGTAATGGCGAACAAAGCTAGTTTCTTTTTTTGCTTTCTGATTGAAACGTTAATGCTTCAATGTTTGTAACTGATCGAAAAAATCGTTTTCGATATTTATGTGTTCGGTAACGGCGAACAAAATTGGTTTTTTTCTTTCTGTTGTTTGGTAACGGCAAACAAAATTTTCTGATAGGTTGTATAAATGAAGATTGAAGCGGCAATCGAAAAAATTGTTATTGAAAAACGGCAATCAAGATGAATGTAAATGGCGATTGAAAACGGCAATCGAAATTGAATAAATGGCGATTGAAAACGGTAATCGAAGTGTGACTGAAAAAATGGCAGTCGAACGGCAATTGAGTAAGAACGGTACTCAATCGTAAGGTATGTAATCTGATTTTGTAAAACTAAATGAACTGGTGATTTGGGGTTGATTCAAATCACAAAAGTCTGTGCTCTGATGCTACTGTTGGTCCCAATAGAATCAAGAACATTAAATATGTAATAATCTTTGTATATTGAATGATGTTTGATTACATAATTCGACCCCTATATATAGTAATCTAAGAGGTGCCATTGAAAGGATGTGATGATTCATTAAGACCAAGAGTCATACCCTTTCAATATAACTGACACATCACTAACTATATTAACTGTTTTTCTAACTGTAACTAACTGCTTATTGATAAACAATACAACCTATAAGTCTTCATCTTTAACTAAGTCAATGGTTAACTTCCAACAGGGATAATATTGAAAACATTTGACTTTTCTAACCATAGTGAAAAACTGGGCGGGAATTTGCCCCGCCAATATGTTGTCGGCAGCATATAAACCTAAAAAATTATTGCAATTAGCGATTGATTAGCATTTTATTAACATTAGTTTTGTCATTATTGTTATTGTCCCGACGACAAGTCGTCGGGACATATTTAGACCTAATTTTTTACTTCCTCCGCGTGTGAATAATAGCGAATAATTGGGCGCGGTTTTTTCCCGCCTATTTTACACCGACGACATGTCGACGAGATTTTCTTCCCGCCAATTTTTTACTTATATATAACGAATCATCCTCAACTCGGCAAAACGCACATAACCCAACCGTCAATTCTCACAAAACACACATAATAATGGCTGGTTACACGCCGGAAGAGGAGTGGTCAAAGGTTTTATCGTCGGAGGGTCTCTTTAATGAAGTTCTTAATACATATGGCTACGAAATTTATGATGAATATGGTTCTTATAAGAACATTAGCCCGTGGATGAGAGACCAGATTCTGGAATGGTTAAGGAAAAAACCGTACTACAGAGAGGTGTTGGACGCTCAAGCTGATGATGTTCGAGGAGAAAGTACTTTGGAAACCAAAATTGATGATCTAGCAAATAGGAAAACAAATCTTGAAGGTATGTTTGAACATTTCATCAAGCAAACGAAAGCAAGGAAGGGAAAAGATGCTGCAGGTTCTAGCAAAGTGGGAAGTAGCAGCAAAAAAAAAATGAATGGGCGATGTTTGTTATGGTATATGTCGTGTGTTTCATTTGCTTGTCGAGTTGTTTCGTTTGCTTGTCGAGTTGTGTCGTTTGCTTGTCGAGTTGTTTCATTTGTTTGTCGAGTTGTTTCGTTTGAGTCTGTATGTGGTTGAGAACTCTTGCGTGTTTTAAATAAAAGGGGTTTGTGGTTAATGTACTAGTGTCACGAAGTGTAAATGTTTTTCGAAAATTGTCATTCCTTGATATTTGTAACCCCCGATAATTGTTTTTTGTTGCTATTTCCATTTATTATGGTGCAAAGAGAAAACACATGTCGAAACAAAATGTAACTGAAATATATATTAAAACATCAACATCTGATTAATGATTCGTGGATAAATGCATAACTTGAATGACTTTCTTCTAGCAATTCTTTATAGTACACTTTTTGTTTAGCCCAAGATATAATTGTAAAAAAATAAATAGCCCACTAAACCCAAATTAATTAAAGAGTTAATTTCAAAAATGGTCCATGTGGTCTGTCGGGATTAACGCTTTTAGTCCCTATACTTTTTTTTAACGGATCCTCTCCCTGTGGTTGCGACCCATAACGGGTTTGGTCCTTTGACCAAATTTTCCGTTAGTTTGATCGTTAAGTTAGTCATGTGACATGCACATGGGGGAGGGTAATTGTGTCTTTTCATTCACCATCTATACTCTATACCCCCACACACCTTTCTCTCTATATTTTCACTTAAGTACAAAACTAAAACACACCCTCCTTACCAACCGGCTGACCACCATGACCTCCGATCACCGTCGCCGGAATCTCACTTTCAACCACCTTACTCACCACAACAACACAATCCTACACCAAACACCCACCACTACCACCACTACAAACACCATCCTCACCACCAACCCACTAACACCATCCCTACCACAAACACCCATGTGAAAACGTTAGAGGGGGGGGGGGGGTGAATCGTTACCGTTTTAAAAACTTAAAACTTGTTGTATCAAATATCCTTTTAAGCTTGTTCTAATATGAAAGATGTTTATTGAAGTTTATGACTAGCATATACTAAACATGTTGTCATCTAAGTATGATCATCAAGACACAACACAAGCAATCATATAGTGCAAACATAAAAGTAAAGAGTAAAGAAAGCGCAAACCGAACACGATGATTTATAGTGGTTCGGTCACGGAGCTCTCTCCGCCCTACTCACTCCCCGAGTACTCAACTCGAGAGTTACTTCACTAGATCAACAAGCTCCCTTCTTGGCGGAGAAAACCTTACACACGTCGCTTACACTTTTTCCGGTACAAAGCTAAATACCGGGTTCTAGTTCGAGGTAGAACCAACCTAACGTCGCCTATACAATTTCCGACACTAAGCTAGATTGTCGAGTTCTTTTACATGGGTACAACCACTCCCGTCGTCGCTTAACCTTTTTCCGGTACTAAGCTAGATATCGAGTTCTTTACAAGGGTACAACCACTCCCGCTATGTTTTATGGCCCAACATAGAAACCTTGTGTTTTATGGCACAAACACATAAACCACCTAATCTAGTATGAATAGATTACAATGATGATCCATGACATAAATAGGTCATGGACACGAATGGCTAATCTAAATGAACTTCCATTGATAGGAAGCCTTCAATGGATGAAGATCACAATCTCCTTAAACTTGTTGTGATGGATCTTCATATATGCATGTGGAATCTACATGAACTTCTTGAATAAGAAGTATTCAAACATTGATGATGTCAAGTGCCCTTGAATCTTCATATGTTGGTATGCTATGGTGGATAATGACTTCAAGATCTTCTAACCTTCTTGGTGGATCAGGAAATATGCTATGATGATGACTCACGATCTCTAGCTTCACAGGATCATTACGAGTATATGCTTACAACATAATGAAAATTAGTAACATTATGATCATTATGTAAAGGGTGATTAATGTGTGTTTCTACATGATTTACTAATGATCTAAATGTATGCAAAGGGTAGGGGGAATGTGTGTTCAAGTTGGATAAACCATGAGTAAACAATGGGCTGCTATTTATAGCCAACAGGAATTTTACCCCGAAGATTTGGCGGAACCAAATAAAGGGATCCGTCCTTTATACCATTTGGTTCCGCGGGTGTCTGACAAAAAATCTCCAAATATCTTTCCATATCTAACCAAGATCTTGCAAAGTCAACTACATTGCTTCAAGATCTTTCCAAAATATCTTTCTAAATCTACAAGATTTCTAAATGATGTATGCCATGATGTCATGTATATATTTCCATTTTAAGATTTAAAATGTAAATAATGTAAATGTATATATGTATGTTACATGTATCCTAATGATCATGTAGCATGTATATACTAGCTTAACTAATATATGTTTACCAAGATGTATCATGTTAGTTTGACACCTAAAGTGTACTTATCCTATTAAACTTAGGAAACATGATGTACAAGTAAAAATACTTGTTTATGCAAAGGTGTAAAATGAGGTTCTAAGTAGAATGATTAACCTTTTAAAATACTTAATGACCTAACTGTATTTTAAACATTCTAAATGGTTTGTTAAGGGTTTGATTATAATGCCACATAACAAACATGTACGAACTTGTGTTGTGTCATACGAGGACTCGATAAGTCGAGAGGTGTTGGATGTATGTTGAGACAAAATGACCGGATCTACACACACTCCTTGTGTTAGATAGATACTTTGAATGATGTCTAGTCTAGCATGCGGAATTTACTAGCTAGCACTTAGAAGATTTATTTGTTTGTGTTTTGTATGAATTGAATGTAACAGAGAATGAACAATGAAAACAATAATTCAACTTCAACGATTCAATATTATTAATGAATAATATCAGTACTCTTGATTAGTACTAGGGTTTACAACCTTGAATCTTAACAAAAACTCTATCTCTCTTAATTCTCTAATCGTATATAACCTTAAACCTAGGCAATCCTTTTATAGACTAAGGATTCCTTTACAAGATAACTATCAACTAATCGTATAAGATATACACAATATCTTTTCTATAATTATCTTTTACAAAAACATAAACAGTACTAACTTCTTCATATAACCGTACTAACTGTTCTTGTCTTCAAAACTCATCAGCAGTACTAACTTCCACATTCAGCCGTACTAACTGCTTAAGCTTAATTCCTAACAATCCTCCCCTAAACTTATGATTTCTTCCCAAATCACTAAGTTTCTTCAAATTAAGCTTCATCTCCTATATGAGGGGGATTCTTCCAAACACCTTTCATAACTGTCTCTTACTACTGATCTTTCTTTGTTCTGCAAGGTTGAAAATTTTTGTTACCAACAAATCTGCCATTTCAGAATCTTCTTCAACCCTCAGTTTTGTATACAACATAGACATTAAAACACTTGATCTGAGTGGATAATCCTTTTCCACTAATATATAGATTTCTATGCCATCCTTAGTAGAAACTCTGTGCACTCCACACATATCAAATAACTTCCAAGAGACATATTCGATTTGTGCTTGAAATCTCCACATTGATTCTCCTCTATCAGGTTCATAAATCCTTTTTAGTTGTACCCATAACTCTTTATCTTTGTCTTCAAGCGGATCTTGAACTCTGAATCTTTCTTTTACTAAGCTCCACAACTGGTTAAGATCTTCTCTATCAAAACCTTTTAGTATATCTTCAAACAGCTTGTATCTCTCAGTAATACCTCCAAGTCTTATGATCTTCCATCCCATCATCCTTCCATCAGTGAAAACTTCCCAGCCAATGATAGGATACTTGACTTCTAATGGTTTGATATTTGTAGACTCTGGAACTATCACCATCATATTCTTGATTTGCTCATTGGTCAAACCTTCTTCACCAGACTTCAACTTCTTTGCAATATCCGATTCCAGAACTTGTGGTTCTCTTTTCTTTTTCCTTGTGATATCCTTCTTGCTTGAAGTATTCAGTCTTGCATATGTTTCATAGAAAGTCTTTTCAATCTCAGCATCTGACCTTCCAGTGAAGTCATTCATCTTGTAACTTGCTTGATTCTTCAAATAATGTTTCATGAAACTGACTTTTTCTTTCTTGGTAGGCAATTTTGTCTTGTATCCTGACTCTTGCCTTTCTCTAATTCTCTGCACTAAGTCATTCCAAGTAACTTCTTTGTTCTTTGACAAGATGAACTCTTTGAGTTTTTCTGACTTTTCTTCTTCACTTAACTCCTTGTCTTTAAGAATCATTCCAGCATGAGCTCTCACAATCAAATCAGAATCCAACAAGTATTGTAGTTGCTCATTGAACTTCTCTTGATTAACTTCTTCAGATCTTGTTCTATTCATGAATTCAGCTATATCCCTTACATCATCTGCAGCTATCTTCCTTGCTAATTTTGCATCTTGAGCTATCTGAGCTTGTTCATCAGCTAAATCCTTGTCTAGAATCTCTCTTGCTACTTCTGCATCAAAGTCTATTTGAGCCTGAGTTCTTAGTTTTGTTTTCTTGAGCCTTTCTAGTACTTGAGCAGCTTCTTGTTCTTGAGGAGCTTCTTCTAGTGTCATAGGCTTTTTACCCTTATCTTCCCTTTTTCTAGCATATTCCTCTTCAGCTGTAGTATCACCAATTGGAACTGTCTCATGCTCTGTATCAGAAGTTGGAACTGCTTCAACAGTTGGAACTTCTTCAGCTTCTTGAATACCAGTCTGAACTGCTTCATGTGTCTGTTCTTCTACTTCCATATCTACATTACCAGAACCCATATCAAAATTTTCTACTTCTTCTTCATTTTGCCTCCCCTGAGAACTTGATCCATCTCCCTTGCCTTTATCTGATTTCCTCCCCTATTTGGGAGAATCACCATCATCACCATCAAAATCATCTGAGTCATCATCATCAGAAGAATCCAAAACTACCTTTGCCTTTTTCTTCTTTAACTGCTCTTCAAGTTTCTTCACCCTAAGAGTCAATTTGGAGTAGACCTGGTAAAAATTCTTTTTGTGAGCTTTGAGTTCCTCATTATTTTTCTTTAGCTCTTCCTCCAAAGTTTCTACCTTCTCAACTAGTTTGGTACACAATTCCATCAATTCAGTATGTGAAGTACTACCCTCATCACTTCTAGCTGTGTTACCTGCTAGGAAAGGTGAATCATGGGGAAAGGATCTAGGAATCACTCTGGGTGTTTCCCTTCTCCTATAAGTGATATGAATTTGAGATGTTTGGGTCCTTTAAGGAGCTGAAGTAGATGTGTGATGGGGATCAGTTGGTGGTACTGAACCTTCACCCACTTCAGTTTGAAGCATTTCAGGAAACAATGGAACTATTACTCCTTGAAAAAGCCTACTAGCCATAGCCATGTTTTGAAAAACTTTTTATTGAAGGCTAGGAGTAGCAAAAGTTTCTTTTGGTTTTGTAAGCATGTATGTCTTTTTATTCAAAAGAGTTTGAACAAACCTTGGATACATTAGAAACTTGGTTTTGCTGTTTACATTTGATGCCATACCCTCAAAAATAAATTTTGAAAAGTTAAATACCTTGTTTGTAGACAAACAAATGAGAGCAATAGCAATATTGCTACTGAACTGCTCCTAAGCAGTCTTTTTAGGACTTAAACAATGTAAAATGGTATGTATCAAAAATCTCCATTGAGGTGAGAAACATCCTTTTTGAAAAGTTAATTTGTGTTCGGATGTATCATACCCCATTTTAGCAAGTTCTTGCCATATTTCAGTGTTGTGCATAGTATTGATACCATCTGAGTCTTTTAATTTAAGATGTCTCCTAAGTATAGACTCGGTAACAACAAAATATACACCATCCACTTCAGAATGAATTTCTAAGTCCCCATCTTCACTAGTCAAGACAGTAGCATTCTGCCAGAACTGTGTGATGTGAGAGACATATAGAGTAGGAGAAACGGTTAGAGCATACCTTATGTGAGAGTGGTTTAGAAAGTCCACAATCTCATAAAATTTTGGTCCATCTCCTTCCTCTGTTTTCTCTAGAAACGCAACCTGATTGTGACGCTTAACAAATTCCAAATTAGCCATTTTTATTGATGAAGAGTGAAAGATTATAGCAATAAGATGATCGTTTAGAGTGGAATTGAAATTTTATGTAGCCAATTGGGTTTTTATAGATACTGTTAGGGTTTTGAGAATTTTGGGAACGAGATAAATTATCTTGGGAAATATATTAAATCAATTTATGGTAAAAAGATAATTATCTCAAGAAAAATCCCTATAAGTATGCTTCAGAATAACGGGTTTACCCCAACGGCTAGAAATTAATTACTGACAGATTTTTACAACGGCTAGTTGAACCGTACCAACTTTTAACGAACAGTACAAACTGCTGGAAAAAAATTTATTGATCCGTATGAGCTTATTGAAAAGATTTAAAATACCATGGCTCAAATATAGTTTTTAGCTAACTATCAGCTATCAACGGATTTGATATGTCTTTTCCAATAGTCGTTTGCTTTGGACTAGCCAACTCTTCACAGTTAGATATAGTGAGCTGAAAACCATACAATTTTTGGTAAATTGTCAACCATCAACGGATTTGAGAAGTCTTTACCAGATACCGTTTGCTCTTGACTAGTTGATTCTTATGTGGGTTAGACATGGTGAACCAATTACCATTTGTTGTGTGCATAGATAACACACTCAGCTCCAAATCACCATATAGTCCAAAACATATTAACTCCTTGGTGCTTTTTATCCAAATCTTGCAAGTGTTAGTCCAAAAACAAAGAAACAAGCCACAAAGAACTTGTCTCACAATATAAAAGTATATGACTAACATTGCACTCAAAAAGAAAAATTAATTTCCTTGTGGAACCCAAGCCAAAACAGACTTAGGCTTTCCTCTTGCATCAACATAATTCATTCTTTTCAAAACAATTTTAGCACCATTTGGTTTGATGGGTCTCCAAACCCAACATGCTGATGCATTCACTCCAGTACCCATATCACCCTTAGCAGTGTTCTTATTAACACCAGTACCAATTACTTTGCTAGCAGTTGGAACTGTTGGCTTGGTAGTTGTTACCTTGGGTTTCCAAACTTGGTTTTTCACTACTTCTCTGTGATAAAAGGTTCTGTTGCCAATCTTTTGTGATGGTTTAAAAACTATTTGTGCACCTTGAACTATTGGCGTTGGGTGAACAGGTCTAATAGGTCTGACAGTTGGAACTGCTGGTCTATCAGTATGAACTTCTCTTGGTCCAGACCTCAAAAGAACTGACCTTGGTATGATCTTAGCATTTGTAGGGTGAGAGGGAGGTCTTACTGAGTTCACCCTAGGGTTTGAATACCAAGTTACCCATTTATCACAAAAGGCTGCAAGATGGTCAAAGCTACCACAAGAGTAACAAGCTTTCCTATAGCAGCCAAAATCATCACCTAGTTGGTGAGATTTGAGGTCATTCCAATTCCTTTGGTTACCTCTGGGCTTGTTTGTGGTTCTATACATTTCTGCATACCTAATTGTTGGTCTAAAAGTTTTAGCATTTGATCTAGGCCTAACAGTCTCAGTTTTAACCATCTTTGGAACTTTTGGTTCCTCCACCTTTACACTAATAGGCTTAACTTCAGCCTGATCATCCTCATCATCAGAAGTCCAGTCCTCAATAATTGGAGCTTCTGAGTCCTTAGCTGAGGACACCTTATCCTTAGAAAGTGAGGCATCACTTGCACTCTCATACACAGGTTTATCAACTACATTCTTTTTAGGTTGAGGACCATACTTGAGCTCGGGTAGTTGAAATTTAGGAAGTCCTGTGTGTTCTAGGTCTATGCCTGGTGGTGTTGGAATTCCTCTATAGGGAGGTGGAACTGACTTATAACCTAGGCATGACTTAGCTTTATTGAGGATCTGACACTCAACAATCTTACTAACACCCTGAGTTGCAAATTCTAGTGTGTCAACAGTCATTTGAATGTTCTGATTTGCTTTCTTAGCCTGATCCAGCTCATGTTTTAACACACTAATCTCATTTTCTCTAAACATTAAATCTCTCTTAAGAACAGCTACAGTATCACTAAAGGTAGACTCATTTTCCTTAAAGTGTACTATCTGTTCTTCTAATACAGCTAAAGCCCTCTTATGATTAGCTAAATTAAAACTGGTTTGGGTTAGCTCTATTCTCTGTGCATCATATCTATTCTTAAGGGTTTCTAGATCATTTAATGCTTCACAAGATTTAGAACACTTAGAATTGTACCTCAGAGTCTGAAAATGCCATGAGAGCAATCTCTGTAGATGCTTCTGCTTCCTCCTCTGCAATGTAACTCCAGTCAAACCCTAAGCCATCAATGGCAACCATGGCTTTTGAGCTTGAATCAGTAACCTCCACAACCCTTGACTTGCTTCCATATCCTCTGCTCTTTCCATCTTGTTGTCTTGGCAGTCTGCACTCCCTTGAATAGTGACCTTTCTTGTGACAATTAAAGCACTCAATCTTGGACTTGTCATACCCTGCAACATCATTGCTGTTTATGACAATCTTCTTGCCAGTCTTCTTCAAAAATCTCTTAGCCCTCATGCTAAGAAGAGAGAGCTGCCACGTGATATCCATCTCTTCAATGTCATCTTCATCAATCTCTTGAAGATCTCCATGAGTCAACATAGTACCATTATGTTGTGTAGTAAGGAAAGCACAATAAGTGTCTTCAGTCAAAAGTCCATTAGTACTGCTAACAGTACCACTGTTAGAGTTAGCAGTACCAACTGCTCCAGCAACTTGCACTTCATCTGCTTGACTTGATGTACTGGGAGTTGACACAAAGGCCAAATTTCCAGAACTTGAGCTTGAGCTTGATCCAGCAGACTTCTTCACTTCATGTTCAACAATCTTGAAGTTGCTATAAAGGTCCATCAGATCCATAGAATCAATATCTGGCTTATTCTTCCAGACTACTACATGCATAGCCCACTCTGATGGTAGACTCCTTAGAAATTTTGAGTTGAGATCTTCTTGTGGCATCTCAATTCCTAGAACAGCAAACTGACTCACTAGTTTCTGCAGTCTATTAAACATAAGATCTAGTGACTCATTGCTTGTAGCAGAAAAGTTATCAAATTGTTGCTTAAGAAGAGTCTTCTGAGTTTTCTTAGTGGCATCATTCCCACCATATCTTGCAACAATAGATTCAAAGAGAGTTTTAGCACACTTGTATTTACTGAAGTTCAGTAATTGATTATTGGGGATTGACATCAGCAGCATGCTCCTTGCTTTAACATCATTCTTATGCTGAGCCTTCTCTTCAGTAGTCACTAGCTTGGTCTGCACAGTTGTCTCAGTCTTACCGTCAACTGTAGTGGAAGTAGATGGAGGTTTGAACGAGTTCCCATCTTCTAAGGTCTCCCAAAGTGCATAATCCTGCACTTGAAAGAATTGTTCAACTCTTAGTCTCCACATATCGAACTCATTGGGTTTAAGCATTGGTAGCTTAGCAGCAATGTTGGTTTGACTTGTAGTTGTCTCCATCTCCATCAAAACTACTTAAACAAATTCGTCTGGATCTTCTAAAACAAAGTATCAGCAACCTGTCTCTGATACCACTTGACCGGATCTACACACACTCCTTGTGTTAGATAAATACTTTGAATGATGTCTAGTCTAGCACGCGGAATTTACTAGCTAGCACTTAGAAGATTTATTTGTTTGTGTTTTGTATGAATTGAATGTAACAGTGAATGAACAATGAAAACAATAATTCAACTTCAATGATTCAATATTATTAATGAATAATACGAGTACTCTTGATTAGTACTAGGGTTTACAACCTTGAATCTTAACAAAAACTCTATCTCTCTTAATTCTCTAATCGTGTATAACCTTAAACCTAGGCAATCCTTTTATAGACTAAGAATTCCTTTACAAGATAACTATCAACTAATCGTATAAGATATACACAATATCTTTTCTATAATTATCTTTTACAAAAACATAAACAGTACTAACTTGTACATTTTACGTTATGTATCAAGTTACATGTTTGTCATCAATCAAAACAAACGAGATTTCTTGCACTAACAATCTCCCCAAGGAGATTGCTTGCGCTAACTATCTCCCCCTTTTTGATGATGAAAAAATATGTAAATGTGATAGAAAGTAAAATGCAAAAAGTTACTTTTGTCCGTACTTACTTACTTTCTCCTTGTGTCCGTTTCTCCGTTCACACCTTTCTCCCCTTTCTCCGTAATTACTTACTTTCTCCGTTTACACCTTTCTCCCCCTTTTGTCGAAACAAAAAGGGTGTGTCCTTGGAGTTAACTTCATTTCTCCCCAAAATGGCGAGCTTGCATCATCCCTAGTTAAGTTAAATAGACTACTCCAATCTCCTATGGTTGTTGCGTCCCCTAGTTTGTTAGCGGATCCATGGATCAAATTTAGATCCTTAACCTACATCAAGGTTAGTGGTGTGCAACATAAAAAGATATATGAAAAATGCATGATGCATATAGCCAACGATACACATGGATAAGCCATGTTGGACTATCTTCTCTTTTTTTTCAAAATACAAAAGTGTGTCGAAGAATGAGAATTCTTAAGAATGCTAGCATGCTCCCCCTTGACTGTAGCTCCCCCTTAATCAATACTCCCCGTTGCTAGGGTACCAACGTATATGATGTAAGGATTATGAATGCTACAAAACAAGGATTAGTACATGATATGCTCCCCCTTGATAAATACTCCCCGTTGCTAGGGTACCAACGTTTATGATCCAAGGATGAAGAATCCTACAAAATAAAGGTTAGTGTATGTGATATACAATAATGCGTGTATATGATGTATTCTATAAATGCTTGACGAAAGCTCCTCCTTGCTTTAGAGCGTCAAGATAAACCTACAAAACAAAAATTAGCACAATAGAGACTATGTCTTAAGACATATGTATCATATACGACCAAGTGTATAGACGATGCAATGATAGTGTTTGATAAATATTCCTCCTGGTTTGAGGACGTTAAGAAGCACCTACAATAAAAGACGACATTTAATCGATGCAAACTTCATCCTTAGATGAGTATGCTATATACGATCGAGCGTATATGTTGATGAACCTACAATGAAATGGTTATTGCAATATATTTTATCTCAAAGAAAAATATGATGCAACATAACAATAATCTAATCACAAGAAACTTAAGTCAGAGAACTTATGATTATTTGGCAAACCATGTCATACCAATTGTGATATTGTGATTATCTAGTAAACCATGTTATAAAGTGTGTAATCTTCTAATAAGAATTACAATCACAAGAATATAATATGATAAAATTCTACAAAACAATGCCTATGAGGAGGATATGAAGTGGAGTTAAAGTGAGTGATGCTAGTGTTGGTGTTAGTTTACTAGTGATAACTAAAGGTTGATGCAAGTAGGTTTTTCGCTAATCTATGGGGTTGATGATTAGTGAAAGAGGTGATGGAAGGTGGTGGTTATAATGAAAGTAATGAATTCAGAAACTCTAATGTATAGCAAATGCTATAAGAGTATTGAAGATGGTTAAGGTTATGATATTATCATCTACCAAAGATGATGAATCGTGCCATATTAAATGCTCGAATGGAAATAAGAGGAAGTGACGGCAATGATCACTTAGGAATAGAAATTCCATATGCAACAATTAAAATTACTAGACACCTATATGCGGATGAAAATGACATCATATGATGAGAGTGTTGGTTGGACCAACATGTTGAGAGTGATGGTTTAGTTTGCACTGACAATGACGTGCTTGATATGTATCAAGAATGAAAAGGATGAGATCCTATGATGGTGTTCTAGACACTAAAGATGTTCTAGACAATTAAGTTGTGAGATTAAGATGAAAATCCTAGACTTTTTGGTTACGAGAAGGTTGTTTGGTTTCTGAATGGTTAAAAGCTGACCAGGTACCCGCGGATTGGGCGGAACCAAATTTTTGGTTCTGTCTTTCTTATCGAAGGGTGCCGTGATACCAGAATTGATTTGGTCACATTTCGTCGTTTTTGATCAAACGAAGGTTCAAGCTAAGGTTTATTTACTTATAGCTACTGATTTGGTTTCACTAATCCTAGTCAAAGTCTAATGAGACTTAATGATTCTCGTTTAAGAGGTTTGTCAAACACATGATGTGTTTTTCACTTGACGATGTACTGTGATGTTGAGCTAAGAAGGTTTGAGTAACTTGTGGTTTTGTGAACTGGTTTTAACTGAATGGTTTGAACCTACATGTCGGTATTTGGGGATGTAAGAAACATGACTACATGTTCTTTAATGCAAAAAGAAAATTATGTGAATGAATTTCTCTCCCCCTTAATCGGTGGACATCCAACATAATGTGTGATGTATCGAATGAGGAATGACGATGAATATTAGCATTGTTTTTGCTGATGTTGGTTAGCATACAAAGAACTTCATCCTTTTAGTTACGTAGCTCTTCTCTATCAATGCGAGATGATCGCATGATGAGGTATGTGGTTTCCTTATGGGAGGTGTGTTTTGTTAACTAAAAGATGATGGAAATGTTGTTAGGAAAGCGGAAGCAACAATACGATTTGGAGAGAGGTATATTGAAAGATACCCAAACACAAATTTCAAACCTCTAAAGCTTAATCCTATTAGCTTTAAACACTATATGCAAGTGAAAGGATCCCATAATCATAATACTAATCTAAGTATCAATTATGCAAAATAAGCATAACAAAGTAGGATAACAAATAATTTGTTATCAACCTATAAGACAAAGATGTTAAACAAAACACCATATTTGACTACTAGACTAAAAGTTACCACATAGCATCAAGATAAGTAATCATAGCATGACATTGTTTCAGATACTACATTGTGAAATTGTTTTGAAGTTAGGCTTAGTCACTTAAGCATACTTACCCATTAATTAACATAATTATCTTTGTGTAAAATAGAATGACTTATAAATGTTCATCATACCAAAACCAATTTGACAAAGTGCACACATGGCAAACAAATATTGTGACAGAGAAGTGAGACTACAGATTCATGCAAATCATTATGACATTTAGGAAGCATGCATCATTTAGATTATCCTACGAAAAAAAACTCAATGAATGTCAACTAAAGACAGGAGATATCTAACACCATGTATTAACAATGACATATCGTGAGTTAACAAGAACCATGTTAATCTTGAGAAATATCATATAACAAGTATTATGCAAATCATGTTAACATCTAGTAGCATGAAACATATATAGGCATGTAGACATAACCTTTCAAAGGTTTATACATTTGACTATCAATCAAATGATAACGTCAAGACATTTAAACATATCAAACACATAACATGTAATCAACACATATATGTGTAATGCAAGTGATTTTAATAAGAAAAATCACATCTACTACTTGATTGATTAATATTCCTAAGACAAGATAAATTATCTTATTTTAATACTTACTTTAGGCAAGTATAGGAATACAGATTTTTCAAGTTGGAGAATGAATATGAGACTATTACTAGTGGTGCTCAATTCAGGCTAAACATGACCATTTTTACGGGTGATTCCACATACCCAACTTCTCTGCTGGAAGTAATTTAACTGTTAGGTTAAATTGAATTTCTAGTGCAATAAATTCTCCAGTAGTCATTCTCATGCCTGAAAGATAGGAATTCCTATTTTTGCCCATCGAAGTATAAAAGGGTGATAATTCACCAAGACATGACTTAATGAGACTCAACTATATCTATTAAAACTAAGGTGATGAAAATGTCATGTTTTACACGAGAATATGTGTTAACATATTTTAATCTTGTGTTTGGAATCTAAGGTTATAGCATGATCTAATGGATAACATCTTTTATGTTGAGTATGTGTTATGAAAGTGATTTGATCGTCTAAGACCAAGAAATGTGTTTGCGTGTAAGAATGGAATATGTTAAATTGAGAACGTTCTCAAGAAAGTTCTTTGGAACAAGAATCTAAGTAGAGTTACCAACTTTAATAGATCTTGTGTGTGCGCAAGATTTGAGCAAGGGTTGGTTATGACATATACTTGAAAGGAGATAGATACATAAAGTATCTTTCAACAAGTAAGATTATCATGCTTATGAAAACAAGTATGACACGATGATGGGGAAGCTCTAGTTCATAGAACTTGCAGATGTTTGCTTAAGATCATTTACCCAATGAGGTGTAATGAAATCTTTTGTAACACAACCGTTCATGTTGCAAGGAGAGAATGATGCATAGGATATACATTATCCTTTTAACAAGATACTAAACATACAATTTCTCAGGCATCATGTTTTCCTAAATAAAGATATGAACTCAAAGAGTTTGAGTTGTATCGACCTATCCTACATTTACTAGATGAAGATAAGAGGAATTCTTATGTATACTCCTCAAGATTCATTGTAACCTCGAGGATAATTCTCTTGGTAGCGATTTTCCCTTGAGGAAGAAATGATTAACCTGGTGGCGTGTTGTAGTAGTGTTGCTCAGTGGGCCCCACTCTGTTAGGGGCAGCGGTTTTGACTTATCTTATTATAATAATAATTGTTTAGCGGTTTGATTTAAGTCTGGTTGTGTGGCTCAGTGGGACCCATGTTTGAGCCAGCGGTTTGGCTTATTCTTATTATTTTATTAATAGATTAAAGGTTGGTGGTGACTTTTGTGTTTGGGATTCAGTTTGGTGGGCCCCGTGTCAGTGCCTTGCGGTTTGACTTTGGTTCACTGTGTTTTTTTTATTGCTTTTTGGATAAAGTGGACATCTAAAGGTTGCGGTTTGACTTCATTTATTGATTCATTATCCTTAATTGTGAAGTGGCCTTTGCTTTTTGTTTTGGGCTTTGCGGTTTGGCTTATTGGGCTGCGGTTTGAGGCACGCTGTGTTTTTGACTGCGTTAGGTAAAAAAAAATCCCTTTTACATGGCAATCATATGGTTTCATTGTCCTTTCGCGGGGTTAAGTGGTTGTCAGGATGGTAATGGAAATGGACTCACCAAAACCTCGTTGATCACTCATCTTCGGGATCGTCATTTCAGTGGGGATGCGTTGGCCACCACCAAACTTTCCTTGGCTACTAATCTTTTTATTTTTGAGGCTGCTGAGGTCACGCTGAAATGTATGGGACTTTGGTTATGTGGAAATTGTTTTAAGACGCATACTCTTCGTTCGTAATGTCAACATGAACCTGATTTTGTGCCACCCCCTGATAGTGGTGATGGTGTCGTTAGGTTTGTGCTGTTTGATCTCGCCAAACCACAAGTCCCTTCTTCGGTCCAAATTACTCATGGTGAGGACTCGGTTTTGGCGGAGCATGATGGTTTCGATCTTCAATTGCTTGACACCTTGCTCTCTAAAGGGTTGCACACGGTCAAATCCATCCCTCCAAAGTGTCGGTTGGGATTCTCTCACGTATTAAAAGGAGCCCTCAATAAGGTGATCTGCACACCTGAGGACATTTCCTGTTGGGTTAGCCTGTTAGCCCTGCCTCTCTGTCTCCTTAAAAAAAATTGCCCGAGGAGTAACATGGAGTGCAGGTCTGCTATTAAACGCCAACGCCAAGAAGAATACATCGCTAATGCCATTCGCTCTTTGGGTACGTCTAGGGGTAGTTTGCAGCTTGTTAGGGAAGTTTTAGCCGAACCCTCCCCTGCATGGGCTAATATTGATGAGGATACTGTGGATTTGGGTGAGCGTAATATCAAGCAATGTAAGAGGAAGATTTGTGATGGTCATTATTCTGCGGCTGTCAGAGTTCTTTCTTCTTCAGGTGTTGCTCCTTATAATGATACTACTCTCGAGGATTTAAAAGCTAAACATCCTTTCAAGTCTGCTCCTGCTCGGCCTGATATACCGCTTGATCATCATAACCTCATTGCATCTCCTGCTGTGGTTCTTGATATGATTAGGAGTTTCCCCCATGGTACCTCTTGTGGTCGAGATGGTTTGCGTGCCCACCACCTTTTGGACTGTTTAAGTAGTGCTGTTGTGGCTGTTTCGGATGAATTAATTGCCTCTATCACCCAAGTAGTAAATCTGTTTCTCGGTGGCCAATGCCCTAGGGCGTTGGGTGAATACATTGCTAGTGCTCCCCTCACACCGCTGATTAAGCCAGGAGGTGGTATCCGTCCCATTGCTGTGGGGACCATTTGGAGGCGCTTAGTATCCAAGATTGGTGCTTCCTTGATTGGTCATTCTTTAGATGGTTATTTGAACGATCTACAGTTCGGTGTTGGGGTGTCTGGAGGAGGGGAGGCTATTCTTCACGCTGTGAATCGGTTCCTTGAAGAATGTGGGGATAAGGTGGGTCTTTCGATGTTGCTGGTGGATTTCAAAAATGCCTTTAATTTGGTGGATCGGGAGGTTATGCTACAGGAGGTTCGCCTTCGTTGCCCTGCTATTTCACGTGGGTGGAATTCTGCTACTCCAGCCCAGCTAGACTTTATTACGGGGAACACATCTTATGGTCGCACCAAGGAGTGCAATAAGGAGACCCACTCGGACCTCTACTTTTTGCCTTAGTGCTACACCCCCTGGTTTGCAAAATTAGAGACTCTTTTGATCTTGCCCTCCAAGCGTGGTACCTGGATGATGGCACTCTTATTGGTGATACTCTGGTCGTGGGGAAGGTCTTAGATCTTATTATGTCAGATGGATTATGGCTTGCACCTTAACGTGGATAAAACTGAGGTTTTTTGGCCAACCGAGGATCCCAGAAGCAGGCTCGCAAGTGTCTTTCCGCCTAATATTGCTCGCCCTTTACGCGATGTTAAATTATTGGGTGGGCCGGCCAGCGTGGACTTTGAGTTTAGTAGTGGGCTTGCTATGAAAAGGGTTGCTAAAACCATCGACCTTATGGAAGCCGTTGCTAGGCTTAATGATCCTCAATGTGAGTTGCTCCTTCTTCGTGCTTGTACCGGTATTTCAAACTTATACTTCTCTATGCGCACATGTTCCCCCCGGGTCTTTGAGGGTGCCCATACTTCATTTGATGTGGCGCTTCGTTCCTCTATGGAACGTATTGTCACTGCTTCTGGACCTGGGTTTGGGGATTGGCAATGAAGATTGGCCACGCTTCCGTTTGAGTTTGGGGGGCTTGGCTTATATTTTGCAGGCGATGTCTTGAATTATGCTTTCCTTGCGTCTAGACTCCAATCTGCTAGCTTACAGGCTAAGCTCCTCCAACATTCTGACATAGTAAATCATGGATCTTCCTTTAATGACGCTCTGTGTACTTTTAACGCGAAAATGGAGTTCGACCTCTTAAGTAACCTGAATGAGATCGTTGCCCCCAAACTTATGAAGAAATTGGCAGATATATATTTCACACGTGTTACTAAAACGGCTGAATCCACTTTTGGCCTATCCGCTCGACAGATGGTGCTTTGGAGATCGCAACGAGAAGACTACACTTCCGATTGGCTTAGGGTGGCCCCGATATCTGGGTTGGGGCAGACTATAAACGCTAGAACTTACCGGTGTGTTTTATGCTACCGCCTGGGTGTCCCTCTGTTCTCAGTCCCGATGCCGTGCTCTGCTTGTTCCAGGTTATTTGCGGGAGACATTTACGGGGATCATGCTGTGTCATGTACTGGTATTATTGGTATTAAGCACCGGCACAACGTGGTGCGCGACACTCTTGCTGATATTTGCTCTCGGTCTGGGATCTCGGCTCGCAAAGAGGTTGACATTGGCCTTTGTGGAGAAAGAGACGAAAGCTTACGCCCAGCTGAAGTTTTGCTCTATTCTTGGGACGGTGGGCAGGATGTTTGTGTCGATTTGACAGGGTCGTCTCCTTTGACGCAATCGAGTATGGTCGATTTTGTGCCAGGACGAGTGGTGGTTGAAGCAGCACAGCGCAAGCGTGTCAAATATGAGAGAAAATGTGCTGACATTGGATATGGGTTTCTTCCCTTCTCATTCTCTTCCTTTGGGAAACTTGGGAAGGATGCAGCAACCCTACTGAAACGGATCCGAAAGTTCTCAGTAACTCAAGACATCGGATCGCGAGTCGCTGCTCATATTTTTAATAGGATTAGCTTTGCAATAGCTAGAGGAGTGGGAGCCCAGTTAGTATCTCGGCTCCCCTCTAATTTCTTGTAAATCCTATTTTCTTCTAATGAAGTGATGTTTTTATTAAAAAAAATAAAAAATAAATAAATAAATAATAATAATAATAATAATAATAATAATAATAAGAGTTAATTACATTTTTGGTCCTTGTGGTTTACCGGGTATTTCACTTTCAGTCCAATTTTTAAAAAAATCTCGGATCCTCTACAATATTGACTGACCCGTTACAGGTTTGGTCCAATTTGTGTAACACCATCTGTTAAACACTCTCACGTGAGAAACACGTGATGAAAATCTAGTATATTTGTCTAGTATTAAGGGCATATTTGTCTTTAATTCTGTTAGGATTCGATACACTTTGAGGATGTTAGTCCTTTAGCACTTAGTGTATGTGATATTTGAGTTAATATGATCAAGTACGCGAAATTTACTTAATCACACTTAGAAGGTAATTTGTTGTATGGAAATGGAACATTGATGCTTATGAGATTAACAAAGAACACAAAAAGTATTTCACCAAACGATTAATATTATTGATAATGATACAAAGGTTTGATGTTGTTTTTGTTGTAAGTTTTAGAAAAAATTCTATCAAGTTCTAAGTAAGCACACATGACTACCAAGCTGAGATCTTCTTTTATAGAACAAGAAGATCTTTACAATATATTGTTAAGTCACATCAAGTCTAATCGAACTACTTGCTATCTTATCTTATGTGTGTAAGTAACTAAGATACAACATGTATCTATGTTTACAACTTGTTCTGTGAGTACAAGATAAGGACTGAGCACATGGGGTAAGATATTATCTACCATGTATATTTGACTTTAGTCAACCAGACTTAACCTTGAACGAGCAGACTTAATTCTGTATTCACCAGAATTAACACTAGCAGACTTAATCTTCAACGACCAGACTTAACCAGGTAGCAGACTTAACCACGATTAACACTAGCAGACTTAACCACCAGACTTAATCACTTAGAGAATTTCCCGATACTTAATCTTCAGAATATTTAATTTCCAACAATCCTCCCCTAAACATGTGAACCCTTTCTACCATGTATATTTGACTTTAGTCAACCAACTTAACCTTGAACGAGCAGACTTAATTCTGTATTCACCCGATTACACTAGCAGACTTAATCTTCAACGACCAGACTTAACAGGTGCAGATTAACACGATTAACATAGCAGACTTAACACCACATTAATCACTTAGAGAATTTCCGATACTTAATCTTCAAATATTTAATTCCCAACAATCTCCCCTAAACATGTGAACCTTTCCAACATGTTTTCTGAATTGAATTTCTGATTGTGAGGATTTTCAAACACTTCTCTGTTCTGAGAGATCAGTAACTCATCTGCTTTCTGTTCTTTGACTTTAACAATATCAATACACATCTTCAGTCTTCAAACATTGACCTAAAAGATGGTGCAATTTCTTGGATGGAGAATTATAAGAGGCAATGGTGCTGTGTATCTTGGATGCTGTTTCAACAAGTGAAATCATCTTTCAGCATGCCTTTGCAAGTGATGAACAAACGTGGTGAACTGAAATTGAAACTGAAAGCTCCTAGATAGAACTTTCTCCTTTGAAATGCTTCATCCCTTCTGAATATATAAAATACACCAGAATGGTGAACTTTCTGTTCTTGTCATTTTCAACTTCCATATCATCATCTTGTATGCTCTTGTCTTTTCCTCCCTTTCATTGGTTAATCTTCCTTGAGATATTCCTCCCCTGAGTATAACATTTCCTCCCCAGTGAGTATCTTTCCTCCCCTGTTTGGAAGATTTCTCACCATCATCCCATCATCATCTGATCTACCAATTAGAACTTGTTTTCAGACAATGTTGTACATGAAGCCATCAATTCCTTAAGAGTTTAAGTTTCTGCCCTCATCACTTCCAGGTGTGTTAACTCCTATGAGAGGTGATTCATTGGACATTTGACTCATGATCCATCAATGGATGGTTTTTCTGAATCCTTTGAAAATCCTTGTTTAAGAAATTATTTGACTTAGCAGTATGTTCATGATTTTAGAATTGAAAAATCATACTGCTTTCAACCATTTTGAAGGGATTAAGTGTGTAACAGACACTTAATCAAAATTTTGGTTTAAAGCAACCTCTGGTTGTGTGAGAACCAATGTTTTTCAGTTATAAATAACTGCCTGTGTAAAGATAAACCTATTCAAAAGGCTTTCTTGACAGGGTTTCCAGCTCATAGTAATTGTTACCTCTAACACAAGTGTTAGATTCACTTTTACTAGCTGTTCTTTCTATCAAATGTCCTTATACTTGCTCATTATACTTAAAAGTATAAAATGATAGAAAGTGAGTTGAGTCAGTTACTTTCTGACCAACTAAGTCATCAATTCAATGTGAAATATCATAATCAAGCTTTAAGAAAGAAGTTTTAAGGAGGTTTGAAATTCCCAAACTCTTTCTATCATAAACCTATTATGTTAGCAACTTTGTATAACATTCTGCTGCTTCCATTTCACTTGAAACATCCTTTTTGCTCAAAGTTCATTCCTGAAAATGTTAGTCCAAACCAAGAAACAATATGCAAAGCATATGTCTTATAGCAGCATTATCATATGACTAACAAAATAAACTTTTGCAATTTACTAGTATTATTACCTGTAATTCTGAAACCTATTCCTTCTTTGATGGTAACATATCCAATGATTTAAAAATGTGATATGTTGTTAGTTATGTGACTTGAATATTCATTATTTGAGTATCCATGATATCCTTGTTTAGCATTTGAATGTTCCTGCACATGTATAAAGAAATTAGTTTTCTTTGGGGATCCAAGCCATTACTGACTTGGATCTGCCTCTTGCATCAATGTAATCAATCCTTTTTAAAATGATTGATGCACCATTGGGTTTAATTGGTCTCCAAACCCAACATGCTGAGGACTTAACATCATTTGCCTTCTTTTCCTTAGCAGTAGAACCTTTAGGTTTCCAAATTTGTTTTTGAATCATTTCTTTTGATTGAAAAGGCCTTCTAGTAGTTTTTAATGTATATTTAAACGTTGATTTTGCATTTTTAACTGCTGGTTTTGGGTAAACAGACTTAAGTGGTCGAACAGACTTAACTTGTTTTAATCTAAACTTAATTAAGTATGTTTTGGGTTTAGTTCTGTTAAGATTAGAACTAGAGTGAAAGTGAGTTTGAGGAGTTTGCCTTTTGAAATTTACTCTATTGTTTTCATACCCAGATACCCAATGGTTGCAGAAAGCTGTAAGATGGTCAAAACTTCCACAAGTGAAACAAGCTTTGTTGTAAAATCCAAAGTCATCATTTTGGTGAGACTTAAAGGTATTCCATTTTCTATGGTCACCTTTGGGCTTTTTTGTGGACCTATATTGTTCACAATATCTTACTGGTTGCCTAACATGTTTTACATTGGACTTAGGCCTATCAGTATGATTTCTAACCAACTTAGGAACACTTGTTCCTACTTTCTTAACCACTTCAGGTTTAGACATAACCTGTTCATCTTCTTCATCATCAGATGTCCAGTCTTCAATGACTACTTTATCTGATCTTATATCAGAGGACACCTTGTCCTCAGAGAGTGAAGTTTTACTTAAACTTTCACTTAACTCCTTAGGCTCAACAACAACTACATTGGTCTTTGGTTGTACACCATATTGTAACTTTGGTAGTTGAAATTCAGGTAAGCCTGAGTATTCTAGGTCAATCCCTGGGGGTTTAGGGATACCTCTGTATGGAGGTGGGACACTCTTATATCCTAACCCTGACTTGGCTCTATTAATCACTTGACATTCTATCATGTTGGTGACACCTCTAGACGCATGTTCTAGTGTCTGTGTAGTCAAATGAATGTTTCCATTTTCCTTTTTGACCCTATCAAAGGCCTCTCTTAAAAGCTTAATTTCAGCATCTTTAAAGAATATGTCCTGTCTTAGGAGAGCTTTGTCATCAGAAAAAGCAAGTTCATTTTCTTTGTAGTATAAGATCTGCTTTTCTGTTGATTCTAAACCACACTTATAATTAATGTAGTTTTGATGAGTTTTGCTTAGCTCTTTCTTTTGTTCATCATAATGTTTGATTAAAATTTGTAATTCTTTAAGAGCAGTACAAGCATTTGAACAAGCTTTATGAGTTTGTACCTCAGTAGTAGAAAAAGCCATAAGTGCCATCTGAGTAGGAGTTTCTTCTTCATCTGCCATGAAGCTCCCATCAAAACCTAAACTATCAATAGCTACCATAGCTTTTGGCTCAGAAACCTCCCGTGTTTTAGATGTGCTTCTAAAACATTTGTTCTTGCTATCTTGTTGCCTTGTCCTCCTACATTCTCTTGAGAAGTGACCCATCATGTGACAGTTATAACACTCTATCTTTGACTTGTCAAAACCAGCAGTATCAGTATCGCTGATTAAGAGCTTCTTCCCCGTCCTTTGATAGAACTTCTTGGCTCTCATGCTAAGAAGAGAAATTTGCCATTTTAGGTCCATTTCCTCCAGATCATCATCATTAATATCTTGGAGGTCTTCATAGGTGAGCATGGACCCATTATTTTGACTTGTAAGAAATGCACAACAAGTCTTTTCATCCAAAATACCCATGGTACTGCTTAATGAACTAGCAGCACCAACACCATCAACAACTTTCACCTCTTCAACTGATTTTGAAGTACTAGGAGATGACATAAATGCCAAGTTCCCAGTATTTGAACTAGTACCTCCAGTTTTCTTCAAATCATGTTCCACAATCTTGAAGTTGCTATACAAGTCCATCAGTTCCATGGTGTCTAGGTCTGGCTTGTTCTTCCAGACAACAACATGCATAGCCCACTCTTCTGGTAAGCTTCTCAGAAATTTTGAGTTCAAATCTTCTTGAGGTATTTCAACCACAAGAATAGCAAGTTGGCTCACAATATTCTGAAGCCTATTAAACATATGGTCAAGAGATTCATTGTATGTAGAGGAGAAGTTTTCAAACTGCTGCTTGAGCAGTGTCTTGTGGGTTTTCTTGGTGGCTTCATTTCCACCATATCTGGCAATAATAGCTTCAAATAATGACTTAGCATCTTTGAACTTGCTGAAGTTTAAAAGTTGATCATTGGGAATGGTCATCATCAGCATGCTTCTTGCCTTTAAGTCATTTTTCTTCTTTATTCTATCTTCTGCAATTGTTGGCTTTGTCTGCATAGTTGACACCACTTTGCCATCCGCTGTTGATGTAGTGATGGTAGGCTTGAAAGAGTCTCCATCTTCAATAATTTCCCACAGTGCATAGTCTTGCACTTGGAAATATTGCTCTATCCTCAACCTCCACATCTCAAACTCATTCTGTTTGAGAATGGGTATCTTTGCAGCAACATTCGTCTGAATAGATTCAACGTCCATTTCTTCTTCTTCTAAATCAAATATCAGCCTTGCACTGATACCACTTTGTTAGGATTCGATACACTTTTAGGATGTTAGTCCTTTATCACTTAGTGTATGTGATACTTGAGTTAATATGATCAAGTACGCGGAATTTACTTAATCACACTTAGAAGGTAATTTGTTGTATGGAAATGGAGCAGTGATGCTTATGAGATTAACAAAGAACACAAAAAGTATTTCACCAAACGATTAATATTATTGATAATGATACAAAGGTTTGATGTTGCTTTTGTTGTAAGTTTTAGAAAAAATTCTATCAAGTTCTAAGTAAGCACACATGACTACTAAGCTAAGATCTTCTTTTATAGAACAAGAATATCTTTACAATATATTGTTAAGTCACATCAAGTCTAATCGAACTACTTGCTATCTTATCTTATGTGTGTAAGTAACTAAGATACAACATGTATCTATGTTTACAACTTGTTCTGTGAGTATAAGATAAGGACTGAGCACATGGGGTAAGATATTATCTACCGTGTATATTTGACTTTAGTCAACCAGACTTAACCTTGAACGAGCAGACTTAATTCTGTATTCACCAGAATTAACACTAGCATACTTAATCTTCAACGACCAGACTTAACCAGGTAGCAGACTTAACCACGATTAACACTAGCAGACTTAATCACCAGACTTAATCACTTAGAGAATTTCCCGATACTTAATCTTCAGAATATTTAATTCCCAACAAATTCTTTCCCGCTAATACTTTCTCCTCGATTATATTGATTCAGAGGCCATTAAACACACAAGTCATTTCATTATCAGACCACCACCTAACCTTTTCATCCTCTCTTAAACACAAACCCTAATTGCAATATAATCTAAGAAAAATGATTCCTTGTAACTGGTCCTTGAGACCACAAGGTCATTCACATGATCCTTACAAAGCATATCGTAAGTTTAATTTTTTTGGGTTTTTTTTTTCATGAGTTGTGTTGATAAAAATAATGCATGTTTAATGATGAGATTTGCGTTGATAATGGTTTGTTTTTATTGCAACAGGTAAACACCCAACCGTTTGTTCCATAAAGATCAACCATGGTGGTGCATTTACTAGTCTACCAAATCGTAGATACAAAGGAGGGAAAGCCAATTGGTTTGATGATGTTGATACAGATTCATTTTCAGTGATAGAAGTATCAACTATGCTTAAGGAGTTGGGTTATGTTAGTCAGGGTATGCAGTTTTATTACAAAATACCTAATACTAATTTAGATAATGGTCTTATACCTTTGAAAACTGATATGGATGTGTTGGATATGGCAAAGTATGTTAATACATGTAAGGTAATTGATGTGTTTGTTGATCATCCAGTTGATGAAGTTGTATTTGCCAATAAGAATGTGTCTGATTTAGGGAATGAGAGGTATGGAATAAGTCAGTCAAGTTCTAAGGTTAAAGGTAGTGGAATAGGTCAGTCAAGTTCTAAGGTTAAAGCTGGTGGTTGAAGATAATCAAAGCTGTCCTTAGCCAACTGCTACACAAGGGTCTGCAAATGTAAGGCCAAAAGCTAGGCAATGGACTACACCACCTTCTGCACCACCTTCACAGTCATCACAACCACCACCACAGTCATCACAAGCACCACCACAGTCATCACAAGCAGTTGCACCCTCATCCACACCATCTGCAACACCAACTGCAACACCAGTTGCACCTTCACAGTCATCTGCACAACCATTTGCACCAGGTTCACCAAAAAGGTTTACAAAGACTTCTGCCAAGAGGTTGTCACCATTGAAATGGTCAAGGTAAACAAAAGTAGTATAAATGAAGTTATGCAACTTTTGTGTCAGACTTATCTATGTTTAAGACTTTGTTAATGTAATTTGGTAATGTAGGATTTGGTCAGACTTATGTATTTTGGTAATGTTGACTTTGGTCAGACTTATGTATTTTGGTAATGTATGTATTTTGCTTGGAGACTTATGGTCCAGAATTTTATGTGGAACAAGCAGTTGCACCATAATGCATTATATTTGGTAATGTTTGATTTGGTTATTTTGGTTATTTTTTGGGACTTTTTTGGGTTGTTTGACTTATTATTGTTTGACTATTATTGCAGTCACATTATTTTGTGCTAAATTGGTTCTTTCACATATGCAAAATACATCATTCATTGGCAAAAACAACCATTCATTGTCATTAACTCCAACTACCAATTACAACCTTACAACCAAGTACATTCAAAATACTGCCAACACAAACCCTAACAATAACTTCAAAATACATTCAACTACCCCAAATCATTTCAAAAGATGATGAAGAACAAAAAACAACCAACTTAACCCTAACAATATCTTCCATTTTCTTGCTTCACCACGATTTTCAGCAACTGTTGCTTGTAACCCATTGATAGACCTTAACAGCCCAGGAATGATTTGCACAGACCTTTCACACATAGGTGGATCATACCAATCAATGATCCCACAATTTGAAACCTAATCAAAGAAAATAACAAAATTAGGGCAAAGTTAAAAAAGTAAAACCAAATCCAAAATTGAGGGCTTACTCTTTTAGAACAACAATAGAAACGCCTTCCAGGATTCAAAGGAGTCCATGATGTGCGAATCACGGCTGGTGAACGGCATCTATTACATAAAACCATCACTGTGTTTTTTGGTATGTGTTGGTGTGTTTTTTTGGTTTGTGTTCGTATTTTTTCTTTTGACCAAATCAGTCAACAAAAAATAGTATTAGATATAGGAGTAAGTGAAGATGTGGGAATAAAAAGACACTTATTCCCTCAAGTGATAACCACATGCAGCTGTTAACGGCCAAACTTAACGGTGTTACACAAATTGGACCAAACCCGTAACGGGTCAGTCAATATTGTAGAGGATCAAAGATTTTTTTAAAATTTGGACTGAAAGTGAAATACCCGGTAAACCACAAGGACCAAAAATGTAATTAACTCTAATAATAATAATAATAATAATAATAATAATAATAATAATAATAATAATAATAATAATAATAATAATAATAATAATAATAATAATAATAATAATATGAGGGTAGTTTGGTCGTTTCATCCCTTCAAACAGTCAAACTAATAGAAAATTTGGTCAAGGGACCAAACCCGTTATGGGTCGCAACCACAGGGAGAGGATCCGTTAAAAAAAAGTATATGGACTAAAAACGTTAAACCCGACAGACCACAGGGACCATTTTTGAAATTAACTCTTAATTAAATTTAATAATACACATTCAATTTACCAAATAAAAGTATATGTTTGACTGTTCCTTCCAAATTCCTAATTCAAGCGATTCAACTTTTACCATCATCATATATTCACTACTCAAAAGATCATAATTCTAGATCAAAAGGTAACTAATTAAAAATATTTTTATTATTACTTAAAAAGGAGTAAAATTTACACATAATATAATTTTGATTATGATTTAGTGTTGTGTTAAGAGCCTTTTTTCACAGTTTTATGAATACTATTGTATATCATAACCATCTAAACAATGTAAAGGGTTAATTGTATGATTATTTGTGTTTAAATCATTTCTTTTAGGAACTATGGAAAAATATAGAAAGCTTTGGAAAAATGTTCCTAGTCGTAGTGGAGGTGGAGATTTAGTTCCAAAACCTACTCCACAACCTGTTTCACAACCTGGTGAGATAAGCACCGACTTGCTTATTAACATGTCAGCTTTGAGTCCATGTGATTCATTTACGATGTTTGATGCATCAAAGCTAATTACTTTAACTACGTTTTATCGAGATGATTTTACGGATGTGGATAGGTTTTCTCTTAGGTGGGAACTTGATCTCTACTATGAAACTGTGATTCATGATACAGACTTTATGAAGTTGAAAGGAATCGCCGAGCTTGCTACATTGATGGTGACACGAAAGAAGCATATTTCTTTTCCTTTGATCTATAAGTTATTGAAGCTTTCTTTAGTCTTACCTGTGGCAACCGTAACCGTAGAAAGATGTTTTTCGGCAATGAAATTGATAAAGACAAATCTTCGCAACAGAATGGGTGAAAATTAATGTTTTAATTTGTAACTTAGAAAAAGAACTATTCGCGAAGGTTACAAATGAAGACGTGATGAAGCGCTTTCAAGGCTCGAAACGTCGTAGACGTCAAGAGACATGGTACTTTATTGATTAGTTTTTCATTTTCACAAATAATATAACATTGATTATTTTATTTTTTTTTTGGTATTTACGAAAAAAAAATTGTGAAACACCCACTTGAAAATCCTGGGTCCGTCCCTGCCCCCACCATACTCTTTATTCTCACATAATTCAAATTAATTCAAGGTTGTTTAATTAAACTTATAAAATAAACTTATTAATTAATTTGTTTATCAACTTATAAACATACATATTTTCTCTCTAATGTTCAACCTATTATTAGAAAATTAATGTCACCATGTATTAGTTTCAAACAATCCCCCACCAGGTTGAACAATTCCTCTACTCACTCGAACTTGTTGTGCTACAAGGTTTCACGAAGATTAAACCTCGTTAGATATGCATACACAAAGTAAGATCGATTCAATGGTGTCCAAAGATTAAACCACGAACCTCAAGATAATGGTGTCCGAAGATTAAACCAAAACCTTTTGACCTTACCGGTGAATACATACGCACTTCCATTGTTATATTGTGCATTCTCGTATCACTACGCCCGAATATGGCCATGCGCTTAAATCCCTTTCATAACCCTCGAAGAGAGAAACAATAACTCTCTATTTGAGGCGGCACCACCTCTAGGTTATATAGGCTAAGCTTCTCTATCGTCCTCGTTGCTAAGACGCCTCTAAAGCTTAGCTAAAAGGTTTTACCTCAACCTACATCTCATCAACGACGTATTATCTTTACTATACATGGGCTAATTAGGTCGATAGCACGTTCTACCAGTTAATGACTTCATTATTACCCATTAAACTCGTAATGTAGGAGTTCTACAATCAGGTCGGGTTTCCATCACCAACCGATTCACATTTGGTTTCAAACCCATGCCTCTAGTAATCCTCAATAAATCTCTCATCAGAGATTTAGTAGGATATACCCGACAAGTCACTTCACTCTTATCGGTCTCATCATAAATACTCACTAGGTCTCTCGTCAGAGACATAGTTGTATCAAACTCAAGTTTCTAGATCACTTGAAAACTTGTCTATAATGGTACCATCTCAATATTCTCAAAATATTCCAACACAACGGAATTTTATGGTGTTAGATCTCTAATCTAATTGACCTTTCATATTGTCACAACTTGACTATATACACACACATTAGTTCACACGATGAGATACATGCTTTTGCTTATCAAAAACAATGCATCTATTGTAATAATACACCTTCGTGTGAATTTCAACAGTTTAGAGGATTGCCTTGCAATCTCAATGAAATGCTTATGCACTAGAAAAAAATATGATAATAGTTTATTCCTTCACGAGTAAACCAGCTACTGTAGCTTTTAGTTAGTGGTAAACAACCAGTAGACTCTATGTGTATTTTGTATGTTATATAATAGGATCTCATTTCCCAATTTCAGTTATTATTTTAATATAAACCGGTCATTTGGGTGAAGTTAGAAAAAAAATTTTGAAAATACGTTGATGAAATAAGATAATAAAAGAGTAAGTGTTTTAAGTTAGCAAAAACTGAAAAGTACGTTTATAGCTTTTACGCTTTATACTTCAATACTTGTATACGTAATGGAGAAATTGTGCAAAAAGAGTAGCAATGTAGCATCATACTGGCTATATAACTCATGGAAAGTAAATGACAATAACAATCCATTCAAGGAAGACCCGAGTGAATCAATTTGATCCACAGTATTTGGAGGGCATAAATGGGATTGTTCCTCTAACAGAAAAAAAATAAAAATAAATAAATAATAATAATAATAATAATAATAATAATAATAATAATAATAATAATAATAAAATAAAAAATAAAAATAAAAAATGCTCTGGGCTCAGCAAATAAACTTAGTGGATCAGGCCAATTAACACAATGAACTAGAAAAAAAATACTCCCTCCGTCTCAATTTATTTGTCAGGAGAGAGAAAACACAAAGTTTAATAAAAGTGGGGCCACTTTAATTTTCAACCACTAAAATTGAATATTCCTCCACTAGATTCTCTAGTTTTTACTCGTACTAAATAAGAAAAGTGGACAATTAAGACGAAGGGAGTAACAAACTTCTCAGCCTTCTAAGGCCCAATAATGTTAACCTTTCAAACCCAATAAGAAACTGATTAATTGGGACCCCTGTACTAGTGTACTCATTACTTCATTAGTGAGTGATGCACTCAAGTTAGAGCCGAAACAGATAGCAATTATGAATTTTGAGGTTTTGCTAAACTCATGTGACATATCCTTACTTAAGCTAAATTAGTTGGCTAATTATTGCCATTTTAAATTGTATTTGATCCTGCGAAAGCAAAACCTTGAAATTATAGTTTGAGCGCATTCATTTTCTGAGCGAGTTTGCACGAAAACTTACAGCTCAGCGAAAAATGTAATCTAATTGTTAATGCCAAAACCAATAATTATTGATGTTTTAGAAGAAAAATATGTTTCATATTACCTCACAGCATATCCAAGATTTATTTCAATACATTACAAGTAGCATGAATATACTATTTATATACATATATTACCACTAGATAGATAGATATAGTAACCATAGATATATAACACAACATACTTAAAAACAAACTAAAACATTACTCATACTATATAGCTAGATAGCCTAAACTTTGTGTAAAATTAAGTGAGCACCAAACTGAGGTTGCAGAGTAAGTATAGAGTGTGGAGCATGTGTGTATGATGGAGAGACCTCAAAAGAGAAACGTTTTAGAATCATGGCGAGCGCCATTTTTGCTTCAAGCATAGCAAAATTCTGGCCAATGCATATACGAGGGCCACCACCAAATGGTAGATATGTGGCTTGTCCCTTGGTCGCCTTTGACACACCTTCGGAAAATCTTTCAGGGTTAAACTCGTGCACGTCTTCACCCCATGTATCTTTGTCATGGTGTGAAAGCAATATGTTTAGTTGAACAAGTGTTCCTGCAGGTAAGGTTAAGTTACCTAATTTGGTTTCTTCATGTATCATCCGTCTTAGTAATAGTGCTGGTGGATATAGTCTAAGAACCTCATGGAAAATTATGTTTATCTGCAAAGCGGGACGAATAAGATACAAAATATATAAGACTTCAACAATAAGAATATATATATACTTTCACTATATTAGAAGTGCGAGAAAACTTACTACTTTTAGGTGACTCAACCCATCAATATCTGGCGTTTTGTCCCCGAAGACATGCAATACTTCCTCTCTAGCACGTTTTTGCCAATCCGTGTGGTGACCAAGTAAAATCATAGTCCAAACAAGCATAGTTCCAGTGGTCTCCTGTCCTGCAAAGTAAAAAAGCTTGCATTCTTCGATGACATCCTCAATGCTCAATCCGTATTTACTACCATGTTGTTTAATTTCTTTGTAATTGGAATCCAAAAGAATGCCTAGAAGGTCATCATTGCTAGTTTCTCCAGCTTTCATAGCAACCACTCGTTTATCGATAATGTTCTTTATAGAAGCCTTTATTTCCCGATCAATCTCTTTCATCCTCTTGTTGCTCTTTGTCGGCAAAAATCTATCAAACTTATTTGATTAGCACCATTACCCAAAAAGAGTACAAGTTTTAGTATCAAACAAGTAGTACATTAGAAGTTGATTTTTTTTTTTTTTTTTTTTTTTTTTTTTTTTTTTTTTTTTTTGTAATCTGTTCATTATATTGCAATTCTTTTGAGGTGATCAGTTTTATTAGTAGAGAACAAACATGAGAAACAAACTCACCTCAAACCTGGAATGTAAACCGATTGTGCAGCCTTTATAACTAAAACAGCTTGTTCTCGTTGAAGTTCAAAAATCTTTCTTCCTTCCTCATAACTACTACCAAAAGCGGTACGTGAAATTACATCAGCTGAAAACGTTGAAAGATAAGTCCACACATCCACTTCACCCGAGCTTTCTTTGGTTACAGTTTCTCCCCATTTGTCCAACATCTCACTACAGCTCACATAAAATGCTGGTACCATATGCTGCAATAGGTGTATAACGTCATTATTATAGCTTTCTAAGCATAATGTTACATCTTGATATGAAATTAGAAATAGTAAGAGACAGAAACCTTGAGCTTCTCTACATGGAACGCGGGATTAATGATTTTTCTATGTTTAATCCATTGATCCGCTTCGGCGTCAGCTACACCTCTAGCTAACAGCTTTGTCAATGGATTACCTCCCCTTGGCTTTTGATATTGATTATAATTATTCAAAACCTCTCGAATCATAGTTGGTTCTGATAACTGTACCACGGGTTTTATCCCGAGCCATGTAAAACAAGTCTTACCTATTTTAGCAAGAACAAAAACCAACAGTCAAATATAGGGTAAACACTAAACAAGTATTAACAGTCAAATGTAGGGACACATACAATTATATGGGGTGTTTGGTTCAAGGGGATGGGTACGAGCTACGAAGGGACAACTTTATTCGACAATAAAATTGTTTCGTTGGTGGGTCTGATAATCTGGTATGTAAAAATGGGTATCATACCCACAAGCTAGACATACTCAAAACTCCCTAAATAAAGTATTGATGACAATAATGAAGCTTTTGATCAATAAAGTACTCCTTCCATCCAAAATATAAATGTTCACCAACCTATTTTTATTTATCCCAAAACATATGTTTATATCATATTTCAACCAATAAATTATTTAAATTATTGTTAAAAGCTGAAGACGGTATTTTTATTAGTACACAGTCTAATAGTTTCATTTTTTAAAACTGAACGAAGTGACTAGTTAGGAAACTTCACTCGTATATTAAGTAAGATGGTATACTACGGGGATTTTGCTAAGGGTATGGACAAATTTATTAAAAACTTTTGCAAATGTCATCACAAATGAATGATAAAAATATATCCCTTACTTTAACCAACATTTATCTCTCTGTATATATTTTTTATGGGTTTTTCTAACTTATTCTCAGGGGCAAAAGTTAACCCCACCAAAAGTACACAAAGACCCGCATAAAAGCACGTTTGTCTGCACTTTTATGTGAGTCCTTGTTTATTTTTTCGTGAATTTTTTGGTGTGCTTAACTTGAAAAACCATTTTTTTATAAATTTATATCTTACTTTAACAAGTTTTATGAAAGAAATACCATATTAAAAAATTAACTAATATAATTTGAGGTACATACCATGAGTAGAGAGAGCGTTATAATAAAAGGCCAAAACACGATTAGCAATATCATGATTTAGACTCATGGGTTTTGACTTAGCTTCGTTCGACATCTGAACAAGTTCTTTCAAGTCTCCAAACATGAACTTGTAGCTTGTACCATTAAGGCCTTGTTTTCTTAGAAACTTTTCGATCTTTTTTGGTTTGAACCATAACCAGTTTGCAATTCGATATATTAAGTATATGAAGATTGATGCTACTCCAAGTGCAAAAAAAGGTGCAGGTGACTCCATGGCTTGTGGGTATAGAAATGCTTGTGATGGTGATCAGAAAATAAGTGAGGATATTTTATCGACGGGTGTGTTCATTTATACTAGTATTTAATTACGTTATGGCATAAGTAGTTGATGGTTATGGTCCATGTGGTTTTGAGTTTTCATGGCAAGTCCTTCTAATCACAAGACTATAATAGAGTGAATATTGTGGATTATATAAGAACCAGTAACAAGATTGACTAGTGGTCACATGTGGGAGGTTGTCAAAGAAAAAGTCGAAAACGATCAAAGGACTAATTTAAATCGTGTACATCTAAGTCAAATGCTTATATTTTTTGGATAACATGAAAAGAAAAATCTTCATCCACTTGTGTTGTGGTTTGAATGTGAGAAGTTTATGATGAAAAATGTAATTGTCATGTAATCTTAAAAGTTATTTCATATTTACTCTTGTTTTGATTCGGGGTGTCAATTTCTGACCCGACACAAAACCTGATTTGAAAACAACACGAAAATTAACAGGTTCGGGTTGAGTCTAAATAGGTTTCGGGTCATGTTCGGGTTGCGTATATGTTTAACGAGTCGATCCGCTAACCTGTTTAAGATTATTCTTCAAAAATTAAAAAATTATATATACTTTATTATACGGGTTAAATGGGTTGACACTTGAACTCATTTAACATGTTTAACCCATGTAATGTGCCAAATTATTTAGATAAACGGGTTAAATGGGTCAACCCGAAACCTGCTGAACATATGCAACCCATGTAACCTATTTAACTCGCCAATCCATACACATATACAAGTTAAATAGGTCGTGTTCGGGTTATGTATAAACATGTTAGGGTTGACATGACTGACCCGATTATTTAAACGGGTTAGGGTCTTTGACTCGCCAACCTGCTAACCTGAACCTGTCAACCCAAACTCGACCCGAATTGTCACCCCTGGTTCTTATGTTAAGAAGCAAAAAATATATATTTTTACGCTCTCCATCTTTTAATTTTGTTTTAAGCAAACTGTCTTTTTTATATATTTTTATGTTTTGTAATGCATGTTGAGTTATTATGGACTTGTTATGGTTATTGAGAATATTTTTGTTTCTTCTCTTACAAAGCTTGGCTAAGTTTACATTGATACTTGATTAAAAAAATTGCCTAAAAAGTAAAGAGGGTGTATACAAAATAAAATTCGGTGTTAATAAAGTTTGAATGCGTATACTTCAATTCAAATATTGGCTTTCATTTACTAGATTTGCTCAAAATTCTTTTGACAAGAATTTGGTTAAATAAATGCAATTAATAAACATAATGAAGTTTGAGGGCGTAAATGAAAAGAAATAAAATGAAAGGGTATGTAAGCTGAAAATATTTCGTCATTCAGGTTGGATTATGTAAATTAACTATCTTACATATGACCATACGTCACATGTCTGTACTATTATAGTATGAACCATAGTTGTTAAGATTTCGATCCTGATCTTAGGATCTTACGATTTTACGATTTTACGAAGCAAAAATGATCCGGATCCTACGTAAGATCTTAACAAGCTTAAGATCTTATAGGATCCCGATCTTGACCATATGATCTTAAGATCTACTCCGATCCGATCTTACTTTTTAAGATCCCGATCCTGATCTTAGGATCTTACGATTTTACGATTCTACGAAGCAAAAATGATCCGGATCCTACGTAGGATCTTAACAAGCTTAAGATCTTATAGGATCCCGATCTTGACCATATGATCTTAAGATCTACTCCGATCCGATCTTACTTTTTCTCAAACCGCAAACTAAAAAACTACAAGTTTATGGTTTATGATTTTATATAATTTATAAAACAATAGGTGATTCATCTTAAATATTCCATATTCATAATTTATGACAACATTTTCATGAAGTATTCATATAATTTCATGTTTATAATATATAATAATTTGTAGATTTGAATAATATTACAAAGATCATTACAAAATAGCATTATAGTAGGATCTTAGGATCCCGATCCGATCTTACGATCACGATCTTGCAAAGACGAAAACGATCCTAGGTAGGATCCCGATCTTGAAAACCTTGGTATGACCCTTGATAAAGACACGTAACTTTTTTCCTTAAACTATCTAATGAGATTATAAGATTGCTCGGTACACTATGCGGTTCGTCCGCCAAATGACCCAACAACGCACGAACGGCGTGTCGTACTGCATAGATCGTCCCCAGCCATTCCAACCACATACGCAGTTTTTTTTTATTTTCCTTTTCATGGGAGTGTGAATGGGTATTTTTTGTAGAGTGTTTGGTTTTTTTTTTTGGTGAGTGTTTTAGTCATAGGTGGACTTAGGGGGGTTCCCGGAGGTTCACGAAAACCAATAGATATTTGTCGTGTAGTGTACATTTTGTAAATATTCGTGATTATTCCAAAACGAACCCGGTCCAAAATTTTATGTCACATTAATATTACTTAATCGACTAATAAGTCAAACAAAAAAAAGTATTCCTTATACTCGCAAAAAAGATTTTTGCACATGATGACTTAGTGTTCTGGGTCCGCTCCTAATTTTAATTAATGGTGTGTTATTAAGATGGTGATGAAATGGCACTGAAGTGACATACGAATAACGTGTTATTCGTTTCTAGTGTACCGAGCACTCTAAGACTAATTACATGGTGAAGACCAAATTTCTAAAAAGACCAAATTGATTAATTGAATACTGATTAATCATTTCTCATGTATTAGACTTCTTTTGTATATCGGCAATAAATACTTTATTATTCTATAAATATCATTATATCAATAAGAAAAAGAAAACTTTAACGTGCTTGTAGTCTTATTTTCCGTCTTAAAATTATTGTCTTTGACAAAAGAAAAAGTTTTAAGAAAACTGAGACCACTATACTATTCGACCAATTAAATATCACATTTATTCACTAAACTCACTTTTGATTAAGTTGCATAAGAAATAAACAATTATTTTAGAGTATCACAAAATAAAAATAGAGACTATAATTTTAAAATCGAATATAATTTTAGCCAAAGCTGCATACTTGACAGGTGGAGAAACATAGAGCTCTTTGCCAAAACACATTCTAGATGAGAGGTCTTCTTCTGGTCCAAGAAATATTGTCCTTTCTGTAACTTGTATTGCATTTGGCTTCCTCTTCTCTTTAGCATATAATTTTGAAATAGGTGTTGTTGCATAGCTTCTCGACTTACCTTTCACCTCTTCTTACTCAGGTTTTACTTTCTCTATTAAAAGTATAAGATAGTTTTTTACCAAGTTATGTTTCGTTTTTTTATTAGTTTTGTACCGTATTTCTTGTCAAATTTTATATTTTATATTCCATACTTTATGTTTCATAGTTTTATAATAAAAACAAGAGTAAACTGTAAAATACATCACTGTGGTTTACAGTTTTAGAGACCTTACATCCCTGTCAGAAACTAATGGCATGTTACATCATTCGTTAGCCAAATGTTTGCCACCCTACATCCCTCGTTTACAATGAGGACTAACGGTGCAAATTATTTCTCTGCTATCTTTTAACGAGATAGATAATATTACACCGTTAGCCTTCAGGACTAACGGTATTTGCACCGTAAGTCCTTTTTTACGTTATCCCCGTTTTTTGTACGTTTCTTCGGTTTTTGTACGTTTTTATCCGTTTTTTGTACGTTTTATCTGCTCTTTTTTCCGTTTTTTGTACGTTTTATCCGTTTCTATCTGTTTTTTGTAAGTTTTACCCCTTTTTTTTACGTTTTTTATCCGTTTTTTTTAATGTTTTTGTACGTTTTTATCCTTTTTTGTATGTTTTATCCGTTTTTTGTACGTTTTACCCGTTCGTTTACGTTTTTTATCCGGTTTTTACGTTTTTTGTACGTTTTATTCATTTTTTGTACGTTTTATCCATTTTTTTTACGTTATTATCCGTTTTTTATGTTTTTATCTGTTTTTACGTTTTTTGTACGTTTTATCCGTTTTTAACGTTTTTTATCTGTTTTTTTTACGTTTTATCCGTTTCTGTACGTTTTTATCCCTTTTTTGTACGTTTTATCCGTTTTTTTATGTTTTTCTCCGTTTTTTGTTCGTTTCGTCCATTTTTTAAACATTTTTCATCCCTTTTTTTTACGCTTTATCCATTTTTGTACGTTTTTATCCGTTTTTCGTACGTTTTATCCGTTTTTTACGTTTTTTGTAAGTTATATCCGTTTTTATCCAATTTTTCTACGTTTTATCCGTTTTTAATGTTTTATCCGTTTTTTGTACGTTTTATCCGTTTTTAACGTTTTTATCCCTTTTTTTACGTTTTATCCGGTTGTGTACATTTTTATCCGTTTTTTGTATGTTTTATCCGTTCTTTTACATTTTTTTTACGTTTTTATCCGTTTTTTTAAGTTTTATCCATTTTATCTGTTTTTTATCAATTTTTTGTACATTTTATTTGTTTTTTTTATGTTTTACGCTTTTGTTTGTTTTTTACGTTTCTATCCGTTTTTTGTACATTTTGTACGTTTTATCCCATTTTTTACGTTTTAACCATTTTTTATACATTTTTATCCGTACAAAAACAGATAAAACGTAAAAAATGGATAAAAAAATTAAAAAAATAGATCAGAATGGAAAAAACGGAAAAAGAACGGATAAAAACTTAAAAAACGCACAAAAAAAGGGATAAGACGGATAAAAACGTAAGTAACGTAAAAAAAATGGGAAAAACGTAATGCAAAAAATGGATAAAAAACGTTAAAAGCGGATAAAACGTACAAAAAACCTAAAAGAACGGGATAAAACGTACAAAAAACGGATAAAATTGTACCGACATGATCTATCAAGCTCGTCAATTTGGGTAAAAGAAGAGCTACAAGATTCCTTTCCCTCGCTTCACCAAACTCCTCATTGCTCATTTCATGGCCCAAGAACAAGACATTGACAAACGCCCAACTGAAAAAGCTCATATTGAACAAATGGACCATGTTCTTTCTCGCGTGAGAATTCATGCTACTAACACCACCAAACAAGGTCTCATAATTCCGGACGCATTAATTAAAGAGACGGTGAGGGCAACTGAAGCCTATGAAAGGTATGATGAAGCAAAGAAAGCAGGATCTGTGGGGATAACGATGAAAGGAACAACTGGGACAAGAGGAAGAGGAAGATAAATTAAAGCTGGTACTACAAGAACAAAGAAGGTTTCTCGAGCAACTAAAAGGAAACCAATGCTTCGAGATGAATCTACTGAAGAAGAAGAAGATGAACCAAGCTTGAGGGAAGAAAGGAAAAGAATCATGAAGATAAAGAAAGAAAAACATGATGAAGGTCTGGGAAAAGGCAAATCACTAATGCTTCAAGACAAACCCGATGACACCCTACAACCACCAAAGACAAAAGAAGAAGAAATTGAACAACTTAGGAAAGCCCAACAAGAAAAGAAAGCAAAATATTTGGCTGATCTTGAGAAACTCAAGCTAAAGAAGAAAGGTGAAGGGTCCGGATCAAAGGTTAGTGAAGATGAAGCCTTGACCAAGTCTGATGATTAAACAGAAGCCACGTTGTCTAAATCTGAAAGTGCTTCACTGAGTGAATCTGAGGGTGAATCTGACCAACTCATTCACTCGCCCTCAGAATCTGATAAAGACAACACCGATGAAGAAAAGAAGGAAGATGAAGAAGATAAAGAAAAAGATGATGAAAGTGATGAAAACAATGACAGTGGTGATGATCAAGGTGATGACAACTCTCAAGGAGATGATCGTATACCTACTCCACCTATTATACCATCCTCTGTTGATCAACACTCCAAAACCAAGCCTCCCTCACCAAAACTTATACCCCAACAACCTGAATCCAATGAACTTCAGGCTCTTAAGGAACAGCTCAGCGCGTTGCAAGCTCCAGTAAAGACGCAGCAACATGACATCGATGAGTTCAAGACATATGATCTGTCTCAAGCAATGGAAGACTTCCTCAACACCAACTTACCAAAAGAGATTGGCAAACACCTTCAGGAAACACTTCCATCTCTTATGAAGAAATATGTCAAGTGGAAGCTTGATGGAATAGTTGCTCATCATATTCAAACAACACCACTCACTAATCAAACTAAACCATCAAAGCCTTCCGCCGCAGATCTCAAAGGTCAATTGCTTGAAATCATTGTCAATGATCCAGAGGAAAGTGATCTTCGCAAAGCTTTGATCAAGTCAATGAAGAAAGCTGAAAAGAAAGATGGTCATTGCAAAAAGGTCAAGTCAAGCAAACGTCGTCGTGATGATTGTGACAAAGACGACCAAGCAAATCCGGGCAAAAACGTACAAGAATGATTGGACCTACAGCTAAACTGCAATCATCCAACATTCAGCATACTGGCGAAGAAGAACTAGTACCTCAAGATACTGGAACATTTGATGATGATGAACCTCTTGATGACATCACACACAACAACGAAGCTGAAGTTATTCTTGAACCACCTACGGATGCACCACTACAACCTGCTCCTGAATGGATTAATCCAGCTGCTGAGAAGTTTGAATGGTTTGAAGAAATGGTGGATGCACACCCCGATATTCTAAAAGACAAAGTTCCGGCAGAAGGCTCAGTTGTGGACTTCACAAAGAAACTTAAGCAAGTGATGAAGATCTAGAAACTACAAATGTCTGACATTGTCAACATCCAAAAAGCAGGTTTCTCACAATTCAAGACATCGATTACTTCTCAACTGGAATTCGAATACAACCTGGAACAAGTTGCTAGAGCTTTATCTGAGAATGTTAGTTGGGATATTGCAAGATCTTCTCGTGAACCCGACACATTCAAGTTTTGTGACTACTCTCAACCCTTACCGCTCATTGGTCTAGCTCACAATCCCAAGATCCCTAAAGCGTATTTCTTCAATCATGACTTGGAGTACCTGATATATGGGAACACTGACCCAGAGAAACGATATGCTACATCTCTTACCAAGTTCAAGGCTGCTACATATGTACAAGAAGGACTTGAAGAATAGATCAGTGATTTGTTCAGCACTTCTATTGTTGATTACAATGATGAAGTTGTTCTAGGAGTCTTTCACTCGCCAGAGATGCGCAAATGGTTCTACAAATGGAAAATGACGTTTACCTCAAAACACAAGGTAAACTACAAGCAAAGGATCCTTTCCATCAAGAGTGTTGAAACATAATCAAAATATGGACACAACTTTCTGACTAAGATCACAGTTCGAAGACAAGATGACAAGGAGCACTCGTTCAACGAAGCAGACTATCCTCATTTGAATCTCAACGATATTGAAGATATGTACCTGCTTAAGATACAAGGAAAACTCGAGCATCTCCCTGACAGCCTTCAATACGACATCATCAACTCTTTACTTCTTTACATCCGAAGAATAGTAATAAGACAAGAGTCAAAGATGTTCACCTCGGTGTTGAAAGTTACCAGAAGAAATTGAACCTCATCAAACCTGATCTTAGACCTCCGAGAATCGCAGAAATGAAACCATACTCTTTCATCAAAAGACCATTTGGAGTAGTGTACGTTAGATCTGGAAGACCAAAGTTCATGGGCTATGAAGACATTCACAAGTTCAGTGATGAAACTTTGATACAAGTCAGGTCTGAGCTTGAACATATTCTAGAAAACCATACTAAAGTTGGTTAAGATACATGACTTGGAAACGAAATGATGTGAAGCAGGCGGTCAAGTTCTTGGCACGGATTGACTACATGCTCAAGTATCGGGTTCAGATGAAAAGATTGGAAAGCTATGTGGGGGGGAGAGCTAAGGATCCTAACATTCTCACATTCATTCGTCCTGAGTAAATCATTGGTATAATTGACATTTGTTTTTCATCATTCAATATTGTTTATGCATGACTATGGCTTGTGCACATATATCAGTGCACAACCCATACTTTTAAAGAAAGGGCCCTTAGGTACGCTTCAGTGCCTCAATCCTAATATTAGGAGTGGAAGCTTCTTACTTTTGAGTAGAATTAATCAAAATTTTGATAAGTTTTTTAAAATTCTGCTCAAAAGAACAAGTATTCCCTCTCGTGTTTAAAAACCTCAAAAAGTGAATTCACTTGTTGAGGGGGAGTACTTGAAACAAATCTTTGTTCTATAACGAAAAGTTCTTGTTGAATTCTTCCCATAAACCTCAAAAAGCATATTTTAATCAAATTTTTTCCAAAAACAACATCAATATGCTATTTTTGAAGGGGAGAATAATAATGTGATTAAAATATGGTAACAAAAGTATGAAATCTCGTATGAGCTCGACTCAGATTTCACCCAAGAATTGACGAAACTTAAACTATCATTAATCGAAAGGACTTGCCCTGGACGGGTAATAACTTCAAGCTGGTTTATCCAGTGATGTAAGCGTGTCTCGAATAGTACTTCTCTGAGTAGAGTGTACCGTTTCGAGAGATTTTCTTTGAATGTGACCAGGACGGGTAATAATTTCAATCTAGTCTAACTAGCGATGTAAGCATGTCTCGAATCGGTCGTATTCACTGAAAATCAATCAATTCAAAAAGTGATAACTCCACCTGACAAGTGCAAATTTATCTTAAAAACTTATGAGCATATGTGAATGGGGAGTATTTCTGAAAAAGAAAAACTCTCAAAGTGTTAACAAAATATGTTTTATAATAATAAACACTTTGGAAGATTTTCAAATGATTGGTTTATAGCAACATACGATAGTCATGGAGTTATAAGGTGACTAAGGATAAGAAATACGTCTTATGATCTGCCAGAACCGGAGGGATCTACCCATGGATAATACCAATAGTTTAGAACTAGAAGTCCTTAGGTATGATTGAAAAAAGGAGTAAAGAAATGAAAGGAGAAAGAAGGGTTGAAGAATTAAAAAGAAAAGTAAATGAAAGGGTGAAAAGAAATAGCCCTCCATATGTTCAACCTTAGGGCAGAAACTGGGTTCAATTCATATGCTACTAGATGTCACTACAGTGACACCGGTATTGAAGACAATCCATCATGGACCCAGTGACGCACTGCACTAAACCTTCTAGCCACTCAAGTGTCTCTCAAAAGATACTTGTTTCATTTCTCACGGAGAACCCTTCATAATCTATCGACCTCTCACTCCGAGATGAGTTGATATTGAAAAGGAGGCACTCTGCTCCATGCCTCCGATGACTAAAACCAAAATGCACTAAATCGAATCTAGATCCGCGAGATACATCAAAAGATCTATTAGGAACACTTAATATTTCTACATTGGTTGTTCAACATTAAGGACGCCAGTTGTAAATAACAAGAGTCCTACGTAGATCTTAGCAATCTGCCAAGAACATTCATAAGGGAACTCACTATTGTGATTCTCAGTGATTGAGTGGAAATTCCTGCCAGGGTCAACATCAAACAGCCCTGATAGTAGGTCACTTCGGTAATCCCTTATGGGTTACGCTTAGTGTTCACGGTGGTTCCAACGGTCTACAGTCGTGGAGTGATACTTTGGTATACTTCGGTGACATACCCTGAATCATTGATACACTTTGGTGTATACGTGTAAGCTCTCTTGGGGGCATCCAATTCAGGAACGGCCTTGGCAAGGATTAGAGAAAGTTTTCACACTATGCTGTTAACGATCTCGAAGTCCGAACCTGTAAGTGCCGGATGCTTTATTTCTATCTGTTTTCATGTAGGTATTTATGGAGACCAGGAGTTCCACCACCACTATTTCCATCATGCTCATACTAACATCACAAAGAAAGTTCTCACAAAGATCAAAGCGAAGCAAACGTTCAAAAGTCAAAGATCAAAGCTAAAGAATGAGAATTACTTAGAGTATAAAGATCAAAGTCAAAAGAAGTATGAGCATGGTGGAAAAGACGTAAAGACACCGGAATTAAAGACGTTGGTGAAAGGCAGATCACGACATTACCATATCACACATAATAAGAGCAAAGAACAAAGATATGAAAGACGTCAAAGCCTAAGAAGCAAAGAAGACGTCAAGCAACCTTGATGATCAATCCTTAGGGGGGAATTGTTGGGAACACATTTCATTAATATCAAGTCTTGGTCATAGTTTATGTAATAGGTTGCTTTTCTATTAAGACCTTTATATTTGTTTTAAGGTTCGGCCTTTGTAGAAGGCCCATAGGCCGTGGCCTTGTGTTTTATTTCTAGTATTAGGGCAACGCCCACTTATAATGTAAAACTATAAATACCCCTTCCCACTTGGAGAAGGGTGTTGGTTCTTGATGAATTAAACTTTTCTTATTTACATACAAGTTCCTTCCACTCTTTCTCTCTCTAACTTTCTCTTTCTAGTATTACGACTTGTATGATAATTTTGTGACCTAACAAGTTGAATTGTTGAATTGTTAACTACATTATTTTGAAAATGTTGAAAACATTACTGTCATACAATAGAAACATGCATGGCAACATTACTCTCATACCATATATAACACATAATCAATACCATATATCTATACTACATATAAAATAAAAATGGTCAACATTGGAAAAGTGAAAAGTCATGGTTTGTGAAATGTTGAAAATATTAATAAAGGAAACATTGAAATGTGAGTTGAAACATACACTACTTTATAATACTCGCTGGACTGAAAATGCAAGGGTGAGTTGAATATGTGAGTTGAAACATACACTACTTTAGGAAATAATGAAATGTTTAAACTGTGAAATCTATACTACAAAGGAAAGTATTCAATCAATGGGCAACTCTATAATACTCGTTGGACTGAAAATGCAAGGGTTGAAAGTATCTTAGGATAGTATTGAATTCATGGCTGGCAACCTCTTTGTACATGGTTTGACTTTCAGTTTTCAAGTGATGCAATGGGCAACTCTTTAATGATTTAAACCAAAACTTTCAGCGGAAGCATTAACAGTTTCCATATTTGTTGGTAACTTGAACTTCAAATCAAATTAATTCCACTCCTTGTTCTCATAAACAACACCACTTTATTGGTAATCGTGCTCACAATCTATATTTCATTATGAATTTGTAAAAAAAAAACAAACTGATCGGCTCTTCATCTTCATCTTCATCTTCTTTGTCTCATTCTGCAAGACAGTTTTGGACTTTTCGGTCAAGACATGTTATTCTTTATATGGGTTGAAACATGATCGTATTGGGTTCACTTGCAAGCACTTACATATTTATTTAGTTTGAAGTTTATAGTACTTTGTGTTAAAATGATTAGCAAACCTTTATCAAAAAAGTTTACAAGGCTTGCACGAGTCTGGTCAGATTATATATAACATCCATTTTCTCAATGTCTAACTATCATTCATATCTAATACCTATCAACTTTTAAATCTTTGTTTTATGATTTATGTAAATTTAATGTAACCTGTCACTTCACTTCTTAAGGTATGCAGATATTGGCCCATTGAGGAAGAGTTTAATTCTCCGAGATGCAAAAATATTTGACTGATGATTACAACTATTTATATCCCTGTATGTATCTATATAGTGATCATGTCTATTTCTTTGGGCATTTTTAACAACATGTATTTCTGTTTTTTTATGACAGTGTGGCTGTGGGATTCTATATTTCGTTTCGAGTCATCGATCGATATGTAGCAAACTACAACACTTTTCCTTGGTAGTTTGACGGGTTACATGTTAATGTCACTATCAAAGATATAACTATAACAATTATGTATTGATTTTAACTGTTTATAAGTGTTGTGCATTGCAATGAATGTGGAAATTTCCGGTTCAAAAACAATTATGCAGTTTATGCATACATAAACTAAATGCGAAGATAGAATTCACAATGGTTATTGACAATGGAGGAAAACGTAAACAACAGAACGAGCAACTTGGTGTAGAGGGTGTTAAGATGTTGAAAGTAAGCTGCATTTGACAAGAAAGGTGTATACAACTTAAAAGCAATGCAAACTAAGAGCACTAGGTGTAGTGAGCAAGTAAAGTTACTCATTCAGGGCCCACGGGGTGCCACATCACTTTAACAAACCTCCACAACTAACCCTTCTCATTAACAACTAACCTCAACTTACTCATTTGGGGCCCACCTACCCTTTATTTACACCAAAAAAAAAACAAAATAAATATACCTATCATCTTCAACCTTTTACTCACACACACACACACACATACACACAAACAAACCTGCCAAAAAATCTGACAAAAGGACAGTTTTTACCCTCGCAGTGCAAATGACGAGGGTGCAAGTGGCGAGAAATGAGTAAGGAGCACGGTGTGGTGGCTAGCAATGGTGAGCATGCCACCGTGGAGTGGCGAGGTGTGACATTCCCCACACAAGGTGTTCTAACGTTGTTAAAAAGAATAATCTAAAACTAATAAACGGGTACTTTTATATATCACTTTGTTTTGTTTTTACAATGTCTCTTTAGTGTATGATTTTTATATGTTCTTTGATACATGTAAAGAATTTTTGCTTGAGTTGTATTATCGCATGTTATTACAACCGTTTGCATTTATATTTTGATCTATTCACGTTCTATTTTGAACGTTACACGAAACACTTACCACAATATTGCATATCATTAATTGTCTGCCACTAGGAATTTCCGTTGCTATGCACGGGTACTCGCCTAGTGAACTTAAATCTAAATGTTGTTCCGAATTTTATTTTATTTTTCATTTTTCAATTCTAGTATGAAGATGCTTTTTTAAGAGAAGGCATCAATTTCACAAAACAAAACAAAACTAACATAGAGAATACATACAATAGGAACAATCAAATGAACACAAGAAACTATCCATTTAATATAATTTTGAAAGAGGTATGGATAACCTAACCCATTTAATATAAGTGATTCCTATTGGAAATTTAGTTCAATTGAGGGATTTGATCATACTTGGAAATGGGTTTGGAGGTACGGAGTGTACACCCATTAAGTCCTTGATTACCCTGACTCTTATAGTGGTTTAAGTTACTACTGCTAGTACTAAGTTAGTACTGCTGGAGCAGAGTTACTATTGCTAGTACTAAGTTAGTACTGCTGGAGTAGAGTTACTACTACTAGTACTAAGTTAGTACTGCTGGAGCAATGTTACTACTGCTGCCTTAAGTTACTACTGCTGGAGCAAGTTACTACTGTTGGCATAAGTTAGTATTGTTGGAATGAGTTTGTAACTACTTTGACCTATTTATGGGCAGTTTCAAACTCGTAATTAAGACTATAATAACTTGGTCTTATAACCACTATGGCTATGATGGAGGAACGTTATGAGGAGATTAATTGGCCGATTAATTCTCATAATTCCATTTACTAAGAGTGATTCAATCCTATAAATAGGATACTCATATGCATGGAAGAACACACGAAACATAAACACTTGAAAGCAAATTGGTTCTTGATTTGTGCCTAAAACAAGAACATCACTTGGTCTTATCCCATAGAGATATTCGTGTAACCCAGGCATAGGATCAAATAGTTTCTACTGGAAAGTGATAACACGATTTCAAGTGATATCCGATACCATTGAGTATCTTCACCCTGCTGGAACTGATCAAAAGAAACCAACAGTCAATAGAAACTATTTAGTGATAATCAATGGCTGCTGCTATGAGGCAAATGGCTGCTAACTTTTCCAAATTGGAAAAGTTTGAAGGTGTCGATTTCAGAAGATGGCAAAAGAAGATGCACTTCTTGTTGTCAAGCATGAGTGTGGTGTATGTCCTAAGCACTGCTATTCCTGATGATGGGGATGATGCAACTGTGGAGGATATAAGGAAAAGGAGCAAATGGGAGAATGACGACTACATTTACAGAGGTTTAATCCTTAATGGTATGTCTGATCCTTTGTTTGATATTTATCAAAATGTGGAATCTGGTAAAGAACTATGGGATTCCTTGGAAGCCAAATATATGGCTGAGGATGCATCAAGTAAGAAGTTCCTTGTAAGTAATTTTAACAATTACAAAATGGTCGATTCTAGACTTGTCATGGAATAATACAATAAACTTCTTAGTATACTTGGTAGATTCACACAACACAAAATGAACATAGATGAGACTATTTCAGTCTCTTGTGTCATTGATAAACTCCTTCCTTTTTTGAAAGATTTCAAGCATATGCTTAAACATAAGAAGGCGAAATTAACTCTTCTTGAGTTGGGCAGTCATTTGCGCATTGAGGAATCACTCAGAGTGCAAGACAGTGACAAGCCAAAGAGTAGCAATGCTACTGGTCCATCACTTGTCAATTTGGTGGAGCATAACAACTCCACCAGGTACAATGACAACAAGGGAAAATGTAAACATCAGGATAACACCAAAGTTGATCTTAACAAGAAGCCAAAAGCTCCTTGTTAGAAGTGTGGGAAAACTGGACACTTCAGGAAGGATTGTAAGGGTGTTAAAATTGGCAATAAAGCCAATGGATCCGGTACAAGTGGTTCAGGGACTAGTTCAACCAACCCTCTGAAAGGTCAGATAGTGTTTAATAAGTCTTTTCAGATTTATTATGTTACATATATATCTGAGGCATACTTTGTGCAGGATGATGATGTTGCGTGGTGGGTTGACTCTGAAGCAACAATCCATGTGTGTAAAGATAGAAGTTGGTTCAAGACTTATGAGTCACTGAATGATGGTTCTATTCTTCATATGGTAAATGAGTCAACAGCCCTGCTGCATGGAAGAGGATGTGTGGATTTAAGATTTAGTTCTGGAGAGATTGTTTCTTTGTTTAATGTTTTACATGTTCCTAATATTAGAAAGAATTTGGTTTCTAGTAGTATTTTGAATAATTGTGGTTATAAACAAGTTATTGAATCTTGTTGGGTCCATTCAGTACACAAGTAATCCTAAACAAGGATTTGAATACAAAATAACCTAAGTGTTAGTAGACCTTAAACAATATTCAAGTCACTGAGTAAACAGTTGCCCAGTGAGTCACCTTCAGGATGCTTAGGATGAGTCTAAGAAGAAAGTCTCTCCATTTAGTGAGGCGGAACTCAGTGAGTGGCACTTAAGCCAAAGAAGAAGGTGATGGGTTCAGTAAGTGATGACAATAACTCACTGAACCTCAAGACTCCTCAACAACTAAAGACTGAAGACTGAAGACTGAAGACCTGAAGACTGAAGAATAGGCGGGACAAGGTGGGAAACGTTTGAATGAATAAAAAGAAGTCCTTATCAACCTGAAGTTAAACTTTCTCTGAAAGGCAAATGTCAGGACAAGTGTCATTACTGCTCTTCAGAAAGCAGTATTGTCTTATACCCAAAATAGCCTATTGTAACAGAGAAAAAATACGTAAATATTTTATCCTAACTAGATTTGGTCATCTTTTGTCTTTATCATAACGGTTGAATTTTACTTGTGTATAAATAGGATCATAAAGTGGAGTAAAAGTTGACAAGTTTGTGCACTAAATGCTTAGACATTCACAAACAACTTTTACTCCTCCAAATAACAACCTAGTCCCTGAGATAGCTCAGTAGGTTCAGTTAGTTGCTACTTAAGTTTAGATTAAGTTTAGTGAGGAGTCATACCATACTTTTCATTCAATCCCAAGTGTTATTCCGCAAACACTTGGGTATAATTCTTTGATTGATTTCTAATAAGAATTAAACGTTGAAAAATATCTTGTCTATTTACTTTTACATTTTCTCATAACCATCAAAGAATATCTTAACATTACTTAAGCATGGTATATAGTTAGATTAACTCTGTAGTTAACTTTAACTATGTAAAGAGGACCAACAAATCTGATAAGTTTGTTTTGTCCAAACATGTTGTGTTTATTGGTTTTGGCTATTTGTGTAATCAAATGTTCAGGCTTAATATTGTTAATGATATTGCTAATTCAGCCTTTATGTCAACCTCTAAACTAAATGATTCAACCCTATGGCATGCTAGACTTGGCCATGTACACTTTAAGAGAATGCAAGATATGTCTAAGGATGGGTTAATCCCAGCCTTTGATATGGACACTGAAAAGTGTAAAACTTGCATGATTACCAAAATAACTAAGAAACCATTTCAAAGTGTAAAACGTGAAACTAAAGCTTTGGAGCTGATTCATAGTGACCTATGTGATTTACATGCTACTCCCTCTTTGGGGAATAAGAAATACTTTGTGACATTTATTGATGATGCTTCTAGGTTTTGTTATGTTTATTTGTTACATACTAAGGATGAAGCATTAGAGATAAATTTAAAGTGTTTAAAACTGAAGTTGAATTACAACAAGGGTCCCTGATCAAAAGGTTAAGGACTGATAGGGGAGGTGAGTACATGGATACTTTGTTCTTTCAGTCTATTGGTATAATCCATGAAACGACTGCTCCCTATACTCCTTAGCAAAATGGTACCTCTTAAAGGAAAAACATGGAGGATAATTCCATGTTGTCCTATTCAGGACTGAGTCAAGGGTTCTGGGGTGAAGCTATGTTAACAGCTTGCTATTTATTAAATAGGGTTCCCAATAAAAGGAACAAGGTTACCCTTTATGAACTCTGGACCAAAAGAAAACCCAACCAAAACTTTCTCAGGGTTTGGGGTTGTAGGTCTGTTGTAAGACTCCCTGATCCAAAGCAGAAAACTTTGGGTGAAAGAGGCATTGAATGCATCTTAGTTGGATATGCTGAGCATTCCAAGGCATATAGGTTCTATGTTATTGAACCTAATGAGTCTGTTTCAATTAACTCAATTATTGAATCAAGGGCTGCAATCTTTGATGAGAATAGATTCTCATTAGTCCCTAGACCAAGTCAAAGGATTCCAAATGGAACTAATGACACTGGTGTTTCAGAGGTCTCTGATGAGGTTGTGGTACAGCAACCTTGTTGTTCCATTTACACAAGTAGAAATAACTACAAAGTTACTCTAATTGTGTTCTATGACTGAATTAATGTATTGATTAATTTAAGACAAATAAGTAAAACGTAAATATAAAAACACAAGTTTTTCAACGTTTAAATTCTTATTAGAAATTAATCAAAAGAATCTATACCCAAGTGTTAGCGGAAATAACACTTGGGATTGAAGCGACAAGGTATGGTTGTTCTCCTCACTAAATTCAAGCTATGCTTGAGTGGCAACAATAAATGAACCACTTAGCTATCTCATGGACTAGGTTGCTCTTTGGGGGAGAAAAGTGGTTTTGTGAAAGTCTAAGCTTTTAATGCACAAAACTTTTCCACTTTTCTCCCTTATGATCCTATTTATACACATGTATAAAAGAGCACCCGTGACTAAAAGTACAAAAGGATGACCTAGTCTATTCTGACAAAGATACAACTGTATTTTGACAGTTACAAGAATCTATTTTGGGATAAGGTTGAAACTGCTTTCTGAGCATCAGTGATAACAATGTTCTTGTTCTCACGCCATTCAGGGAATGTTTGATTTGCCCTGATAAGGACATCTCCTTATCTTTTCAAACTTTTTCCGCATTGTCCTACCTTTCTTTCAGACTTCAGATTCTCCAGGCTTGGTCTTCAGTCTTCAGTCTTCAATAATAATTGTTGTTGAGGAGACTGGGGGTTCAGTGAGTTCTTGTCATCACTCACTGAACCCATTACCTTCTTCTTCGGCTTAAGTCACACTCAGGGAGTTCCACCTCACTGAATGGTGAATCTTTCTTCTTAGACTCGTCCTAAGCATCCTGAAGGTAACTCACTGAGTGACTGTTCACTCAGTGACTTGAGAGTGTTTACGGTTGATTAACACTTGGCTAATTTGTATTCAAATCCTGTTTTCAGGATGCTTGGGTACTGACGGACCCAACAATCTCCCCATATTTGGATATAAATTATGCCTAAGTGTTTGATCAGTTGTGAGTGAGCAAATGGGCTTCTTCTCACACTGAATATACTAGAAATCTATTAAAGGACATTGATATAACAAAACATGGGCCATCATTTTATTAATATCATTACATTTGTCCTAACATCTAAACATAATACTCAGGGTCCTTGTACTCAGGCTTCCAAGATACCCATGAGCTCCAAATTAGCTTTCTTGGACACTAACACTTCTTTGTTAGGTCTCTCACTCATTATCTTATCCATCAGCTTTATAAACTCTTCGTTCTCAGGGCTCTTCACATGAATCGCCATTAGCTTGTAAGCAAGAAGAGTTGTAGTTTCTACAAGATGTATGTTACTGACTCATTGAAATGCCGGTTGGCTGAACTCATCGACAAAGAAAATACCATACTCATGAGACTTGATAACTTGATTGGGAACAAACTTGACCCCTTGAGGTGGAGTCCTGTCGCAATGAAGAGCAGCTATGAATTTTTCAGGCTCCTGCCCCACAGCTTTCCTCTTCTTCCCAATATTCTGAGTAGGTTCAGGAATTGCAAGTCCATGTGAAGCTATTGCCTTCTCAAGATCTATCCCCAGGCTCTTAGCCACCCTTTCCATCTTCTCATATTTGCTATTCAGGGTAGCTAGAAGATCAGGAACAAACCTGCTTTGCTTCTTCCTCAGGATGGGCCCCATCATGTCCCATTCTTTTAGCTCGTAATCTGAGAATTTGAAGGGTTTGTTCATCTCAGTCCTCCTTGGTCCTCTATGAACTGTTATGCTTACTGGCTTGGTGTTGTGAATGGTTATGTCTGTTATGGTGCCTTCACCCTTGGTCTTTTTCAAATACCATAGATACTTCTCATACGTTTTCCTCTTCTTTTCATCTTTGAGCTTGAACTTAAGATTATGTTCTTTTATAAGGTCAGCCTGAAGCTTGAGGAATTCATCCCCCTTGATGACCTAATCCGTTTCCTTGATTACCTCTTTGGCTACTTCAGCAATCACAGGTCTACTGAGTTGCCCAGCCTTTTTCACAGCCCTGGTTTTGTCCTGTTCATTTAGGACTGCGGCCACTTCCTCAAGAGTTCCCTTGAATTTTCTCCCACCATCTAGTTCAACTTCAAAAGGTGCATTTGGATCAGGACGCCTTTCAGTTGATGCCTTTACTAATTGTAATCTTGGAGGAGAATCCTCAGTCACCATGATTCCCTTCCCTTTGTCAGTGGGAGGGGGTTGACTAGAGGAATATTTAGGAACTTCTGTTGCTGTTGCTTCAGGTTGGACAGGAATTGTAGCAACAACAAGTGCAGAAGATGCAGGTTCAGGAATAGGTTCATCAATTTTCTCCCCCTCAACAGATGCTGGAGCTTCAGTATAAGCATCTGTTGACTGAGGAGATAGGACAATCGGAGAAGCCTGAAGAATAGACAGGATGTTGGAGACCATCTTCTTGATGTTAGTGGTCTCATTCTTTAGTGTGGAGATGTCATCCGCCATGGTAGCTTGAGTTGTTGTGAGTTCAGTGACTTTTGTGGTGTAATGGTTGATCAGCTCATTATGCTTGTTGGAGAGCTGATCAAAAGCTGAGGATGCCTTTGTCAGGCACTCTTGGGTATCAGCGACTGACTGTTGAATCGCATCTTGCTGAGACCTTAGTAGTTTTAGATCCACCCCCTGAAGAAGCTTGAGTAGCTCAGTAATGTTGGTAGAGGTGGTCTTCTGAGTATCCATGAACTCAGTCAGCTTGGTGATCAGGGTTGGGTCATCTCTGAATTCTTCCTGAATGGAGTCAAGAGTCTTTAAGATGTTGGAGAATTGCATGTCTTGTGCAGACCCTAGATTATCGAGAGATGCCCTCAAGTCGCCTAGTTGTTTGTCAATGAGTTTAGCGACCTTGTGTAACTTACCCTGAGATTCTTCAACAGCAGCCCTGAAGTCAGCATAGGAGACTGCCGCTTCAGTGTGCTGATCCCATTGTTCTTCTGTGATCTCACGAAAGAGAGCAGTGTTGGCTTTGCGGAGGAACTTGACCAACTGCCTTTCAGTGAGTAGAAGAATGTTATCGTACTTCTGCAAATAAGGAGGAGTAGCAGGAGCAGATGAGTTGCCTGATGATGATGATGTTGGGTTTGGTTGGGGTTGTTGATCCTCAGGAGGAGGAGATGATTGTGGTTGTTCAGTGTGTTGAGGAGACTTGTATATTTCAGTCTCCATTTCCTCCCCAGCACTAAAAAGATCTTCATCTCCAAAATCGATCATTTCCTCCTCTGAATCATCATCTAGCAGCCTTTCAAGATCTGCCAGAGTAGGAACCTTGGATGAATCCAGCTCCCCCTCAAAAAAGGGCTCACCTTTGTTGTGGCCAGGTCCTGACCCCTCCAGGTGAACATAGTAGGTTTTCTCTGCCTGGTCCATGGAGTCAGTTCCTGAGAGACTGGATTCGTCGTGAGGGGTTTTTGGTTCCATATCAGCGGGTGGTCGTATACCCCCTGAGTATTTGTCCCCATGAGTGCCTTCAAGGACTGGTGGGTGTTCTCCAGTACTATCACTAGGCAGTGAGATGTTGAGGTCTCCCTTCTCACTAGGGTTGTACTGCCCTGATGAGGATATAGGGACCGTTTCTCCCTGAGATCCTGAGTGTGATTGCTTAGGACCGTAAACGGGAAGTTGTATGTTTAGGCCCCCCCTTTCCACCAAGGTTGTGCTGCCTTGATGAAGATTTAGGGGCCGGTCCTCCCTGAGATTCTGGCTGTGATATGCCAAAGTCGTAAGCGGGATGTGAAAGGGTGTGGGTCCCCTTCTCAACAGAGTGGTGCTGCTTTACTAAGGGTATAGGACCTTGGACTCCCTCAGGCAAAGGTGATGATTTACTAATGCCTTCATCGGGACGTGAGAGTGGGAAGGTTCCTGACCCTACTGACTTGTATATGTCAGTAGAGCCATGTGGAGCGGGTTTGCCCGACGACCCTGAGGGTGATTTCTCAGAGCCCTCCGTTGGTGTTTGTTTTGTGGCCAAGAGGGTCTTAGTAGTAGGTGTCTCAGTAGTCTTGGCCTTTGGTTGCCTTTCTTGAGGCTTTGAGGCAGAAGTCTCAGTGGCGAGTGGTTTGGGTTGAACCACCTTCCTGGACCCTGCCTTCTTTTTCTTCTTCTCCTTCTTTGAAGGAGAAGGCACAGGAGATATCGCTTCTTGTCCCTGAATGACCATCAACATGTATGTGGTCAGGGGAACTGGTGTCACCTCAGTAAGGTCTCTCGAATAGTTGGCCTTGTGTAAGACGTCAGGTTTGGATCCCTGGACATTTGGACTAACATATTCGGAGCCTAGTAAGTCCTGAAGCACACAGGAAATGAACCTAGGGTAAGACATGTGTCTTTTCCTAGATTTCCCTGATAGCTTGGCTACGAGGTCTCTGAAGATTATCTCTCCAATATCAATTTTTTTGCCCTCCAGGAGGCTGAACACAATCATTTGTTGTAATGTGTTCAATTGCTCCGTAGAGGACTTATTGCCACCAAGGACCTAAATGAAAAAGGTCATCAGGATCCTCCAGACAGCAGGAAACCAGGTCTTAATTATTGGGGCTTTGGCCACTTCAGGAAACCATCCGAATTTCTTTTACTTCTGCTTCAGTGGGCTGAGGGTCGAAGTTCCCAGCGAAATCAAGACCTGTAGCCTTGATGAAGGTTTGGTAATTCAGGGAGAGGGTCTTTCTCCCGTTCATCACTGAGAACGTTATAAGGGTTTCCTTGATGTCATCAGGGCTGGTTGCCACTGTAGTACACCAGAACTCCCTAAGATAGTCATGATATATGACTGGGGGTGTTTTGGTAAACGCCGTAGAAAGAAAACAGTTTTGTAGATATTTAACTACATTCTTATACGCCCAAAAATTTTTGGGGTAGGCAAAATTCCCTACGACGTTGTTTTTGGTCATAACCACGCCCTCCATTGTGAATTCCACATTTGGGGCGCAGGTTATAGCTTTAGAAGTAGCCATTTAAAGATTTTGTTTTGAAAAACAAGAAATGGTATGGGTCTAAAGATGACGAACACACACTAGTTTTGAAGAAAAAGGACAATAGTTTGTTTTAAAATTTCTAAAAGCATGTGCGTGTTTTTCTGTTTGGGGTATTTATAGGGAAGTGGAGGGGTGAGGTGGTTTAGGTATTAAGTGGGTTTTTATCACAATTTGAAAACCATTTTGTATAAAACTTTTAGAGTCCGCATTAAATGCCACAACTCCACTTTCCCGGGTTTTGCGCAACAGTCGAGGTGAATAGTTGTACCGTCTGCAAAAAGTGTAATTTGCAGAGTTGCATCATCACATATATATTATGTGTAAGAGCAGGCATTAAATGCCAAGTGGGAAAAGGGATGATGAAGTGGGGGCCCATGATGTGGATGCCAGTTGGTATAAGAACATATATTCCTATATTAAATAGGTATTCAGTTACCAACCTCGGACATTTACTAACTAGATACTTAGAGCATTAAGTATAGCATTGAATACCATCATGAGGCCCCTGAATGATTTTCTTTTATTCAGCTTGAGGGGTTCAGGGAGGAAATTCAATGATCTTTTTCACTGAGAGATACATTGAGTCAGGGACCTGAGGTTTTCAGAATATACACTTAAAAGGATGGATTCAATCAGTGGACTGAGTCTCAATATACAACATTCCCAATTCAGCTTTCAGTCTTGTGAAATTTGGTTCATCCAAAGGTTTGGTGAATGTATCAGCTAGCTGATATTCAGTGGGAATGAAGTGTAATTCAATGTCACCATTCATGACATGGTCCCTGATGAAATGATATCTAATATCAATGTGTTTTGTTCTCTGATGAAGAACAGGGTTGTTTGAGATGGCAATTGCACTTGTGTTATCACAAAAGATGGGAACCATCTTGTAATGGATGTCATAGTCACTGAGTTGACTTTTCATCCATAGTACATTTGCACAACAACTAGCTGCTGCAACATATTCAGCTTCTGTTGAGGACAAGGCAACTGATTGTTGCTTCTTAGCACTCCAACAGACTAATTTTCCACCAAGAAATTGGCAGGAGCCTGAGGTGCTTTTTCTATCCATGTTACAGCCTGCATAGTCAGAATCTAGTATCCTTTGAGATCAAAGCCTAAGCATTTAGGATAATATAATCCAGGGCTAGGAGTACCTTTCAGGTACCTGAGAATCCTTTTCACAGCTGTGAGGTGTGTCTCTTTTGGATCAGACTGATATCTGGCACACAAACAGACTGAGAATTGGATATCAGGCTTTGATGCAAGTAGATACATTAGTGACCCAATCATTCCTCTATATAGAGTTTAATTGACTGGTTTACCAGCAAGGTCAGGACCAAGGTTGTTTGGAGGAACCATGGGAGTTTTGACTGAGGCACGGTCACTGAGCTCATACTTTTTCAGTAGGCTTTTGGTATACTTCTCTTGACTGATAGATGTTCCTTTATCAGTCTGCTTAATTTGCAGTCCAAGGAAGTAAGTGAGTTCTCCCATCATGCTCATTTCAAATTTCTTTGCCATCAGTTTTTCAAACTGTTTGCAAAGTTTATAACTTGTTGAGCCAAATATGATGTCATCCACATATACTTGAACAAGAATGACATCACCCTTTGTCCTATAGATAAACAATGTGTTGTCTATCTTGCCTCAGACAAATTTGTTTTGGATCAGGAAGGCTGAGAGAGTTTCATACCATGCCCTGGGAGCTTGTTTCAGTCCATAAAGGGCTTTGTCAAGCTTGCAGACTTTGTCAGGAAACTCACTGCTTTCAAATCCAGGAGGTTGTTGAACATAAACTTCTTCTTTCAGTGAACCATTTAGGAATGCACTTTTAACATCCATTTGGTACACTTTGAAGTTCATGTAGGTTGCAAATGCAAGGAAGATCCTGATGGCTTCCATCCTTGCCACTGGTGCAAATGTCTCTTCATAGTCAATGCCTTCTTGCTGATTGTAGCCTTTGGCAACAAGTCTGACCTTGTTTTTAATGACTATGCCATTTTCATCAGTTTTGTTTTTGAATACCCATTTCATGCCAATGACTGTAACATCCTGAGGACATTTAACCAAGGTCATTACCTTGTTTCTGTCAAACTGTTCCAGTTCATCATGCATGGCCTGAACCCAACTAGGATGTTTAAGTGCTTCTTTGACACTTTTGGGTTCAATTGTGGAAATGAAGTCCACAAATAGGCATTCATTGGCTGAGGCTGCTTTCAGTTTGGCAGCCATGCTTCTAGTGAGCATACCTTTAGTAGGCTCTCCAATGATATTGACAAGTTCTATATCTTTAGACCTAGTCTAACTGTTCTGAGGTCTTGGATACTTATTAGAACTTATGGAGGCCTGATTGGGTGGAGGTGTAGGTTCTGGTGCAGACACTTGATGATCTTCAGGATCTTGAGTGTCTGACTGGGTTGGCTGATCACTGAGATTGTTTAGTTCCTGAGCACTTTTTTCAGATTGATTGATTGCATCAGTACTTGTTTGTGCTTCAACAAACTCAGTGATGTTCGGGTAAGGAAGGTTGTGAGGGACAATGTAGTAGGAGATATCAACATTAGCTTGATATTGAGTGGAAGGATTATTTTCAGGATGATATTCATCAGGAGGATATCTTGATGAATCATCAATTCCTATCTCTTCCACTGAGGTGCTTAAGAATCTGATTGCTTCAGTACTCTCATCAAAGGTAACATGAAATGTTTCCTCAGTTTGCTATCTCCTAGTATAGAACACCCTGAAGGCTTTTGTGACAAGTGAGTATCCCAGGAAGTATCCATCATCAGCCTTAGCATCAAATTTCCCTAAGTGATCTTTGTGATTATGAATAAACACAGGACACCCAAAGACATGAAAGTAGCTGATGTCAGGGATCCTTCCCTTGAATAACTCATAAGGGGTTTTGCTATGTCTCTTGACAATGATGGATCTATTTTGTGTGTAACAGGCAGTTTTTACTGCTTCAGTCCAGAAGTGTTTGGATAGGACTGATCCATTTAGCATTGTCCTAGCTGCTTCAATGAGTGTTCTATTTTTCCTTTTAGCAACACCATTTTGTTCAGGTGTGTAAGGTGAGGAAATTTTTTGGGAAATGCCTTTCTCATCACAGAAGCTTTCAAGTTCATGGTTTCTGAACTCTGTCCCATTGTCAGTCCTAATCTTTTTGACTTTTATGTCATTCTGATTTTCAATGTTCCTGACAAAGTATATCTTGAGTATTCATCCACTATGACCAGAGTATATTTCTCATGGTTAATGGATCTAGGACTGATGGGTCCAAAGAGATCCATATGGAGTAGATGAAGGCAGCTTCTGATGGAGAAGTTTGTTTTTGGTTTTAAAGGATGCTCTATGATGTTGACCTTTTTCACAGGCAGAGCATGGTTTATCCTTTGAAAACAAAAGTGATGGTAAGCCAAGAACCTTGTTTTGTTTCACAAGATTTTTTATGTTTTTGAAGTTCAAATGGGACAGTCTCTTATGCCAAAGCCAGTTGAGATTTTCAGTGGCCTTAGCAAAGAGACAAGTTCCATTCTGAGTTAGAGTGGACATGTCTAACATATAAACATCTTGTCTTCTTGGTGCAATAAGGACTACTTCCTTATTTGCATTGAAGATGGTTCCTTGCTTATCATCAAACTGAACTATGTATTTTGCATCACATAGTTGACTGACATTGTTTAAATTGTACTTAAGACCATTGACATAAGCTATCCTAGTAAAGACAATACCACTACAGTTTACTGAACCATAACCTTCAGTGAGACATGATGAATTATCAGCAAATACCACCTTGGGTCCTGGTTCCTCTACATATTTGTGCAGATACTCTTTCACACCAGTCATGCTCCTTGAACATGACCCCCCTTCTTTGAGGGCTTGGCTTTAATAGCCTTCTTAAAAGTAACAATTGATGCATGGTCAGTAGTTGAATGGACTGAGCTACCACAGGTTTTGCATTTGATTGCAGAAGTAGACTCAGTAGACTGAGAGGATGACTTGTGGATTCCTCTTCTAGCCTGAATGACCTTCTCATGTCCTGAGGTGTCATGAGTGGGATCACCACATATGTCACAACTTGTGTCCATAAGGCAATCCTTAGGAAGGTGGTCATTAAATCCATAATGTGGGCAAGGAGGAAAAGGCTTAGCCTTTTGTTTCTGTTTCTGCTTAGAATCAGAAAGATACTTAAAAGCTTGAGCTTTAAAGTTAGCAATTTTTTATGTGGCTGTGTATGACTGGTGATCAGAGGTCATGTGATCTTCCTTTTAGCATATCATCCAGTAAAGGATTCTGAAGCAATCATCAGTGGGATGATTAGTATAGCCACACAGCTCACACCTTTGCTGAGGTTTGGAGGGTTTAGGTTTGGTGGTGCTTGAGGAAGCTGATTTTGGTTCCTTCATCTTGGATTGAGAAGGTTTCTCAGAAGATTCAATCTTCTCACTTAGCTTCCTGACAAGCTCAGCCAACTGATCGATTTTCAAATCAGGGCTTTCTATCTTTACTTCAGAAGGGATTGAAGTTGTTGAGTCATCAGTGGGAACTGAGACTTCAGGTGTTTGCCTTTTCAGGATGGTTTTTCCCAGTCCTGACTTCTCCTTTGGAGAATGTTAAGAATAGACTAATGGTGTTAGTTCTGAGCTTGGTGCAGCTCCCTGAAGGACTTTCAGAGGTGGGAGTGGTGCAAGTGATTCTGATTCAGACTCCTGGACAGACTCAATACTACTGGATTTGTCAGTGAGTCCAAGCATATCCTTTATAGCCTGACTTTCAGGCTCCAAGATTTTCCCAGTCTCAAAGTTTGGCAACTTACTGACTGGGTTGTTTCTGACAATCCAGTCATTAGACTTGGGTATCATTTCTTGGTCAAAAGATACACCAGCTGGAATAAAAGCATTCTCACTGTGACTCTCACTGACGGATTCAGTGAGTTGGTCTTCTCCTATAACTTTCTTGTTTTCACTCGGAATAAGACTCACAGTTTCATAGACTTTTGGATTCTTTTTAGTCCAGCTTTCTATGGCAGCTTTCTCTTTGTTAAGCTCAGCTTGGAGAGCTTGATTTTGTTTCAAAATTTCAGTGTTTTGAATTTGTAGTGTAAGAGCTTCAAGCTTGGCTTGTTTTAAAACAAGTAATTCATCTCTACACTTATTTAATTCTAACACAAGATTATCATATTTTGACAACAAATTGAGTCTCTGCTCTTCGACAAACTTAAGATCAACATTAATATAATTCATATAAGACTGCCAATCAAAATCATCATCCATTGAAAGTAAAATATTTACCTTTTTCATGGTTATGTTGACCCATTCTCCATTTCTAGCATGGCTCTTTCCAACAGCTAGCTGATCACCATCTGAGAGTGCCATTAGTGCACTAACATGAACTTCATCATCATCTAAGGAGACCTCTTCTTCATCCCAGTCATATGCTTCAGCTACTAACACCTTGTTCTTTGCTTGAACAAGTTTGGGGGTTTGAGCAGCCTGAGACATTAAGGGATTGGCCTCAAGGAGAGCAAGTTTAGCCTTAGCTTTTCTATATTTTGCTTCAAAATATTTTTGACCCTTTTGAACAGTATTGTTTTGAAAATGTTGGGTCGACTGAAGCATTTTGGGTTGAAACTTGCTAGTTCCTGATGAAGAACTGTTTCCAGAAAATTTGTAAGAGGGTTCTAAGGTTGTTTTTGAAAAACAATCTTTAGCAAAATGACCCTTTTTTCCACATTTGAAACATTCAGTGGTTTCATTTGCTTTAGCTTTTGAAAAGTTTGACTAATTTCTTTTGATAAAACATTTTGAATTAGCAAGGAGTGCCCTTTCTTGAAATTCTAAATGTAAATCATTTAGGTACTCCTCACTAGTTCTTTCATCAACCTCATCATCAGAATCCTCTTGAAAATCCTGCATAACACCATTAGAATAAAAGGCAGTTGATATGGGTGAGGAAGTCAAGGCCTTCTTGGACTCAAGAGTTTTCTTAGAGTCTGGGTATCTCCTTGAGATTAAGTTGTCTTCATAGATAAACTTCCCATAGATCTCTGGGAGCTCAAGGGTCTGAATGTGATTAGCATTCCTGAGACCCTGAGAGTAGTTTAGCAACTTCTCAAGGAGACTGTTGAAAAAGCCAACATTTATCTCATGCTTATACAATACTACACCATCATTTGATAATTCATTTATCAGGGTCTTGTATCTGGTATATGTCTGAGAGAGACTTTCTGAGTCCTTTGCCCTGAAAGTGTTATACTTAAGTTTCAGATCCATGATCCTGTTTTCCTTGGTATCTGAGGGACCTTCAAAGCTATGAACCAAGTCAAGCCAAGTTTGTTTGGTTGTAGAACAGTTTATGACTGCTTCCATTGTATCGTCAGGAAGACAAGATACAATTATGCTTTTTAGGCGCTGGTCTTGATTGACCACCCTCCTCTCATCTATAGTCCACTGAGCTTCAGGTTTGATTAACCCCTCAGCAGTCTTAGGGACATAAGGACCTTCATTGATACAAGTGATGTAGTATGGTTCCATACCAGTCAAGTAGCAAAGCATTCACTTTTTCCACTTGCTAACTTTTCCAGCTTCGAGTTTGGGAGCAACAGCTGAATAGCTACCACCCTTTTTATCGACGAGCTGGGGTACATTAATATCAGCCATAGTAGGATCTTGGTTTTAAAAACCTTTTGAGCACTCATTGTTTTTAAAAGATTTTACAAACCAAAGGCTCTGATACCACTTTGTTGTTCCCTTTACACAAGTAGAAATAACTACAAAGTTACTCTAATTGCACTACTAGAAAAAGGGCTTTCCTTGACTCCAGATGCGAGTCAAGAAGAGACCTTATGACGCGCACATTGGAGTCAAGGAAAGACCCGTCATAAATATTCATGACTCGCATTTGTGCGTCATCCCTCTATGACTCGCACTTATGACCCACGTTGCGTGTCATTACCCTTAAAATCATTTTGACTAACTTTTATGACACACTTTTCTGACATATGTTTTTGCGAGTCATTACCTTAAAATCAAATTTTTTTTTTTTTTTTTTTTTTTTCTGTTTTTTAATTAAAACCTGATTATATAAATAAATAATTACTGACAATAAACATGATAATTGTACAAAATTAACGCATTTCATATATCAAAACCATGCGTTATCAATTCATTACATAACAGATTCATGTCAACACCGATAATTAGTTAAAGTCGTTACTACGTACAAACGATCGATTTCTACCTAAAAATGAAATTCGACACATAAATTGCCCATTCTTCTCGAATATCGTCGAAATCCGCATCCGTGTACTCATTGCTATCACCACCAATCTAGTCAAAATAAAACAACATTTTAGAAACAGTTCTACTAATTAAAACAGTTAACTACTTACATTGTCATTTTCGAGAGGCCGAACTCCATGTTTAACTATTTCCTTCATAAACTTCAACACGAAGTACCCACATTCGGTGCATCCGGGCTGACTTGGACACTACACAAGAAACACAAATTGTATATGATATGCAACTACAGTTGATTATTAATCTGCACAAGGTATATGGGCTTATTTGCAGATCAGTTATAAGCTGATTAATAAGGTGAAACTCAAATACCAGATTATGCACCAAAAGACCACTACCTAACCTACCTAGATTCCAAAAATTAGGACCTAAAGCAGATACGATAAGCCAAATTTTGATCCTAGATCAGCAGTGCAGATAACTAATTGCTGCAAAACAATCTGTACATGGTAGCAGATTAGGAATTTGGCGCAAAATTTGAGCAAGACTACTCCACAGCAGACCAACTCATAGGAACTAACTAGCAAAGCCAAAATGAACTCAAATTAAGTTCAGCTTATTGCTAAGCTTATTAGGGCAGATAAGAGCTCAAAACTAAAATATCTAAATGCAGACTTTAAATAACCATCAAACTGCCCTATCTTCTGATGAGAACAACTAAAATACCTTTGAATCAGTTCAATCAAACTCAGAAACTTGGCACATGAACAGTGCTTTTCAGATTATACCCAAACTAACCTATAAGCTGTATTAAACCAAACACCCTTACACTGATCTGTATTGCAATTTTACCCTATACTAAGCTGATTAAAACTAAAAACCACTCTACACTAGTATTACTTAGACTATTAATAAGCTAGGAGATGCAAATAAGCCATAACAAATAACTAACCTTAGAATTAACCCAGTTAAGTTTAGTCCTCTTATTGGTTCCAGCTTGTACATCATACAATGCAATTGCCCTACAAAGAATTAACCCAGTTAAGTATTACATCATACATCATAAAGATTCTATAATTTGTATTACTTACGCATCCACTATTTGCTTGAACTGATGATTGACGTCGCTAACCGATAGGGAATCAAGATAATAGCAGGTACTTGTCTTCATGTTAAGCACACCTAACACCCAATGTCCTCTACAAACAACAAACAAATTCTGTTAATTAATGTTAATTTTTATTAATTAATTTAAATGTTGTCGAAAATCTAACCCGGGATTGTATGGCAATAAGATGAGGTCATTTTGCTTCCTTGTAGATAACCTTGTTGCAATAACTCGACTTGCCTCCTCGATATTCTTGGCCCTCGCTTTACGTTCATGATGCATGGTCGCAGTCGGGGTCATGAAACAAACTCCATGATCTCTTTGTGACCCATTCTTGATTTGCTCATACAAGTACCTGTTAACAATTAACATACAAAGTTTACATTCAATTAGTCCTGTTAACATACAAGTACCAATTTTTTATAAACTATATTTATCACTTACATGATATAAGAAGCAACGACAGCCCCGCTTAACTCATCCATTGAAAATAGACTGTCAAAATCATTCCAATTTAAGTACGTGTAACTGTGGTGCCCAAACAAATCGTCCTCGCATTGCACTTTTATGCAATCGACCTTTGCAACTTGTCCATCAACCATCATTGCAGTCATTTTCAATCCCATCCTTTCTTCAATTCTTTTCCTTAATCTCTTCTGACCTCTCGTCATCATTTTTTTCAACGGATTTCCTTTCTCAGTCACTTTTGCAATGGATGCGAGAGTTTCTGCGCATTGCACATTCTCAGTTGCTTTTGAAATGGAGGCGAGAGTTTCTGGGCTTTTTCCTTCTTCAACTGCAACTGTAAACATAACAGTTTCTGGTCACTAAAAATAACTGTAAACATGACTGCAAAAATATGATGTTTTTGGCATCGTACCTGTTTTTGGCATCGTCGTCACTTCTTCGTTGCCGGGTTCTCTTTTTCGCTTCTTCTTTTCTTTTTTCTTGTGAATCACACTGCCCAACTCTCTTTTTTCTTCTTCTTCTTTTCTTTCTTCTTCTTTTCTGTTTCCCTTTTTTTTTTCTTTGTTCTTTTTTTCTTTGTTCTTTTCCTGTTTTTCTTTTTTTCTCCTTGTCTTGATCAGCAGCCTTTTTCTCCTTCTTTTTGGCCACTATCTTGTTCTGCAAAAATATAAAAAAGTCTTACCAAACCATTTTGTTCTAATGATTAAACTGTTTTATAAAAAAGTCTTACCAAACCAGAGCATGGAATGACTAGGTGACTCGGCCATCTTAGCATGTACCCAATGGCATCTTTAACAGTCTCAACGAACTCTTCGGGAATTGGATTCGGTATCAAAGCTTCTGCTTGAACAGATGTGTCCACCGTAACTTCAATGTTCCCATCTAATATATGAACAAATAAATATTAAATAAGTAAGAATATATATAAATATTAAATAAGTAATTTAACTTCAAATACCCGAGTCAGTATGCTTCATTATGGTTCCTTTGGCGACTATATTGCCAGGATCGTCGACCGCAAGATAGCATGATTTATCACTTGGTACATTTGGTTCTTCGTCTTCATCACTCAACGTTGGAGAATTACTTGCACCCTCCGAAGCATTGGTACTTGCACATCTTCTTCTTTCTAACTCATCTTCAACAGCTTTTAGCCGTTTATTCATCATCCTATCATATTGATTCAGGTATTGCTTGACATTCCTGGGTATTAAAAAATACTGGTGCGGTGTTACATATCGACCCATCCCACGTACACGCCCACGTGTTTCTTTAGTACCCAGGGCCTCTGTAAGCAAATCTAGTGCTCCCATTGGATCCTCTGAATAATCCTTGTCCTTCTTTAGCATCTCCTGAGTAAACAATCATATAACTGAGAAATCTAACGAGACTAAGCAGCTAACTGAGAAATCTAACTGAAAGTTAACAAAACTAACTAAAACATACCAAAATAAAACTGTTAAATATGAATACTTACAATTTTATCGACAACTTTTTGGACAGCTGGGTCGAAACCTCCTTTTTTCATTTCTCTTGCTTTTTTCCAACAATCTGTCCTATCAATCTCCTCTTCATCTAAGCCGGTTTCTTCCATCTAAAAAAGTTAAAAGCAAAAGTTAAAAAGCATCAACAAGCAATAAAAAAGTTAACATAAGCAATAAATTCCATACTATCTCAGAAATGAGTCCGGCATATCCCTTTCGGCTCAAACGATGGTTGTACTTGTTACGTTTACGGTTAGCTGAAGCCTTCTGACTTATTTCCTGCATAAGTATATACAAATAACATGTTAGTAACTGTTTTTGTGATAAATAACTGTTTTTTGAAACTTAAACAAATGCCTCAAACGCAGGCTTAGTTCTTTGTGATACGAAAAGTTTCCAGTCTTTTTTTGTAACGGACGGATAATTTTCAGGAGGAGTATATAATTGCTTCCTGGCCTCCTTAGACATATCATCTTTTAGTGGCTTAATGAACTTCTTATAAAGATTATGTTTGAAGTTTTTCCACTTTACCCCGATTGATTGGAGAACTTGCTTCCGACTCTTTTCGTCAAGTGCAAAATATGTCTGAAACGTAAAAAATGAATCAAAACATAGTTAGAATAAAATACTAAAACTAAAACATAGTTAGAATAAAATAATAAAATACTTACCTTAACATATTGCCAACATGCTTCCTTTGTTTCGTTATCTACGTTCAACCAAGAATCATAGGTTATGAGAACCATAGATCTTGCCACCAATCCCTCAAAAGTAGACAGTTTTCTTGCTCCCGGTCCAGTTGGCACACCTCTTTTATTATAAGTAACAACTGTTTTTTTATTCGCCTTCGCTTTTATTGTCGGGCCTCTATGCAATTTGGAACCAGAACCAGAAACTGCAGCTTCTTCGCGGTCCGAATCAGAACCCGAGGCCATCTTTTGTTTTAAAATAAACAAAATAAACAGTTATTTTCATACCAAAAACTTGTAATGCAGTTCCATGTTATGCTAGTATGGGTTCTGATTCTGCTTGCTTTGCATATACATAAAAAACCAATTTACATTACAACAAATCTGCATAAAACACATTGATATACTATTGAAAATTGCAAATTCTTTCATTGCCATTAAAGAGATTGACTTTATAAAGTCAAAATACATTACAAGAAAATAAACCATACCATAATGTACTAATAAACAAACTTTACACATATTTAGTTCATCATCATAGACACTGCAACCACAATACCAATCACCACAACAACCAAACCAAGGAACATTCTAATTTTATCATTATCATTCACTTTTGACTTAATAACAGTCAAATCCTCCTTAATTTCTTGCATCTGCAATTTTAAAACTTCCATAGTATCATCATCCCTCACTTGTTGCATCTGAGTATTACAAACTTGAGTGGCTTCCTTAGATCCATTCCCATTTAACATTTCTAGGTATCTCTCTTTTTCCAAGTACAAACTGAAAAACCTAGCTTTGTAATACTCACTTGGTAGCTCCGGGTCAAGAAACCCATAAAAATCACATTTTTTATGCTTTTCCCTTTTTGGACACGCCTTGAATCTCCTTCCAGGATTCGTAGGGGTCCAAGCCACTTGCTCTTTAACTGGACATGGTACTCGACATTCACAGTGTGTAGCAGCAACAATTTCTTGAATGGTCCTTTCTTTGTATTTTGAAACATACGAAGATGATGAAGACATTTTCCTAGGGTTTGAGGGTTCAAACTATAGATGTTACATTATTTACAGTTAACTATTAGGGCAAATTATTCACAAACTATACAACTACATTAGGGCAAATTATTCACAAACTATACATGTTACATTATTTACTTAACAATAAATTGATTTTATAACCTAAATAAAACTCTACAACTACATTAAAGCAGAAAACATAAAACTCTACAAACAAATTAAATTAGGGCAAATTAGGGCATACCTTTCAAACTGATGTCGAGTGTTTTGAGAGTTTTGAGAGGGGTTTGAGATGGGAAATTATGGCAAATTAGGGCAAATTAGGGCAAACTGATGTCGAGTGTTTTGAGAGGGGTTTGTGAGTTTTGAGAGGGGCGGGAGTGTTTTGAGAGTTTTAATTTCAGAGGGCGGGGTTTGAGATGGGAAATTAGGGCGGGAGTGTTTTGAGTGTTTTGAAGAGCGGGGAAGTGTGTGTTGTGTGCAGTGTATATATTATTTGGGGAAAAAAAAAACGAAGGAGATGACCCCTATTTATGACGAAGCAAAACGAGCGTCATCTTTCAGGCTAAATTTTAACTGATTATGACCCTATGTTATGACGCTTCTGAAAACGAGTCATCCCAAATACAAAATTTACTCTTTATGACTCTTATTTTATGACTCTGCTATTTGCGCGTCATCTTTTAGTGTGCGTCATAAAATGCGAGTCAAGGAAAGCCCTTTTTCTAGTAGTGTTGTGTTCTATGACTTAATTAATGTATTGATTAATTTAAGACAAATAAGTAAAATGTAAATATAAAAACACAAGTTTTTCAACGTTTAAATTCTTATTAGAAATTAATCAAAAGAATCTATACCCAAGTGTTAGCGGAAATAACACTTGGGATTGAAACGACAAGGTATGGTTGTTCTCCTCACTAAACTCAAACTATGCTTGAGTGGCAACAATAAATGAACCACTTAGCTATCTCAGGGACTAGGTTGCTCTTTGAGGGAGAAAAGTGATTTTGTGAAAGTCTAAGCTTTTAATGCACAAAACTTATCCATTTTTCTCCCTTATGATCCTATTTATACACATGTATAAAAGAGCACACGTGACTAAAAGTACACAATGATGACCTACCCTATTCTTACAAAGATACAACTGTATTTTGACAGTTACAATAATCTATTTTGGGATAAGGTTGAAATTGCTTTCTGAGTGTCAATGATAACACTGTTCTTGTTCTCACGCCATTCAGGGAAAGTTTGACTTTGCCTTGATAAGGACTTCTCCTTATCTTTTCAAACTTTTTCCGCCTTGTCCCACCTTTCTTTCAGACTTCAGATTCTTCAGGCTTGGTCTTCAGTCTTCAGTCTTCAATAATAATTGTTGTTGAGGAGACTAGGGGTTCAGTGAGTTCTTGTCATCACACACTGAACCCATTACCTTCTTCTTCGGCTTAAGTCACACTCAGGGATTTCCGCCTCACTGAATGGTGAATCTTTCTTCTTAGACTCGTCCTAAGCATCCTGAAGATAACTCACTGAGTGACTGTTCACTCATTGACTTGAGAGTGTTTACGGTTGATTAACACTTGGCTAATTTGTATTCAAATCCTGTTTTCAGGACGCTTGGGTATTGAGGGACCCAACAAACCTGAACCTGAGCTTAGAAGGAGCAATAGGGTCTGGACTCCAAAGTCATTTGGATATGAGTTTCAATTATATCTAATTGAAGGAACAAGGGATGAGGTCTCCGACCAATACTCCTATTGCTTCATTGTTGAGGATGATCCCAAAATATTTGATGAAGCAATGAAGTCTCAGGATGTTGATTTCTAGAAAGAAGCAATAAATGATGAGATGGATTCCATCATGGGCAACAACACTTAGGTGTTGGCTGATCTACCACCTGGTTGCAAACCTCTAGGTTGCAAATGGATTTTCAAAAGGAAAATGAAGGTAGATGAAACTATTGAAAAGTTCAAGGCTAGACTAGTCATTCAGGGCTTTGAACAAAAGTCAGGGATAGACTACTTTGATACTTATGGCCCCTGTGGCACGTATCAGTACCATAAGATTGCTGATTGCCTTGACATCAATTCACAATCTGATTATTCATCAGATGGATGTGAAGACAGCTTTCTTGAATGATGAATTAGATGAGGAGGTTTATATGAATTAACCTCAGGGCTTCATCATGCCTGGCAATGAAAATAAGGTGTGTAAATTGATTAAGTCTCTCTATGGACTGAAGCAGGCACCTAAGCAATGGCATCAAAAATTTGATGAAGTGGTTTTGTCAAATGGTTATCTTCTTAATCAAGCTGACAAATGTGTATATAGCAAATTTGATGAATCTGGTAAAGGAGTCATCATTTGCCTATATGTTGATGACATGCTGATCTTTGGCATTGACCAAAATCAGGTTGACCTAACAAAGGAATTTTTGTCATCAAGGTTCTCCATGAAGGACATGGGGGAGGCTGATGTTATCCTTGGTATAAGGATTAACCGTGAAAGTAACAAAATTTATATCTCTCAGTCTCATTACATTTAGAAGGTGTTGAGGAAATTTAATTACTTTTATTGTACTCCAGTGAGTACTCCTATGGATACAAGTACGAAGCTGATGCCTAATACTGGTAAGGCTGTATCTCAACTTGAGTATTCTAGGGTGATTAGCTGCCTAATGTATGCCATGACTTGTACAAGACCTGATATTGCTTTTGCAGTGGGTAAACTGAGCATGTATACTAGTAATCCTAGTGCTCAACATTGGCAAGCAGTTCAGAGGGTACTGAAGTATCTGAAAAAGACTATGGATTATAAACTCTCATATACTGGTTATCCTTCAGTATTAGAAGGATACACTGATGCAAGTTGGATCAGTAACACTGAAGACAATTCGTCTACTAGTGGCTAGGTATTCCTACTTGGTGGAGGTGCAATTTCTTGGGCATCCAATAAGCAAACTTGCATCACCAGTTCAACAATGGAATCTGAATTTGTGGCTTTAGCAGCTGCTGGTAAAGAAGCTGAATGGTTGAAAAACTTGCTTCTTGAGATTCCATTGTGGCCTAAACCTATAGCACCTATTTCTATCCGTTGTGATAGTGTTGCTACATTGGCTAAAGCTTATAGCCAGATGCACAATGGGAAGTCTAGACACTTAGGTGTCAGGCATAGCATGATTCGTGAGCTTATCATAAATAGGGTGGTATCTATAGAGTTTGTTAGATCTCAACAAAATTTAGGTGATCACTTGACGAAGGGTTTGGCTAGAGACTTGGTTTTAAAGTCTGCTAAAGGGATGGGTTTAAAGTCCAATGTAGTCACTGAATGCTAAGACACCCAACTCCCTCATGAGAAAACTTGGGAGCTGAGTTCAATGTGGAAAGCTGAACATTTAGTAGACTGGAGCACATGTTTTACAATCATCCCAAGGTTATGCTCGGAACCTGCTGAAAAGGAGGATGAAGTCTTTACTTCTTAATGGTTAATTTCTTTAAAAAGGTGCTAAGCAGGAGCATGAATAAAGAGTAACCACATATGTGAATGTTGAAGTTTTGCCGCTTTAGGGAGCTTTGGACTTTTGGCTCTTACAACATTTGTGAATTGGATATGGACACATGGCTTATTAAGTGTCAAGAGCATTTAAGTGTTTCAAAACTTGTGTGTATTTTATCTTCAGGTATTCCGATGGGTTGAAGGGTTCAATTCCTAGAACACCTTGACTCTCGAGTATTTGAACGTGTAATGTACTAAGATGGGAATTCAATCTTCAAGATATTTTCATTTATGCACATGTTTTGTTTTATGTTTATTTTCATGCAAAAGGAATTGTACTAAATTAGGGAGGATTGTTGGAAATTTAGTTCAATTGAGGGATTTGATCATACTTGGAAATGAGTTTGGAGGTACGGAGTGTACACCCATTAAGTCCCTGATTACCCTGACTCTTATAGTGGTTTAAGTTACTACTGCTAGTACTAAGTTAGTACTGCTGGAGCAGAGTTACTACTGCTAGTACTAAGTTAGTACTGCTGGAGCAATGTTACTACTGTTGCCTTAAGTTAGTACTGTTGGAGCAAGTTACTACTGTTGTCATAAGTTAATACTGCTGGAATGAGTTTGTAACTACTTTGACCTATTAATGGGCAGTTTCAAACTCGTAATTAAGACTATAATAACTTGGTCTTGTAACCACTATGGCTATGATGGAGGAACATTATGAGGAGATTAATTGGCCGATTAATTCACATAATTCCATTGACTAAAAGTGATTCAATCCTATAAATAGGATACTCATATGTATGGAAGAACATACGAAACATAAACACTTGAAAGCGAATTGGTTCTTGATTTGTGTCTAAAACAAGAACACCACTTGGTCTTATCCCATAGAGATATTCGTGTAACCCAGGCATAAGGTCAATAGTTTCTATTAGAAAGTGATAACACGATTTCAAGTGATATCCGGTCCATTGATTATCTTCACCCTGTTAGGAACTGATCAAAAGAAACCAACAATTCCTTGTTAAAAGAGTGTTATTTATGCTCTCGTATAACAATCATGATTTTAAATGTTCATGTACCTCATTAACAATAATATCTTCTATACGCAAATCAGGTGCTTATTAGCTTATTATTTGTATTTATAAGCCACTTATGAAATATAAACATAAGCCAAAAACATAAGCTTAGACAAACACTTGCTCACAATTCTTTACACATTTCTGGGGATTTAATTAATACATCTCAAGAATGTTTATCATTGAGTTTGATGATTCATCATTATCCCATTTGTTTAAAACCAAAAGTTCATCTCGAAACCATAACTTTCTTCATAATATACGAATTTGAGAGGGAAAAAGAGTGTGAAGTGAGAGAGTAGACTATACAGAGAAATGATACAAGAGTATTTTTGTACGAATGAGAGACGAGTGGATCGGTTTTTTACTCTTTTTTTCTTGTCATCAAAACAACAAAGCAAATACTTCTTTATCTCAACTCTTGTACAATATCATGGATAAATACGTTTACGTCAAAATTCATCTAAAGTGGAGACACATACATAAGTTAAACGGTGGCATAGAGTGTTTTTATTTTATTTTTTGGTCTTACTATATTAAAGTGACACATATATTAATATATTTTGTTATCAGATATTTACATGATATATATATGAAACATGATTTGAGATCATCACATGAATAAGTACTTGTTTGAGGCTAGACAAGTTTGAGATGTAAATAGATAGGCACGATTAACCCGTTTAATAACTGCGTTAAGTATGTGTTGAGACACTACGATTCGATTTTGAACTCGATAGAAATCTCTATATATAATATGCGAAGCACCTCGATTTATAATTAAAAATTTGTTGTTGCCTATTTTCCAAATGCAACAATCATCTTATAATATAAATCTACTAATATTAGAGCGTCAATCTTGATGCAGCACGGCCGACGTTGTACCTAGTAGTAGTTACAAATTTCAAATATTACATATTTACACAAAACAACATAATTTACGGACTGTTTGTCTTTATTAATAGTTCAAATTAAAGTGCTTAAGTACCTGAAATTGCCAGTCCAGGATTCCCAGGTTAATTACGAATATAAGATTGCCTACGGTATATGAGAATGGATCGGAATCCTCTCATATGTTATGTTTACTTTGTTGTGAGGAGAAACTTAATTTTCAATAAAATAAAAATCTCACAATAGAAGGTCCAATTTTATTTTCCACTTACAAAAAAACTTAAATTTACCTCTCATGTTCAAATTGAACATGAGATCTCAATCCTATGAGAATTCCTAGTAGCTAGTTACGGAGTACAATATAGCAAAATGAAAGCAACATACTTAGCTATAAACACATACATCAAGTTCAAGTCTCTGGAACTTTACGCAAAATTAAATGAGCCCCAAACTGAGGTTGAAGAGTGATGACGGAATGTGGAGCATGTGAATAGGATGGCGAGAGATCAACGGAAAAGTGTTGTAGAATCATAGCCAATGCCAATTTTGCTTCCAGGAGAGCAAAATTTTGTCCAATACATATACGTGGCCCCCCACCAAAAGGGAAGTAGGATGCTCGTCCCTTGGTCCCCTTTAAAACACCTTCCGAAAATCTTTCAGGATTGAAGTTCTTAACATCATCCCCCCATAAATCACGGTCATGGTGTAAGAACATTGTATGCAACTGGAGGATAGATCCGGCTGGTAGGGTTATGTCCCCTAACTTTGTTTCCTCGTGTATCATCCGTCCTAGTGATACCAACGGCGGATATAGTCTAAGAACCTCGTTGAAAATCATAGTAACCTACAAGAAAAGCTTATTAATGAGTGAAACATTGCTGGAATTATTATCTAAGCAATACCCATAGGGAGTAACAACAGTATCATAATATCCTAAACTAACATAACCATGGAATTAGCAGTGTCTTTAAGAAATATAATAAAGCAATAAAACATCATTAAAGGATGCTTTATCAAATTATGGATTACTGACTTACAATTTTCAAATGATTTAACTCGTGGATATCAGGTTTTTTCTCTCCACATGCTAGTAAAACTTCCTCCCTAGCACACGCTTGCCAATTTTTGTGTTGAGCCAACAAGATCATAGTCCAAACAAGCAAATTTCCTGTGGTCTCTTGTCCTGCAAAGTAGAAAAGCTTACACTCTTCGATGACTTCGTCAATACTTAATCCAGAACTGCTATTCCCGTGCTGTTTTATTTCTTGATTATTGGAGTCCAAGAGTATGCCCAACAAGTCATCATTACTATGTTCCCCAGCTTTCATTGCGATCATTCGTTTATCAATGATACCCCTTATTAAAGCTTTCACTTCTCGGTCAATTTCCTTCATCCTCTTGTTTTTTTTTGTTGGTATGTATCTGCAAAATTTTGTTTTGTTGTCATCATATAATTTTCATTACTCACCAAAACATTAGCGACTCGAGATGTATAAGTAACATGTCCTGCAATTGAAAGGGTATTGTAATGACTAATGCTACACATACTCCACCAATTTTGCAACCGGAAGTCACACACTGGTCCACATAACAAACATAAGTACTGTTTTTGTCTTTTTATTAGGGTGATTAATACACCATTACACTTGAGTGTACACTACCATATCTAAACAAACAGACACAAAATTAGTAGTTTACAAATCAATTATCTGAGGATTGTCCCGTCCCTATATTAAACAAAAATCAAGCTTTGAGATTATCAAATCTCTAAGAAAACTTACTCACCTTGATCCAGGAATGTAGACTGATTGTATAAGCTGCATAACCAACTCAGCTTGTTCTCGTTGCAGTTCAAATACTCTTTTTCCTTCTTCAAAGCTGCTACCAAACGCTGTACGCGAGATTGCATCAGCAGATAACGTTTGGAGGTAAGGCCATACGTCCACTTCACAGGACCTTTCGTTCTTTAACATTTCTTCCCATTTGTTTATCACCTCAACACAACTCGTATAGAATGCAGGCACCATATGCTATCAAAGAAAAATTATATTGGATTATTTGCATGCTATACCAAAAAGACACGAGACAACTACAAGAAGAAAAAAAACCTTAAGCTTCTCGACATGGAAAGCTGGATTGATGATTTTTCTATGTTTGCTCCATCGATGAGTCTCTGCATCTACTAGACCGGTTGCTAGCAACTTTATATACGGGTTTCCGCCTCTTGGCTTTTGAAACTGATAGTTATTTGCAAAGATCTCCCTTACCATAGCGGGTTCAGTTATATGCACCATAGGTCTTGGCCCCATCCATGTGAAGCAAATCTTGCCTACACATTAGCCAAAAAATAAAATATCGACCTTTGAATCTTTAACAACAAGCGTGATTCGTAAAATATAGCTAGCTATCTACTATTCTAACAAATATTCCTTCCATCCTTTTGGATTCTTAGACTGTCCGTAATAAGACAAAATTGCACGTGCAGGGCGCAGCTTATATGGGGGGGGGGGGGGGGGGGCGCCCGACCCCCCGAAATTTTTTTTGCAATGTAGGGGATATATAGTTTTCGTGTAGAAAATTTTCGGTATATTCGGTTTCGACCCCCCGAAATAGCGTTAGGAAAAAAAAATTTAGATCCCGACCCCCCACTGAAAATTTTCAAGCTTCGCCACTGTGCACGTGTCCTTGGTCCATGTGGCACCACTTGCATGCGTCTTCATTGATACAGAGCTCCCTTTCGACGCGTCTGGAAGCCAAATTTTGCAAGAGTCGGTCATGCAGACGACCGAGTGGTAGAAAGTTTGTTGTGTGCGTGTTTATTAAATGGTTTTTGTGGGGTATATTTGTATTTAAATGAGGTATGTTTTGGTGGTGAAGTTGGTTGTTTTATTACACTAAATTGGTGATGAAGTTGCATGTAGAAAGAGAAAGTTGAGGCGGCGGTAGTGAATACGGTCTTGAGTGTTCCTTATTACACATGGTCTTATGGGTGAAATCTAGTATGTGATGCGTGACACTTCATGATCAGTTAAACCACCATCTAGGTGGCCTAAGCCTGGTGGTTAGGCACTTAGGCACCCGATGTCTCACGTTCAAGATACATGATAAAAGCTGAATTACACATATTTTTTATACCAAAATACCCTTGATTAAGGTTAAATAAATAGCAATATTATGTTTTTTGATTGCAAATATAATGTAAATTTATCCTCGACAACAAACCCGAAGTTCGATCGCGAGTTGTATCAAGCACAAGTAGCAAACACGAGAGACACAATAGACTACAAAGAACCGACAAGAATATGCACACGATACACCCTCATACCAAACCTTTATTAAAAACCTAATAAAGCTTACAACGAGGAAGAAGAATAAATCACTAGCATCCCCCAAGCTACCTAATCCTAGTTTATAACACCTAATCTAATTACAAAGTACACTTAAGTCCCTAATCTATGTTTAAGTTTACTACTAATATGTCTAACACCTTAGGTAGGGGTAAGGCTGTCTACGTCTCAACCTCCCCCATACACCGTGAAAGACGGTATTGGGACCCATAACCCGTGAAAGACAGTATTGGGAGTTACTTTACTTTTTTTTTTTTACCTTAGGAGTAACACTTAAACATAACCGATACTAAGCACCTTTTCCTTGTACTGGAACCTCGAAGTGGGTACCACCTTGTCGACCAGGCATTGTACTTTAGTAATTTTCCATGATTAGCTTTTGTAGACTCCTTCACTTTCTTTTCAGCAGCATTACCCTCTGCACCCTCTTGACCAGGTACTCCGGTTACCGTAATGTCCGCCCCCACCTTTATACCAAGGTGTACCTTTTCCGTCTTTTCTTCAAGTTGCTTGTCCTCCAACTTTCTTTAAGCTACTGCAGCATCATCGTTACTATCCTGAACAACCTCAGATTCACGATTTTCCTGAACTCCCTGCAGTTCCACCTCAAACCAAACAGGTTTAGAAACCTCTACTCTATGGGCTTTTGTTTTAATACCATAACCAAGTTGTTTGAACACAACTTGTTTATGACCAAGTTGTTTCCAACTTGTTTATAACCTAGTTGCTTAAATCCAACTTGTTTTGAACCTCCATGCTTTTGTACACCAAAAGTCGTCACTTTTGCTTCAAAAGTATACACACAGTTCTTTTTCCTGATCCCAGTCATCATAACCCGACAACCTTTGATCACCTTGACTCTACCCATCTGCATCTTCACAGTATAACCCTCTTTTTCAAGAGTACCCAATGAAATCAAGCTTTTTCTTAACCCTGGAACATACCTGACATCTTCCAGTATAAAGCTTGAACCATCATGCAACTGTATCTTCACTTTTCCTGTCCCTCTGATAGTGCATGTCCTGTTATCATCTAACTGAACCGAACCACCATCAATATCCTTAAATTCATACAAGAAATCCCTCCTAGGTGTCATATGATAAAACCCACCTGAATCCATTATTCAGTCATCTCATCATTCCCGACTACCATCAAGGCTTCTCAAAAGTAGGCGTTACCCTCATCATCAGAAGAATCAGAATCCTGATCATGCTTACCCTTCTTGACGAACCCACTTGACTTCTTCTTTGGACAGTCTCTCTTCAGATGACCCTCTGAATGACATATGAAGCACTTGAGTTTACGAGTTCCACCCTTGACTTGAATTGCGAACTTCCACCAAAATAAGCTTTCTTTGAATGATCTGACCCTCCCCTTACATATAACCCATCACCAGTTTCTTCCTTTGTGCCTTCAGTTCTTTTCTTCAACTCTCTTGAATTCAGAGTTGCCACTCGCCACAACATCCTCCATTGTCAAGGATTCCCTCCCATACAACAATGTCTCCACAAAGTTTTCGTAAGACAATGGCAACGACGTAAGTAACATAAGTGCCTGATCCTCATCCTCAATCTCGATATCAATATTCGCCAAATCAAGTATCAACTTATTAAACTCATCTATATGATCACCCAGTTTCATACCTGGACTCATATAGTATGTGTACAGCTTCTTTTTCAGATACAGTTTGTTAGGTAAGGACTTGGTCATATATAGACTAGTCAACTTCGTCCAAATTCGTGCAGCAGATGTTTCCTTGGTAACTTCCCGTAAACAGGTCTCCAAGTAGATCAGGTCTGTATGCTTTCATAAGCAGCCTTCACTGTCCATGTCCGGGGGTAATGTCTCTAATGCAGCATCACATCACTACTGTACCATTAAAGCACGCATCTTTATTTGCCATAACCCTAAGTCATTCTTCCCATCGAATTTCTCGATGTCAAACCTAGTTTTAGAACTAGCCATTCTTCTTTAACCTTGCTAAAAACCTTGTCAAGTTGTTTCTTAACCAACTTTACCGACAAGCCTCACAAGCCGTGTGCAATATTCTCCCTTGTTGCTAAAAAACCTTCTTGCAAATCGAATTAATTTGAATAACCCTAAACCCTCGATTTCGAACAAGCAAACCCGATCGTAAACTTGAAACCCAAGCTAACCACGATCAAACTTGAACCACAAGAAAACCCGCAAAAAAAAAAACCTTCAAAATAATCGACTTTAAAAAACCTTAAAGTCAAACCTTGAAGTTGATTTTATACATAAAACCAAAAAACCCTTTTATTTATTAAATTACCCTTCACTCATTTTGTAGTATACCAAAACGACAACCATAAGGTATTAATTTAAGATACAAGTTCCTTAGAAAAATAGTACCTTTTATGTCTTTGTAGTAGTATAGTCTTCACGTGGGTTAGAAAAAAGAAACCAATCACAGGTTACTTTTTTTTAATTATTAAAAAATCCCACGTCACTTTTTATGTAGCTTCTTCTACCTCTCATGTAACCTGCAACTCCAAGAACGATTCGAAACCCGAACCTGAACCTCGATACCTCGAACAAACTCGGAACCTCGATCTAACACTCGAACTTCAAGACCACAATAACCGCGGCTCTTGATACCACTTGTTGGATAAACCTCGACAACAAACCCGAAGTTCGATTGCGGAACGCTAGATCGCGAGTTGTATCGAGCACAAATAGTAACCACGAGAGACGCAATAGACTACAAAGAACCGACAAGAATATGCACACGATATACCCTCATACCAAACCTTTATTAAAAACCTAATAAAGCTTACAACGAGGAAGAATAATAAATCACTAGCATCCCCCCTCATCTCTATTTATAGAGATGATGGGGTAGAAACCTTAGCTTGCCTTGCACTCCAAGCTACCTAATCCTAGTTTATGTCTAACACCTAATCTAATTTCAAAGTACACTTAAGTCCCTAATCTATGTTTAAGTTTACTACTAATATATAACAATTTCCACCTTAGGAGTAACACTTAAACATAACCGATACTCAGCACCTTTTCCTTGTACCGGAACCTCGAAGTGGGGACCACCTTGTCGACCCAGCATTGTACTTTAATAATTTTCCATGATTAGCTTATGTAGACTCCTTCACTTTCTTCTTTTCAGCAGCATTACCCTCCAAGCTACGTAATCCTAGTTTATGTCTAACACCTAATCTAATTACAAAGTACACTTAAGTCCCTAATCTATGTTTAAGTTTACTACTAATAAATAACATTTCATATTGTCGGTACTTTACGAGTCAGTTTGGAGAAAAATACCGGACTTTTGAAGGCTAAACACGGATTAATGAAGGCCAATTGGAAGACCGAGGCAAGGATTAAATCTTGTTATTTCAACGAAACTGAGGACGTTTGGAAGAGAGGATGTGAATCAGACTATTATATTACGAGATGCACAAAAGAGGCAAAACATCCACAAAAATGAAGTGGCATATTTTGATTGGTGATTTTTCAAATAATTTCTCTCTTCTTTTTGAATAACCTAATCAAAACATGACATCTCATTTTTTGTAGATGTTTCTTTGTGGTTCTTTTGTGGACGTAACATAGCTTTTGTATTACTCTCTATAAATGTACATATAAAATACAGACTCACTTTGTGATTTAACTGATCAAAATATATTTTGAAAAGTATGTATGATGTTTGGTTAGTGCAAAGTGCACTTGAAAAACTGAAGGGTATGTTTGGTATCATTCTCAATAACATAGTTTGTTTGATGTGTAAGATATTTTCCATATCTCATACCTCACCATGGTTTACAATTCTATCATCCCCCCCCCCCCAATTCACGGGCAAAATACCTGCAAATTTTTTGATTAATTTGATTGAATGCTAGTGGAGTAGTGGCTAGACGTAGGTCCGTGCATTTCGAATTCAATTTGTATTTGAACGGTTATGTAGATAGTGGATGAATTCATGTCGTTGCTTTTTGAGATTCTTAATATGAAATTGTATGAATTGTAGAGATAGTGGATGATAATCGGTAGGTTGCTTTATCAATTTCAACGTACTATGAGTCGTTGATAGTGGATTGTTTTGATTCTTTCGAATTGGATTGAAATGAATTGGTGATAAATGATAATTCGCTTGCTATGCGATGGGTTTTTATAGATGCTAATCTGCTATTCAGAAGGAATTCTCCTAATCGAATTCTTCAACAGATAAACTGAGAATTCTATTCTCAGAGAGAGAAATTAATCTCACTAAAACACGATGGTTTTAAAACTTATAAAACTCATATCTATTACTTGAGACTAAGTCTCTATTTATAGTTACATAAAGTAGTAGGAATAGTTCCTCCTACATTATTGACACTAATAATTTACACCTAACGCACTACTATGTAAAACAGTCATTATAAGAAATATGGAAACAGGAAAATTAGTAACAACACCAATAGTTACACAAACAGAATATATAAGAATGTTAGCACGAAACATAAAATTTCAAGTAGAAATATTATTAATAATGAAAAAAGAGCAAATAGAAAATGCATTAAAAGAAGTATGTAGCGAAAATCCACTAGATACAATAAATACTAATAATATATTAGTATCTATAAAGTTAAAAGATCCATTAGCAGAAATAAATATACCAAATAGAATACCTTATAGTATTAAAGATGTTCAAGAATTCAAAGAAGAATGTCAACAATTATTAGAAAAAGGAATAATAATAGAAAGTTCAAGTCCTCATTCAGCACCAGCATTTTATGTAGAAAATAATAACGAAATCAAAAGAGGAAAAAGACGAATGGTTATAAATTATAAAAAAATGAATGAAGCAACTATAGGAGATTCCTACAAATTACCAAGAAAAGATTATATTTTAGAAAAAATAAAAGGAAATACACACTTTAGCACATTTGATGCCAAATCAGGATATTGGCAACTAAGACTAGATGAATCAACTAAACCATTAACAGCATTTTCTTGTCCTCCACAAAAACATTATGAATGGAATGTACTACCATTTGGTTTAAAACAAGCACCATCAATCTATCAACGATTTATGGATAATGTTTTACAAGGATTAGAAAATTTTTGCTTAGCATACATAGATGATATCATTGTTTTTACAAAAGGAGACGAACAAGAACATATAAAAGCAGTATCAACAGTTTTAAAAAAAATAAAAGAAAAAAGATTAATTTTATCACAAAAGAAGTCCAAATTGCTTCAAACCGAAGTAGAATATTTAGGACTAAAAATAGCAAAAAATGGAATTATTTCTTTAACAAGTAATACACAAGAAAAATTAAAACTTTTTTCAGATAAACTAGAAGATAGAAAACAAATTCAAAGATTTTTAGGATGTTTGAATTACATAGCAGAACAAGGATTTTTGAAAGATTTAGCAAAAGAAAGAAAAGCTTTACAAAAAAAAATTTGCAGGTATTCCGCCCACAATTCTATCATCCCCCCCCCCCCCCCTTTTTTTTTTCTTTATTACTCCGTATCTTTTTGGGAAGAAAAAAAAAAGGAAAATAATAAGCCTTTCATATTTTTTTTTTAACTCAGCATTTAATATATATATATATATATATATATATATATATATATATATATATATATATATGATAAAGATAAAATAAAAAGACAAATATCCGTACACTACGTAAAAAAAAATTTTGTTATAAAAAAGTTGGCGAAAAAATCCAAAAAAATTTCAGAAGATCGGGTATGTTGGTGCATGAAAAAGTTGTGAAGGAAGTTTTTCTAAAAGTGGATACTTTTTCCGAAAAAAAATTATGAAAAAATACGTTTGTGCATTAAATCGCTTTTTTGTGGATCAAAAATTCGTTTTTGCACCCAACTTCTTTGGGAAAAATGAATATGGGACTGTCTCACATCTAAGCTTACATGCGAAACCATCGAAAATCACTAAAAAATACGTCATTTTGGTTATTATTCTTTCAAAATTTGAGTAGTGGAACTAATATATGCATAGTGAAACGCATTTTAATAGTCACTTAAATCAAACCATTGTTGAATCTATAGTTAATTTATTGGTTAATGAAATCACCTAACGATATGACATATAAAACGCATGTATCAATGTGAACCCATCTTAAGTGATGTTGTGATGAAATCAAGACAAAACACCAATATTGTGAAGGATATGATACAAATGAGGTAGATTTAAAGTTTTTCTTGTTAAAACGACGTAATTTTTGATGGTTTCGCATATAAGCTTAGATGTGAGACAACCCTATATTCACTTTATATATATATATATATATATATATATATATATATATATATATATATATATATATATATATATATATACTAGACTTCGAAGCCCGCCCGATGGGCGGGCATGACTTGTAATTCTTCTTTGGGTAGTATTAGGTGACGGAAATTAAAGCGTATATAAAATTGATGGTAATTAAAGCGTATATAAAATTCTATTATTTTTATAATATGATTATTGTTATGACTTATAAATATCGTTGGCTTATACAAAGCTTTTTAAAAGAATAGGATCGATGTTTGTCAAATTTTTTGTGTTTGTTTCAATGTTATTTAAACTCAAATGCGAAATAACAATTCTTTATAAACAACGTTTGTAGTAGCATAGCTCATCCGATGGGTGGGTGAGCCTTATAAAGATCGTTGAAAAAATTAAGTTAATCCAAATAAGTTATAAACATAACAACGACAAGTGATTATCGTCAGTCTTTGCAGTTCAGGGATTTGGATGAAGAGAAGAAGAAGATATCAATTCCCTTGACGAATCAAGTTACATACTGGTGATATTGTACACCTTGGTATCGGAGATCAAGTCCCTGCATACGAACTTTTTCTTTCAGGGTTTGCACTCTCTATTGACGAATCAAGTTTGACTGGAGAGAGCGAGTCAGTAAAGGTCAATACTGAAAATCCTTACTTGTTGTCTGGAACTAAGGTCCAAGATGGTTCATGTAAGATGTTAGTTGTAACAGTCGGCATGAGAACCCAATGGGGAAAACTGATGGCAACTCTTACTGAAGGCGGAAACGATGAAACCCCATTGCAGGTTAAGTTGAATGGAGTGGCAACTATCATTGGAAAGATAGGTCTTATTTTCGCTATAGTGACTTTTGCTGTTTTGGTGCAAAAATTATTTGCCAGCAAGATCATAAAAGGAACTCAATGGAGCTGGTCTGGTGTGTGTTATTGTTGTTGGAATACTTTGCTATTGCTGTTACCATCGTTGTGGTTGCAGTTCCAGAAGGTCTACCTTTGGCTGTCACATTGAGCCATGCATTTGCCATGAAGAAGATGATGAATGACGAAGCACTTGTCCGCAATCTGGCTGCATTTGAAACCATAGGGTCTGCAACAACAATATGCAGTGACAAAACGGGGACGTTGACTACCAACTACATGACTGTGGTCAAATCATGCATTTGTATGAATGTAGGCACTGCTGAACACATTCCTAATATTGCTAAGAAGATTCTTGTACAATCAATATTCACTAATACAGGAGGAGAAGTTGTGAGTAACAAAGAAGGAAAACGTGAGATACTCGGTTCACCAACAGACACAGCCATATTGGATTTTGGGTTGTCACTTGGTGGTGATTTCCAAGTTGAACGCAAGGCAACCAAAGTCCTCAGGGTCGAACCATTCAACTCTACAAAGAAGCAAATGGGAGTGGTGCTTGAGCTTCCTGGAGGTGGTGTAAGAGCTCACTGTAAAGGTGCTTCAGAAATAGTTTTGGCTGCTTGTGACAATGTGATTAACGAAAACGGTGAAGTTGTTGCTCTTGATGATGAAAAGCTTACTTTTTTAAAGAGTACAATTGGCTTATTTGCTGGTGAAGCTCTTCGAACTCTCTGTCTTGCATACATAGAACAGGAAAGTGGTGTCTCAGCTGAAACTCCCATTAAAGCTAATGAAAAGGTAATCTTAAACTCAATAATATGTACATTTCAAACCATTTGTAATAACTCTAGTTGATGTACAATGGAGGACATTGCATAATAAAGCTTAAGAGTGGTTGTCGTAGATGCCTTTTCATCAGTGATCCGATCAACCAATGCCTTACTGACTGCCCTTTCGTATAGCCGTGTACAAACATAATTACATAAACCTCAATAGTCTTTTCATTTGAGGCAGTCACTATGTCCCATGGCCCCATTCGTGTTCCACTGATAATGTTTTCGCAAGCTGCTACAATAAAATGAACCTGCAATATAAGTAAAAAAAAAAATTATTCACATAGTAGTGAATAACTGGAAAACCAGGGAAAGTTAAAAAATAGAAATCATATTTTTAATGCATACAACCTCTTAAACCACTTTCTCCAAAGAAGATTGTAGTATACGGGTTAGCTTTGAATCTCCGAATGTTATATATCCACTTCTTCCTTTGTTGTATCCAATCACAAGATCAAAAAAATTTAGCAAAAAACAATAATAATGTCAACGCATATCTTGAACATCGAGTGGTTAAAACTACGATTATCTGATCTTCCATCATTTTATGCGAAATCATCTAACTTAATTGACACAAGAATCAATTTAAAACTTTGTGAGGTCTTCAATTGTTAATTGTCCTCACCAATTTCGATAACGCCAACTCTGCCACTACATATCTGGCGTATCTGCCCATTCAAATTCTTTAAAAGCTTAGCCTGCATCACAAATCAATAGTATAAGCAATGTGCAAAAGTACAAAACCCATACACATTTTCAATTTCATTATTCAGTGTTTCAAGAGTGAGAATTAGAAATTACAGAAAGTTTTTTTTCCTTCTTAATTTCTTTCAACCAATATATGACCTAAACAATAATGTAATATTATAGCTTTACCTTTTCAGTTAGATAGTGCATATCATGCCATACATCGTGTTCTGGAACTTGGCCTTTTCATGCTAAAGATAGAGCCACACACTAACTTACTTCACGTATGCTATTTTCTGGATTTAGTCTATTAAAGTTAATGACAAAAGCTTGCGTGATCATGAAAAATAAAATTCACAGAATGATTATAGCATTTACCTTTTCAGTTAGATAGTGCAGATCATGCCATACAGCATGCTTTGGAACTTGATATATCTCCATACATAAGGTACCTATAAACGATGTTTGGCATCAGTCATCTAAGTATCACCAAATGATCATGATAACTACATGCAAGATAAGCAAAGACCTCTATGGGGATTTGAAAGGGTTGTGTAGACCATGTTTCGGTCTTTGCTCGATATAACACTTCCAAGGTCTGCACATCTCATTTAATTTTGAGATGTTTCGTGAAATTCCAACATACTCTTAAGTTGTCCCATTTTTAGTCATTGTATGTTTTCCGGTCCATTGGGGTTCAGTTTCTTTCTGCACATGGCCACAGTCCTAATCTAAATCTGAACATATCGAGCAAATAATGTGATAGAATATAGAGATTATGAATGTGAAAATGTAACTTACACCAGCCATGGGGTCGAAAGATGTAGGTTGTACCATCTTGGAAGTGAAAGAGACCACCACCAAAATCCACACTGTAACTATTCAAACAACATACTGTCTCTTGAAAATGCTAACTCTGAATTGAATTTACTTGTTTTTCAGCAAGCCATAAGTTATCAAATTACCTCACGTTGTCGAGCGTGCATGGCTGTTATTTTCATGTAAAGTGTTGTGACCTGCAACTACCTGTCCGCTTACACCTAAAATGACAATAGCTATCGGAAAACTAATATAAGGTAATGTGCGAGTCTGACATTGGTAAAAAGAAAAAAAAAATGAAACGAATATTCATCATGCGTCAATTCAACGGTAACTGAAACTAAAGAATCATGTATTAGTCATGCATTAGTAAATAATTTAACATGATACTTAATTGTTTGTGTTATTATTTAGTATACCTGTTAGTATAGCATTAGTCACATCAGCTCGTGCTTCGAGTTAGTTGTAGGCTGCAAAGATGAAATAGAGTTTTGGGTATCCGTCGTCTGGTATTTTGACAAAGTGAGTAGATTTCCCAAAAATGAGTGCCGTCCACTTGTAATAGTCACCCCTATATGTTTCACCCGAGTATTCTAACTCTTTTTATCTCTCTCCCAAACATCCCCACCATCCTACACTCCTACCTCATTGCCAATCTGATGTACACCACCCTTTACAGTAGTATTCCAACTCTTGTTATCTCTCTCCCAAACATCCCACCATCATACACTCCTACTCCCTTGCGACTCTGACATACACCACCCTTTACAGACATTGTGTCGCAACGAAAGCCCAACAACAAAAGTTGGCAAGGTGCTCCTCTCAAGATTTCTTCTCCCCCTTGTTTTTGGTCCTGCTCCTCTCACATGTAGTCAACCCAACAATTCTCCATCTTCATTGTTTTATTTGTCAGTCTCTCAATTTCTCCACAACTACTTTCCCTTGTTTCGACGTATCATTGCATTTAACCAAGTCCCTGTTCCCTTAACTTTCTCAAATGAGTTTGACTTTGTGATGTTACTACCAGAGAACAAATGTTCCACCAGTCCCTCTTGTAAAAATAGCAAACACGTAGATCGTGATTATATGAATGAAAATGAACTTACAGAAAAAAAGATAAACAAAGACCTCTCACAGATGCAATGTCTAATAGCAAAGATAAAAAATGTCTAATAGCATGCAATCTGATTTAAACGAAAATATTCAAATCACACAATGCATATTAAATTCGACTTCTAACAGAGCATTTACCTGATCCAAAAATAGATTCTCCAAGTGATTAAAAGGCAAACCGTAGGCTGCAGCGAAGAACCCTGATGCAGAACTTGCACCTTCATGCACAAAACTGAAGTCATGGCGTACAAACTTCAAAAGGAAATGCACCATATGTTGGTAACAACTTTGACCTACCACCTCGTCTCAACTCAAATTCATATGCCAAAATAGATGATATAAGGATGGTTTCAATTCAATTCCAAATTTCTCGAATACCGATAAAGCCAAAGGGGTTTGACAAATTTAATGATGGTACAGCAAGTGCAACCAAAATCTCTAATAGTTTTACAACTCACCTGCAACTCTTAGCCAAACCTGAAAAGTAAGTAAACATGCCGACCCTCACACCTTCAAAAAATAATTATATTAGTTATTTTATATTCGTTTATATTTTATTTTATCCTTCGCTTTTGTTGCTGATATGCTACTTTCTGTTTTTTTCAGAAACTTTAGCGACTTCTGTTTTTATATCATCCTTGATCTCACTGTGGAAAATTGAAAAAGGATTATCAGTCACGGTTTATTGAAAAAACAAATCATTCTACACCTTAGAGAAGATCCTAAAAAATGAGATTTTTAGCAAGAAAACTGAGTTGTTAGTGTCATAATAATCAGCTTTTGGTGTTTGGATATAATTATTCTGATCATTGATTATGATTATTTGTCATCTGATTATACAAAGGTCGATAATCAATTTCACACCTAAAGCAGCAAAATTGCTAATTTGAGAAATATTAAGATAACTTATTTACCCCTCTTTTTACTGAGATATCCATTGCTAATAATACTACCAATATAAGCTACACTTCCAATTTATTATAGTTAACTACGTATTAGTCTAAATCTAAGATTGACTATAACCTTGATTAGTGCCATGCATAGATGTATACTTAATGAGTTTTACCAAAAGTATTTTGTAATAACTCATGCCTACTATGTCTATATGAACTTCTGCTCACTTGAACAAAGACAATAATGCTGCAAAGATTGCTTATTCCGAACAGCTTATTTTACTCGTAAAGAAGCATACATGACTATATGCAAACGCAATAGACTGAATATCTATTGACTTTAAAAAAAAGTTGCAGAATACCTGAGTTATGCAAAGCTAATACAGGATCATATCCTCTTTTGAGACCAACTACTATCTTAGAATCACCCAAGTCGTTGTATGACCAATTCTGGAAAGGTGTATAATCAAGGTTAAAGCACGTATAAAGATTCATACCCGTAAGATTTCATACACCAAAATGCAAACAATCACTTTATCAATATTAAATGAAGCTGGTATATATTTAGAAAAACCTTGAATTTTGAGTTGCGAGATCGTGTAGTGTTGCAAGGCCGGTGAGATTTTCGAAACGCGGCCTAATCTGCCATCAGATAAAATCACAATGTTTAGTTTCAGAAACTTCAGGTTTCTCGACGGCTATCGATCATTCATCGTTGCTATGTCTTCATCATATTGAACCCGTTGATCCTACACCAATTACGCATTTGAATGGTCGAAAATGTGACAATATTTAGTTGACACTTATTTGCTCTGGAACTTATAAACGATGGTTGTAATGCTTTGTTAGTTGTTGGAGTTCACGAAATTGATCAATAAAGTGAAACTATATAGTTGCTTATAATGATAATATATAGAGATAAAAAAATGTTACGTAAGTTATTGTATACAGAACCTGGTGTTGAACTGTTTTTACGTGGCCTTCCTCTAGGATTTGCAGTTGATAATGTTGCTTTTTAGGTCGTGTTGGTGTTCCTGTTTACAAATAGGTTTGATTATATTCAAATAAATTGTACCACATGAATACTTATATGACTAAGAAGAGATATAAATACCTTGTCTTAAGTACTGTTAAGTCATGTAAACGTGCCCGCTGCGCCTTGGAGTTGAGACCAGCTACTATCTTACTGTATATTAATTAGAGGATGATCATAAGATTAAGCTGATAACTGCATTCATCTATAGAAACGATAGGAGTGGAACAAAGTGAGAACGTATGAGATATAGACAACAACTGGAAAACATACACAAAAGTTAAACCAAGTAGAAAATACATGTAAAATGGCATACCTGCAATCATGGAGACCAACCATTGGTTTAACTTCTGATAACTTCTCTCAATCCTTGAATAATTACAAGTTGTTTTTCTCTGCATAATCATCTATTGTTCAATCGCTACTGAATCTACCAGATCCATCAGTACAAAGTATGCTCATCCCCCTTACCATCCTGCAAAAGTTGATGAAAATTAGCTACACTATGACGAGTTTCATGCTAAAAGTACTAATTTGCATATTGTATGATGTCTTATTATCTTGATATAAACTGTATGCATTGAATACTTAAGCCGAAAAACAAAGTGTATGAAGATCCAAACCTTTTGGTCTTTAAATCTTCACATTCATTAACTGCTTCATAAGCTAGACCAGCATGTTATTATCATGAAGATATCACAAACATTCAAGGATAGAAGCAAATATTTAAATAGTTAATTTTTTAAACAAAAAATAATAATTACCTAACAGAATGCCTTGAGATGATCCCCTGTGATGAATATGATCCATGATGGATGTGGAAACAAATTAGGGTTTTGAAATATGGATGAAAGTCATACGTAATGGGTATTCTAATATGAGATTAGGGTTTACATATATTAAATTAGCTGCAGAGAAAGTGATAAGATGGGAAAAAAGAAACAAAGCAACCAATAAGCCTTCCTAAGGATCAACAAAACAGTAGGCTCCACCGAATAATAAGCTTACTATGCTTTAGGACTTTTTAATAGTGTAAAGAAACTGAACATGTGTAGAAATCCATGATTGTGGAGGATTGTAACTTATTGCTATGCCAACATATATAGTTTTTCGCTTTTGAAAATAAGAGCATACCTGACACCTTTGTTTGATATCCTTGGCTTTTCAATAGACGATGAACCTGCAACACCATATGTATGAGCACACCGATATAAGGGTTCTGGGAAAAAAAATCTTGTGTGTGAGAGATGAATGAGCGATATTAGGGTTTTAGAAAGAAAAAAAAATACTCCGTATAATGAATGACTTTATTTTACTTTGTTGTAGCTAGATCAGGTACTATTATAAGATATACATTTTGTTTTGGGATTATGTTCACAACTTATGGAGTAGCTCCACTGGTTGAGACGTTTGCAGACCATGTAAAAGGCACAGGTTCGAACCCTGTTATCATTATTTTTTAAACAAAATATTCCGAATTTTAGTTGCTTTAATCCTTGCTTAGTGGCCAACTAATTGCCAAGGTGGACAGAATTTCGAAAAAAATTAAAAAAATACAAAAAAAAACTTTAAATAAAATAAATATGAAGGATTTAAATACGAAATTTTAAAAAATAAAAATTAATTAACAAATATTGCATACGTATTAGGTGGCATTGAAATTGATTATGTGGCATTGAGGTGGCATTTATGTGGCATTATCTACGTGTAACGCCTCCTGTTATATATAATGTATATATATATATATATATTATATAGTGTAACTTTATTTTCAGAACCCTGTTAAGTGCGGGAACTGCGAGAACCTCATATGCATCGTTAGATATCTTGATCAATGGCTAAGATGATGTGAGAGATTATTGGAATAAAAAGGAAACTGAATATTAATTATTAAATAGCAAAAGGGCATTTAAGGAATTTCATTTTAATAATTTGTCAAAACTGCCCCAATTAAATAGGCACACACACCATTGATCTAGATCTGATCTTCATTTTTTCTCTTTAAAAAAAAAACGCCGCTTCATTTTCTTCTCCACTCCGCCTTATCTACACTAAAAATCATTAAAGATTGGTGATGATTATCATGGATGATCTACACTGAAAAGGTATTATTGTCTCATATATTTCGATTTAATATGTGTTAATCGAATGTTTTTTTTTCGATCTGAAAAAATGGGTTTCGAATTGAATTTTGTTGGCTTTCGAATTGAAAAAATCAATTTAATATGTGTTAATCGAATTGAAAATATCAATTTAATATGTGTTAATCGAATTGAAAAATTGAATTTTGTTGACTAAATTCGCTTTCAATTGTGGATGTCCATCTGATGTTGTTTATTATACCATGGACCTACAAAAAAAATAAAGTTTGAATACGTGTTATGAAACACCATGTTGATCACTTGGTGACGTGTGGAATTGGAAACTACTTAATTAATAGATTAAGTACCATGGATTTTCAATCTATCATGTCCATCTGATGAGGTTTATTATAAAATTGCAATTAAATCTTGGCCATTCCAGTGACTTTTGGAACAAAATGTTGGTTTCGATATGCTTATTGAGTTATATTGAACATGGCTGTTTGAACATACTTGTTTTTTATATTGAACATGGCTGTTTTTCATGTGTAGATAATACATGTCTAGATTAAATTTGGAATTCGTGTTTGAACATACTTGTTTTTCTTGTGAACATACTTGTTTTTCGGTACACATTTTGGTTTTCATAGAACATACATGTTATTCATTGAACATATTTGTTTTTACATTGAACATGACTGTATTTCATATTATTAACATACATGTTATTGAACATACTTGTATTTACATTGAACATGGTTTTCATAGAACATACATGTTATTCATTGAACATACTTGTTTTTACATTGAACATGGTTGTATTTCATTGAACATAGATTGTGCATATATGTTAGGCTAGTTATTATGATTAGAAAGTTACTTATACTATTTGGTTATGGTTTAATTGTTTTTGGGCATGTTTGTATCAGATTGATGAAGATGATGATAGCAATGAAGATATTAGAAGTGGATGCACACATAGATACACTGCGGCGGTTGAAGAAATATGAGTATTGAAGGCGTGCATATATGTTCAACTTCTAAAAGTGTTGATAATAATGAGTGTGCACATATGTTTGTTTGCGTTATATATATTAGTGCATGCATGTATTGATCGGTTAGATTCATGTATTTAATTGATATTGAATTTTGTATGTAACATTTATGTTCTTGTTTTGTTATAAGTTTACATTATATAAAAAACACATATGCACCTTACTATTTAAAAAATAAGCATGTTTTAAAAGCATTCAAAAACACCTATGCACTATATCGTGAAAATAAAATGAAAAACTGCATCTGAAAAATAACATACATGCTGGAAAAAATTAGTACATATAAAACATACATGCACCTATTTTTTTATTTTTTTATTTCAAATAATGCATGCTGGAAATAAAAAAGTTAAAAAAAAAAAAAAAAAAAAAAAAAAAAAAAAAAAAAAAAAATCCTAAAATTATGGGATTTTAAAAACCGGATTTTTATAAGAAAAAATCACAAATAAATAAAAATTGGTTTTTTACTTTTATACCCTTTTAATTAAATAAAAATAATTAATAGTTAAAAAAATATGATTGGTCTAGGGGAGTTCTCGCAGTTCCCGCACTTAACAGGGTTCTGAAAATAAAGCCCCCCTATATATATATATATATATATATATATATATATATATATATATATATATATATATATATATATATATATATAGTGAGACTTTCTTGCGAGAACCATCTTATCTGCGAGAACTGACAGAACCACAAAAAACATACATGCACGCCTTCAATAATTGTATTTTTGCAAATATGTTCTAAAAACAACATATATGTTTTAAAAAAAACATGGTTGTTCTAAAGAATTTGATAAGAAATTGGAAATACAAAATTTTTCTTTGAAGGTGTGCATGTATGTTCTTATAAGGCGTGTAATGACAATATTGCGGCCGTGTGTAAGGTTTTTGTTAAAAAAAATGATGAGTTCATGATGATATTGAAGAACATAGGTGGATACTTACGATTATTGATGATTTGCATGTATTTTTATTTTATTTTAAAAGGCGTGCATGTATGTTTTTTGTGGTTCTGTCAGTTCTCGCAGATAAGATGGTTCTCGCAAGAAATTCTCCCTCTATATATATATATATATATATATATATATATATATATATATATATATAAACTATTAATGTTATACTTCTTTCTAGTTTTATATTTTCTAAGAGATTAGCCAGTTAAATATTTATGCATTTATTTCAATTCCTTTAATTGAAAAATATACAAACTGTGTGGATGAATTTAATATTGATAAAATATTTTAATTCATTAAAAACATACCCGAGATGCAACCAAGCAAGTTATACATATTGTTAGAGATAATTAGGGTGGAGGGAGTCATAACTTTTAACCCTCCAACCCTCCCACATTTTAACCAATCAAATTCCTCCACTTCATTTCAACCCTCCAAACCTCAATCCAACCTTTTTTACTGGCGCCCATCACTTTCAACCCTCCCAAATCTTTTTTTAAATATTCATAATTTGTCCTTCAAAATTATAAATTTGCAACATTAACCCTTCCAATACTAAACATAATTATTCCCATCGAAATAAAGTTGGACAAACAAATCACTCGTTAAATCGATATTAACTAGAAACTATAGAGTGAAAAATAAAGAAAATTATAGTGCAATCCATAAGCCCAAACTCTACTTTTACTGGGTCAAAATGCATAAGCCCAGTAGCCCTCACCTTATTTGGTTTATAACTTCAGGTATAAAATGCTTCTCTTTAGGTTTATAACTTCAGCCGCACCTCACCTTCTTTACCTCACCTTCTTTGGTTTATAACTTCAGGTATGTACGAAAAAAATGCTTGGACTGTTTCTTCCTTCCCAACGTTCTTTTTTATATTTCATTTTACACCCCTCAACGGTCTCTTCCTTCCCAGCTCGCAGCGAGCTTATAGCCCGCAAAATGAACCCGCCAGGCCAGCCCGCCTAGGCGGCGGCGGTGTTCCCATCCAACCCGAGCAACCCGCAGGCAAGCCCGAAGGCCACTCCCTCCAGCCTTAATTAATTATATTTCCATTATTGTTTTCCTACTACGAATTTGACCAAGGAATTTGACTTATGACACTCATATCAAATTGACAAACCAGACAATAATATAGGAATGGGAGCTGTTATCCTGACACCCCCAATAATGGTTATTTGCAATGATTGGGTGCATCGAACGGTTATACTATCTGCTTTACAGTTTGTACATTTTAACTAATATAGGAGGGTCCACATAATAGGGGGTGTTAGGATGATTCCGCCATCAATTGATATACTCATTCCAGCTTTTTTTACCAAAGTTATAACGATTGTGATTGATAACAAATAACCAGACGCCACCTAAAACTTTGTGCAAAATGCAAATAAACATTTATTTTGGACTAAATGAAGTATAAAGTATGAATGATCACTTGTTTCTATATCTTACGATTTGATGTTAAGCTAAAAATAGAGTCATCGCAAAATGACAAAAAAAAAAAAAAGCTGCAACAAAAACAGAAAACAAAAAGGTCGCTTTCAAATTTAATAAAATTGTTAGGGGTGTGGACACACCCTATCCAATCATTAAATGCATCGCTAGCTTCTTCGGTGTGCATCGCGAATTGTATGATTTGACCAAACCTTCCTTAATGTGACAACATAGGAAGGGTATGTATACACATCCCTTTTATGACCTCTAATAGCAAAATGCCAAAATGTAAATTCCATCCTATATAAAGGATTGCAAAAGTTCAATCTAGATTTCATATTTTTCATAAATCCAATAAACCAAAATATATAAACTTTTATTTTTTTTTTAAAAATTAAATATCTCGCAAACCGTTAATCGTTACACGAAAAAAATTATACCACCGCTACGAGAATTAAATTATCTTTCTATAGATAAGCATTATTATATACTTTCGACGAACTTTTTTTTTTTCAAAATTTCCGCCCAGAAATATCAAACGTGATTTGTAAAAATCACATGTGGTATAAATCACATGTGATTTGATTTTTACGAATCACATGTGATTTTTTTGAGCGAAAATTAAAAAAAAAAAAAAAATGGTCGAAATTATAGAGAAATGCATATCTGTAGATAGATAATTTAATTCTCGTCGCGATTGTGTATTTTTTTGTTGCTTGAAGATTTATCGTTTGCAATATGTATTATTTTAAAAAAAATGGTGAAAAAATGGTTTTTTTATAAATGGGTGTTTGGTCAAACTGTACAACCAGCGATGTACACTGTACAACCCGACGATGCATGCAATGATGGGAAATAATATTCAGTTTCACTATTTTGAAAACGTAAATGAACAAGGTTTTCTGTTTTCACGTTATTTACCCAGATTCGACATGTTTTTAACTCGGATATATGTGGCTTACTAGAAATTGAGACGTACTGTTTGACTGTTTCTGAACATGTTTCTAGTTATCCTCCTTTAACATATGTGCTTAATGACATTTGAACTTGAAAACTTATGTACTCCGTAATAACATCAAACATAACCATTAGACCAACTCGATGACGATTATTCGCTACTTATAAAATAAAACAAACTCATAAATGGAGTAATTAACTTCAGCAACAACAAGTTCTATAGAAAAACAAAGCCAAAACTCGTACCATAGGAAGTGACGGAATTATGGTAGAAAGGCGAGATTCGGGGAACTATATCATCGGATAAGCTTATCGGTTTCGTTTTGGCCTCTTTTAGCATCTTTCCCATATCTTTCAGGTCTCCATACAAGAACCTGTAAGAGCTTCCTTTGAGTCCTTGCTTTCTTAGAAACTTTTCTACCTTCTTTGGTTTGAACCACACCCAATTCAAAAACCCCAAGGCATACCACAACAATATGGCTATCACACCCGCACCAAACCCTGCTCCAATATTTATTTCCATCTTGTTAGATACAAGTCAATCAAGTGACTCGAAAGGAGAGATAGGATATTTATAGATGGATAATCTTCATTTTGGGTCCCTATGCTTTGAATAACTTGTGGTTATGCCTTATGTGTTTATTGTCTTTTACATAGAAGCCTGTTGAGTGAGGCTATCAAGACGTACATCGAGAAATTAGAGGATTAAAACTATATTTAATGTTATGCATAACATAACTTATGTATGAGAATTTTATTGTTTGCAAGAAGAAAATTTGCTTTCTCACATACCAATAAATGATTTATGCACCATTTTAGTGATACAATTAGAGAAATTTTCTACTTAATTAAATCATCTATTTGTGTTTAAAAGTAAGAGTTATCACAACCACGCGTCCCCAAAATATTACGCGTGGTGGGACAACTTTTGTAGTGGTTTGGTGGCCTTGACGAATGACCGGTTTGCACAATAATTGAAAGATTTTGTGTTTGATTTAGTAGTCACTATTATGACGGTTAGGTGAAGGATTTAATGAAAAGTGAAAATATGATGTGATGTTAAGTTGATAGCGATAAATCTAGTGAATTTATCCGATCCAATATATATAAATAAAAGACTATACCGGAACATGTGGCCGCATATGACATGCTTTTGCGATATTTCATTTTCAAACTTCCTTTTTATTGTAAAACTTTTGAGAATCAGCCGGCAACAGTTCTTTCTTAAATAATCTTTATAGCCTTTCTACAAAGTGTAATAATACCTTAAGCGCAAACAATTCTGAAATTGTCACGTCAATTTTTTGAAGAAAAAAAAAAGCTCTATCTAATTTGAGTCTGTGTGACGATTTATAACGCCATAGAATTCGGATTAACATTTTAATTATCTACTTTAATTATACCATAAGTTAAATAAATAAATAATAATATAAATATAACATTGGGTGTTTTAAATATATATAAGGTTTTGGGCTAATTTTGTTACTTACCAAGTCTAAGCCCAACTATAATTTGATCCAACCCACATGAAAAAAAATAATAAAAAAATATATTCGGTCTCTCCCTCCTAAACTGATCTCCAGGAAAAAAAAAAAAAAAAAAAAAAGTGGGAAGGAGAAAACCCTAGCCTCTATTGCTATTTGTCTAAACATTTAAGAAACCAATAATCGAGTCTAATTTTTCGAAGCATAGTAAGGGTAAACGATCTTTTCTCATCATTCCATATTATTAATTATGTAACTCACATGATGGATTAGGGTTTATTAAAATCTCAGTAATTAAGTATGTTTGATCATTGAAACATAATTAGGGATGTGTTAGAGGTTTTATCTTGCGTTGGTTAGGGTTAGAATTTTGTTTGTAATGCTGTCCAAAAATTGGGTCGGATTGATGGATGTATAAACTGATGTTGCCAACGTGTTTTTGGGTGATTTTTGAGTCTAAACATAAGTTCAATCAGTGTACTTTCTGGAAATATAAGTTTCATGGTCATTGGAGGTCGGGTATATAGCCTTTTCATTTTTAGAACATTAGTTGTCAAATCTGAGAAATCGGAGTCTGAACATCAGTCGATGTTTTTTATTTTTTATTTTCAAACCACAAAGAACTGAGAGCTCTCCTTTTAAAAGAGTGATATTTAAGTTATGTGTGACTTCCTGAAAAAATTTTGGATTTTTATGAAGTGTCTCAATGGGTAAATTAAATGAAAACTTTCTGTATGTATGTGCAGTTAATTTTCTGTGTAGGTCTGGAAAGATGATTTTTGAAAGGGCATTAATACTTGATAATAAAATCTATAAAAATTTGTGAAGATGCTAAACTAATATGGGAATCCCATATAATTATTTTAGAATTTTTGGAGCTTAATTGGCAGGCATGAAAAATCATAAGGATGTGATCCAGATTCACTAATATATCCTAATTAAGTGATATAATGGTCTTAAACGGGTTTTTGAACGGGACTGTTTTATAATCTGAATTTGTATGCTTCATAGTTTGAGTTTCATAGGTGGTTAACTCTGGATTTTTGCTTGTACACCTAGTTTAAGGTTTTAAATAAGTTTTTCAATTGGATTGGAGTTGATTTGGTTGTGTTTTTTGATTTTATGGGATTAGGTGTCCAAATCTGAATTTTAAGAGTCTGAAATCAGTCGACTTGCATGATTTTTCATTTCTAAACTATAAGTAATTAAGCCATGGGATTCTGTAGGAAGTAACTTCTATATGTGTAGTAAATTTCATTATTTTTTTGTGGATTTTTCCAAAGCGTTTTGATATCACTAGTACAGATTTGGCCTACGGTCACACCAAAAATGTGTGACTATATGCATATAGTCACACACGTTTTTTTGGGTGTGTGTGACAAAAAGTCGCGCCACCGTAGGTGCTATATGGTCACATTGTTTAGTTTGTGACCGTTTTCATTGAAAAAGAGTGACCAAAACCCGAATATGTGTGACCAATTAGGCACAAGTTTTGTTGGATTAATCAGTATGTGTGACTATTTCCCATCCTATGGCCACATGAATATATAATAAATGTGACGTTTGTGATGATTTAGTCACACAACGTGTGTTGTTTTTTTGAAGTTAGTCACATACAATTTAAAAAACAGTGGCCAAAAGTGTGAATAAGTGTGACCATATGCTGTTTAAAGTGAAAAAATGTGTATTTTGTGTAACTATTGTTCATCCAATGGTCACTTGAATTTTATGTTTGTGTGGCCTTTTGTAATATTTAGTCACACAAAATATGTTTATTTTGGGTATTTAGTCACATACAATTAAGAAAAAAGTGACCAAAAGTGTTAATAAGTGTGACCATATGCTGTTTAAAGTGAAGAAATGTGTATTTTGTGTGACTATTGATCATCCAATGGCCACATGAATTTTTTTGTGTGGCCTTTTGTAATATTTAGTCACACAAAGCATATTTGTTTTGGTTATTTAGTCACATACAATTAAGCATAAAGTGGCCAAAAATGTTAATAAGTGTGACCATATGCTGTTTAAAATAAAGAAATGTGTATTTTGGTGACTATTAATCATCCAATTGCCACATGAATTTTTTTTTTGGTGTGGCCTTTTGTAATATTTAGTCACACAACGAATTAACAAACAGTGACCAAAAGTGTTAATAAGTGTGACTATATACATCTTTTAGTCACATCTAAGAAATCAATATATAATATATATTAAAACAAATTCAAATACAATAAAATTGGAATATATATAACTGATACATATCATATAAGCAGTACTAACTATATGAACCAACAATACTAATTTATATCTAACAGTTGTAACTATAATTAACTAGCAGTATTATCTTCAAGCAGTCTTAATCTCTTGAGATGTTATTTCATTTGTCCTGCATTCCATGAAACAGCTAAACAAGATAATATTTGAAACAGCTAAACAAGAAAATATCGTTGGGCACACTTTTTTATCAGGATAACAGCTAAACAAGAAAATATTTGAAACAAAGCATACAAGTTAATTCACCTGAGTTTGAACTGCTTGAACCACCACATCTGGGCAACCAACAGCATGCACAGTTTCCAGCTTAGAGCATTGCAGCACTAATTTTTCTGATAGTAGAAAATTTCAAGTTTCTTAAAAAGAAAGAAAGCTTCTGATATTTGATTTTATTAGTGTCATTTTAATCAGGATATAAAGTCTCACCTGGAAGCAGAGTTTGCAAGAGTTCAGGTTCAGTTCACTCAGATTTGGGCAATTTAGATACAAAGACTGCAATATTTGAGATCATTAGAACAAACATCGAACTTAGTTGTAGAATTGAAAACATTGACTTTTCAGAATCTTACATCAATGCTAGAGCATCCCCAGAGGCTCAGCTTTTTCAGACGAGCATGTTTTATAACAGATTCTGATGTATAAGATACAGCTTGCTGTTTGGTGATACTTGTGAATCAGAATCACCATTTGCTTCACAGAATGGGGAACGAACAACATCAATTAATAAAGAGTACATGTATACTGATATGATAATGATCAATTAAAAGAGCTCAAAAGCTAAACTCAGGTAAGTCAAAACTAACAAACCATGATCTTAGAAGGCAAGTATGACAAACAAAACTAGCAGAAGGACTTACCCACTGAGGTCAAGCAAGATAATGATCGATTACTTGTGCAATTTTACGCCACCAAAGTATTAAAAACGATAAATTATGATCCGAGTTATTTATAGAAATTAATTACGTACCTTTGCTAAGATTGCGAAGTTGTGTTTCGATGTTGCCAAGGAAGACCGTAGCTTCATCAAAAGGCCTCACGAGATCGGATTTATACTTGGCCAGTATATGACAAAAAGTTTCCTGCATATATAGTAAATATGGAAACAGGTTCAAAAAATTATCCTAGCAAGTTCATTAATTCTTAATATAGTTGAAAGTATATATTGTGACAGAAAAAAAAAAAAAAAAAAAAAAAAAAAAAAAAAAAAAAAAAAAAAAAGATGTTTCGTTGAAGTAACCAAAAAAAAAAGATCTAGTATCGAGACGGACCATGAACACGTCAAGCTCGGGATCAACTCCAAAGCAAGTAGAGCCCATAGTATTGTTTCGTTTACGACAAACCTCGAGATTTCCTGATATTGGTGAAGCATGCAAGTGACTATGGAGCCATCTTCTTGTTTTCATGTGTTGTAATCGAATGATGTTGCCACTTTTTATACTGTCTCCCTGTTTTACTGAAGTGTCTGGCACGGCCTCACAATCTATTTTAGGCAAAAATCAGGAGTCAGGACTATGTTATGTAACTATAATTATATCGCTCAAACATATGAAACGGATATGAACATACCCAGTAACTATTGGTTACCTTTTTCTTACTCGCTATATTACAAGTACAGTTGGTTCACCATATATTTTACCCTGTTTATAACACCATCATTAGAATCACATGATATAAATAAATATCATTATTTAATAAAAATCAACTAACATCGAAACAATATTTGTAAATTCAGTAATCTAATTCATGTGTCATAGCTACTATCTTGTGAGTAAAACGGAATAAGAATGTGGGTGTATGCATATGTATATCTGCTATTTAGAATTTTAGTAGTACTTCTTAAGATTTTGAGGGGGTATATGCAATTTCCATTATGCTAAAGTACAACAAGATTTCTTAAGATTTATTTCAAGCAATTGGTGACAACAAGAATACTAACTCTGCGAAGGTTATAAAAAGCCTTACACCTATTGCCTCAAGAACAGAACCATCAATGCTGTGTGAGAATCCACTACGACGTAGACATATCAAGGTCTCAACCAAGTTCACTATTAGTATGCACAATTACTATCTCAAGACAGTACCCCGAGTAATGGTGTGGCTCGATACATTTATATACTACATAATCTTTAATTTCTTAAACCATAGATATCATATAGCATCGCCCTGGCCATCTTAATTCTGACCAACGCACACTATATATTAACAAAATAGGCTAAAATAACATAAAAAATATCGACACTTGATAAATAAAACTAATTGCTTCAAAAACTTTTACAGTCCATTAAATTAAACTAAACTACAGTATATAACAAGCATAGCAGGTAAGAACTCGACATACCGCTTCTTGTGGCGCTTGGTCTTAAAATGCTCATCTCTCACCGTCACACTTGCAAAATACCGACTGCAATAACAACAACAATAACATATTAAAACCTAATCACAAAAATAACGGAGTATTAAAAAAAACACGGTTTGGAAACCGGTGAAGCTTTAATAAATTCATGCCCTTTCATCAAAGTAGACCCAATTTCATCAGTAAGATCAGCAGCCAATAAAGCTTGAATAGCAAAACCAGCATCCCACTCCTGATTGCCGAAAACTCTGTTTGAAAATTATACTTATTGCAATTAGAACGATAAACATGTACTTACTTAAGGAAGTATATTTACATTTGACCTCTTACCGTTCTAGCTCACCTAATTTTCTGTTTAATTTCACCTATTTGGGATATAACACAAACCCAAATTATCCCATACATAGGTAAATGGGTCAACTTTGCCATTTCTACATCTCAAGAAAGATTATCCATACTAACCAGAACAGATACTGAAACAATGGACGTCTTAATGGTACGTCTCCGCTTACTTTCCGATTCCTCAAGTTTTTCCATCCATTTTTCAACCTGATATAATATATATACAATCGGGTTAGCAATATAATGTATGACATGCATAATTAGAGTTAAAAAAGCTTCCCAAAGCTTACATTAGGATGAAGATATGCATAAATCATTCCAATAATCCATATATAGAGAGTGAGAAAAGAAGACCTGTACAAGAAGAAGACCAGATCTATGTGAAAAGTTGAGAGTGTGGTGGAAGAAGAAGGAGACCATTGTAACTTCTTGGTTTGTTGGGGGAGGGGAGGGGTTATTGTGCCGTTCATTATTTTATTTTGGTAGAAGAAGAAGAAGACTATATCTATTAGAAAAGTTGAGAGAGGATGTTTGGGATGGTTAATGAAATATTTGGGAAGGGCAGTTTGATTTTCTTTAAAAATTTAGGCGGGCCTGTGAGAAAAATTTAGGCGGGCCTGTGAAAAGTGAGAATGGGAAATTTTATTTTGGGAAAAATTAAGTGCAGCATATTTAGTCACTTTTAAATAATGTGTGACAAATTTGATTATATGATTTAGTCACTTTTTAAATAATGTGTGACAAACTTGAATATATGATTTAGCCACATACACAATTACTTCATGTGATCATATATGGATTTTAGTCACACTTTTCAATTGTGTGACATATTTGTCACATATGTATATATATAGTGTGACTAATGTTTCAAACTTATTTGTATCCGTCACACGTCCCAAATTATATGTGACTAAATAATCAAAAAAAAAATTACAAGATACCTCTAGTCACGAAAATATTCAAATGTGTGACTGTAGCCTCAGTTGGAAAGACGAAATGGTCACACAAGTCGGATCAAGTGTGGCTGTTTCTTTTATTCTGGTACATTTAGTCACATAAAAAAGTTACTGTGTGGCCGTTCGAAAAACAACATGTGTGACCAAATCCCTTTTTGTACTAGTGTATGTCTTTTAAATGTGATGAAGCGAAAAGTGTACCGCTTTTAAGGGGTCATTTAAGCCTTAAATCGTATTTATTTGATCAAATATTGCCCTAAATCGTTCCTTTTGTCATTTTAGGTACTTTTGAGGAGAAATCTGGAAAAGAAAGCATTTTGGACGTTTTTGGAGCATAAAAGTGAAGAAAACGGCAAAGTCTCAAAAATCGGCTAAAAGTTACTCTTGACGGCGTCAGACTTTACTCTGGACGGCGTCATGCCTTGGCAAGAAAAGTTGGACGTGAAATTTACTCATGACGGGCCAGTGAAAATAGCATGTGAATTCTGACGGCGTCACGCTTTAACTTGATCGAGGGCGTCACGGCTTAAATCATAAGGGGACGGCGTCACGTTCATGGTTAGACGCGTCAAGCCTTGATAAGCCAGAATGGATTTTTGAAGAGCTAAAGAGGGACGGCGTCAAGAAGGTCATCCGGGAACCCTAAAAGCGGCGAGGTGACGACGTCACACTCCATAAGGTGACGCCGTCAGATCCAAAAATCTATATATAGTTTTCTAATTTTTTGTCATTAGGGAGAGCTTAGTGTGTGGAATTTTGGGAGAAAACCCTAAGACGATTTTAGCTACTTTTTCAGGGCTTTTTGCCTTGAGATCTTCCATGTTTCATTGAAAGATAAGTTATCAATTAATCATTCAATATGTCTATGTGTTGTTTGATTCTATCTTATTCTTGTCTTTTGTTTAACATGTTAGGCTAAATTTATCTTGTGTTTGCTTAGATCTAATGAAACCTAGCTATTGATTATTGGTTGTTAGTGTGTTGTTAGTTGTATTGGATGATTGTTTATCTATGTTAGGCTTAAGAAAACTGGCTAACTTCCTATTCGGTAACTTGCTTGAACGTCTTAAGAAACATGAACCAAACGCGTACTAAAGGTTTTTATGGTTGTATTTAATGCACAAGCGAATTCTAGTGATCCCATGTTAGGAGCTTCCTAGCCGGCTCGACATAGGAGTGAAGTAGGAGCTTGTAGAGTTGGGGAAGTAAGTACGCCACCCCACGAATGGTATTAAGGAATACACCCGTCATCCACGCGACTAATACACACTAATTAACCGGTAAAAGATAGTTAGGGAGTAAGGAAATCTAAGTAAACACATTTCTCTACACATAAGTTTCTCACCACATTTTCATTTTTTGTTATTTTATTTTATTTGCATTCGTAGTAATTTGGGTTAGTTGACTAGCAACTAATTCCGCCCACTCTATCAAAACCGAGATTTTACTTGCTTTCATAAAAATATAAAAACATAAAAAAGAATCTTCCTCAACCCTTAGACCTAATTAGAGTAGTCTTTCATACCTAACGAACACTATTCCCTGTGGAGAACGATCAATCCCCCGTACTTACCACTACACTATACTACATCGGTCAGGTACACTGCCTGGTGGGGTTGTAAGCCTCTTGAGATCCCTCGAGAGGTAAAACCTGTTGTAAGGTTACAAAACCACGCAATCAAGTTTTTGGCGCCGCTGCCGGGGAATAGTTATTGTTTAGGTTGAATTTTTATTTCTATTAGGTCTACTCACTAGATTCCTTTCTAGTGAGATTTTTATTTTATTTTTCTAGGTTTTCTTTAGTCTATCTATTTTCTTCGTGTCTTTGTTCGTAACCATTACCGTCCGACATCATGGAAGATGGTAATATCCTTAACCCACACAACCCACCACCACAACAACCACAACCACCTCCTAGAGCCCGTACTTTAGGAGAGTATTCCCGTCCTAGCCACCATGGCTATCGAAACACCATTGAGCTCACTCAAGGAGCCAATATCACACCCTTGCGATCCGACACCATCCGTTGGTGCAAAGCGGATGTGCATTCCATGGACTTCGTTCTGAAGATCCTAATCAACATCTCAAGGACTTTCTTAAAATCGTTGATTCTATAGACCTTGATGTTGCCACTCGAGAGACGACCCGATTGCGTCTCTTCCAATTCTCTCTGCGGGACCAAGCTAGTCAGTGGCTAGAACGTCAACCCGCAGGATCCATCACCTCTTGGGATGATCTCACCACTCGTTTCCTTGCTCAGTTTTTCCCACCGGGAAGAACTACCAAGCTAAGGAATGATATCTTGATGTTCCAACAACGTCAAGGCGAAACTCTCTACGAGGCATGGACTCGATTCAAGGACTTACTCCAAAAAGTCCCTCACCATGGCATAGAACTTTGGCTCCAAGTCCAAATCTTCTATGACCATATCAATCTCTCCACGAGGCAAACCATTGACCAATCGGCCGGTGGCAAGCTACGTGATCTAAGTGCGGAACAATCATGGGCTCTCCTAGAGGATCTTGCTCTTTATGACAACGAAAGTTGGAGTGATCCCCGTGATTTGAATAAAACGGTCAAGGCAATATCTTTGCCTTCGAACAATTCAAGCACTTCCGACCGTAGGATCATAGAACTTGAAGACCAAGTCAAGTTTCTCATGAAATCCTACGAGGCTCCTAAACCTTCAAGCCAAGTGAACAAAATCACTTCTTCATGTGAATTATGTAGTGGTCCCCACGACACTCGTGATTGCATGGAACTCCCCGAACAAGCTTTTGTGGACTACGCATCCTCGCGTACCGACGAAGCGGGAGACAAGTGGTACACTTTCAAACCCGAGCCAAACCATTACGGTGATACATACAACCCTTCATGGAAAAATCACCCGAACCTTAGGTGGAAACAAAACCAAAACACACAACAAACCAATTCTTCCAACCCACCTAATCGTTTCCAATCAAGCGGTTCCAACTCGAACCGTACTTTCAACAACAATCCTTCCGGAAATGGTAGTACCAATAACTTTGAAGGATTGATGTCTCAATTTATGGCATCTCAAGAAGCTCGGATAGCTAGATTCGAGACCGAATTCAATCAACAACAAACGGAGATGACCAATAAAATTGACAACTTGTTGAAAGCTCTCCATAACCAAGTGTTATCACCTCCACATAAGGACGCTAGGAACACAAATAGCGGACCCCAAGTAAAAGACCCCTCTTCATCCAAACACGTCCACTTTGTCAACATTGTCACTATTAAACCAATTGATAGGAATGAGGATAATAGTGAACCTAAGGATGAGGATAAGAAAGTCGAGGTTGATAAGGAAGTTAGGACAAGTGAGATTGAAGAAGTAGATGATGATGAGGACTACTTCAATAGGCTACCCACTAAGGAAGAGCGCGCATATCATACAAACTTATTCGATGACCCCGAGGCACCATACTTCCTAGGTAGACCAATCATAGAAATAGGCGACCCTTCTAATCTCAACATACCATGCAACATCGGACATCTACATGTGTGGAAAGCTTACATCGACCTTAGATCACCCATAAACATCATGACTAGAGCCCACTACAACTTGATAATGAAAAATCAACTTGGGTATAGGATGTTCCCTGACAAGGGTTGGATGAGTAACTTCACGGGAAGAGTTAAGGGATTACCGGTTTATGTAGGAAACTTCACCTATGTCACCGACTTTGTAATTGTAGAAGATATCCGCCCAATAGTCGATGCATCCTTAACTCAAGTGGTTTTTGGAAAACCATTTGTTGAGGTCTCTAGAATGACTTATGAACCTTCCTTAGGGATAGTTAGATTTAAGGATGAGACCGATGAAGTAAGCTACCAAATGCCATATAAGATAGAACAATTCCAACACTTGTCAAATGTTGAGAAGGAGCTCAAGCAAGCGGTCTACTATAGGAATGATGAGGATAGAAGTAAAGGAGTAGACTATGTTATGGAAAGGATATTCGGTTTCTACAAGGATTGTTTGAAATTAGGACCGGAATATAAAACCGGGAAGGAGAATGGCCTAGGAACCGTGACCGATGATGGAGTCACGTAATGTACGTGACTTTGAGTCTAGCTACAAGACTCGTTAATAAAGAAAAGCGCTTCTTGGGAGGCAACCCAAGCTTTATTTGTTTTATTTGCTTTGTGTGTTTATTTATTTGCTTGTTTGATTTTATTTTCCGTATGTGTGTTTAATTTTTATTATTATTGATTCATGTTAAAAACTAAATTGTGAAAATGCTTTATGTTGTTTTTAACTTCGTCTTAACTACATATAAAGGTATTTTGCAAAAGATAAGTGTAAGGGAAATCTAAATCGGTTTTTAGAACACAAATTAACATGAATCATAATAATAATAAATTAGCATACATATTCGTATTTGTTTGAGTCAAATGCTTGTATCGAGTCATAATGATGTTTTGCAGGATTTCCAGGAAGTAAGGTAAAGGTTTTTTCCAGAAATTTTCCGGGAACTTAAAACGAAAATTTTTGTCAGGTCATTTCTGACGGCGTCAGGGTTATAACCTGACGGCGTCAGATTTAATTTCCAGAAATTTTTGAAAGTTTTGTTTTCATAAAAAGTTTTTATTAAAATCTCCAACTTATAATCTCCAGGAATCTGCAAAATTATCATTCCACAAGCATTATATCCTTATATATAGATTTTTTCCCGCCGATGTTATGCAGGTTTTCATGTTTGTTTTCTCAGGTTTAACAGGTTATTTTGGACAAGGAGATGTTTATGGAATCAAGCTTATGGCGATGCATTAGTCATGGAGTTTCAACATTCTCTTTGGAGGAAGATTTAACCGTGTAATTTCATTATCCACCGAGCGAATCAGGGGAGTATTTGATTTCATTCTTTTACTTTTTGCTTTTACATCTTATTATTTGAACATTGGGGACAATGTTCATCTTAAGTGTAAGGGGAGGGTAAAAGTACGATTTTAGAGAATGCCATTGCGCTTGATTTTTGTTTGTTTAATAGTAGATGTGTAATAAAACTGAGAGAAATACTTTGTTAAGGTAATTTTAGTGCCAAATTTAAAATTTTTTACAACATATAGGAGTGAAACTTTGATCTTAATGAGCGTCTCACGGATAGGAGTTATATGACTAGCACAAAAAACCGTACCACTAAAAAATTTTTCCACCCCAAATATGTGAGGTTCGCCCCTAGAATTGGTAGGAAAAGCATTTATGCTATGATGTGTGTACCGGTAGCACTTAGATTCTAGAACTTGCGTTAGGACCATTCCAAGGCCACAAGTGAGACTACATTCGTGTAGTTAGATTTACTACATGATAAGAGGCATTAGGATTAACCCATTGTTTTACACCTGTGTTTTTGTTATAATTACATTGGCTACATTGGTCAAGTAATTCTCCCACACCCTTTGCGTTGTACTCATTTTGTAACACGATACCCCTAGTACACCCCTCAGAGCCTATCTTTTCGTTTCGACCTTTAAGCATTTTACTTAAAGGAAGAATTTGTTACACCCCACTTAAATGTACACCCAAATCGCCTTAGCCTACCTTGTATGCACTCATCTTTAGTGCATTATTGTTACAACATTTGTTTAAACCCAAGTTAATTATCTAGTTGATTACATGGTTGCTAAGTCGAGTCATATCCTTGTACATATTGTTTTGGGACGATTGGGACTCATGGGTAAAGTACTAGTGTAATGGAGTAATGGGGAAGAACATCATTTATTACCCCCATATGTGCTAAATGTTTTAAAAGTACTCCAAGTTTTTCAATTATCTTAATTCGAGTCATTAGATTAGTATTTGTAAAGTTATGTAAAAATTCAAGTGTAAGGGGAATGCAATACCCCTATGATGTATTATTTTGGATGGTAGGGCAAGAGTGTATGAAAAAAAAAAAAAAAAAAAAAAAAAAAAAAATCAAGAAAAATACAAAAAAAATGAGAAAAAGAAAAATAGAAAAAAACATACGGACTACCATCCCGTTTCATTTTATGTTTATTTTATGTTTTTGTTATTTTGTTTTTAGCTTAAGATTGAGTCGAGTCTTGGCTTAGCAACATTGTATAGTACATGTAATCGATCAAGATCTTTAACTCGCCACCAGTAAAATATCCTTTATCCAACAAAACCGTGTTTTCCTTTTCCCTACACCTAACGTTATAACCCATTTAAAAGCCCTCTTTGATAGTTTATCTTAGGTGCTTACGCCTATTGGAGGAGGTTTTCGATCCTTTCCCAAGCCTATGGTAATCTATTTGCTATGACAGGTAGTGAGAGATATTATCCGTTTTCATTTATGAGATTTATTTTGATGACACTTGAGAGATGTGAGTATCTAAACACTACTTGTGAGGTGCTAGTTTATAATCTCCGTGCTTATTATGATTAAAGTGGAACGATTATTTGTTGTAATTACTTTTATGTTTGCATTAAATGACCCCTAACTTGTATCTTGATTAGAATAAAAGCGCATTTGCTTGAGGACAAGCAAATCTCAAGTGTAAGGGTATTTGATGAAGCGAAAAGTGTACCGCTTTTAAGGGGTCATTTAAGCCTTAAATCGTATTTATTTGATCAAATATTGCCCTAAATCGTTCCTTTTGTCATTTTAGGTACTTTTGAGGAGAAATCTGGAAAAGGAAGCATTTTGGACGTTTTTGGAGCATAAAAGTGAAGAAAACGGCAAAGTCTCAAAAATCGGCTAAAAGTTACTCTTGACGGCGTCAGACTTTACTCTGGACGGCGTCATGCCTTGGCAAGAAAAGTTGGACGTGAAATTTACTCATGACGGGCCAGTGAAAATAGCATGTGAATTCTGACGGCGTCACGCTTTAACTTGATCGAGGGCGTCACGGCTTAAATCATAAGGGGACGGCGTCACGTTCATGGTTAGACGGCGTCAAGCCTTGATAAGCCAGAATGGATTTTTGAAGAGCTAAAGAGGGACGGCGTCAAGAAGGTCATCCGGGAACCCTAAAAGCGCGCGAGGTGACGGCGTCACACTCCATAAGGTGACGCCGTCAGATCCAAAAATCTATATATAGTTTTTCTAATTTTTTGTCATTAGGGAGAGCTTAGTGTGTGGAATTTTGGGAGAAAACCCTAAGACGATTTTAGCTACTTTTTCAGGGCTTTTTGCCTTGAGATCTTCCATGTTTCATTGAAAGATAAGTTATCAATTAATCATTCAATATGTCTATGTGTTGTTTGATTCTATCTTATTCTTGTCTTTTGTTTAACATGTTAGGCTAAATTTATCTTGTGTTTGCTTAGATCTAATGAAACCTAGCTATTGATTATTGGTTGTTAGTGTGTTGTTAGTTGTATTGGATGATTGTTTATCTATGTTAGGCTTAAGAAAACTGGCTAACTTCCTATTCGGTAACTTGCTTGAACGTCTTAAGAAACATGAACCAAACGCGTACTAAAGGTTTTTATGGTTGTATTTAATGCACAAGCGAATTCTAGTGATCCCATGTTAGGAGCTTCCTAGCCGGCTCGACATAGGAGTGAAGTAGGAGCTTGTAGAGTTGGGGAAGTAAGTACGCCACCCCACGAATGGTATTAAGGAATACACCCGTCATCCACGCGACTAATACACACTAATTAACCGGTAAAAGATAGTTAGGGAGTAAGGAAATCTAAGTAAACACATTTCTCTACACATAAGTTTCTCACCACATTTTCATTTTTTGTTATTTTATTTTATTTGCATTCGTAGTAATTTGGGTTAGTTGACTAGCAACTAATTCCGCCCACTCTATCAAAACCGAGATTTTACTTGCTTTCATAAAATATAAAAACATAAAAAAGAATCTTCCTCAACCCTTAGACCTAATTAGAGTAGTCTTTCATACCTAACGAACACTATTCCCTGTGGAGAACGATCAATCCCCCGTACTTACCACTACACTATACTACATCGGTCAGGTACACTGCCTGGTGGGGTTGTAAGCCTCTTGAGATCCCTCGAGAGGTAAAACCTGTTGTAAGGTTACAAAACCACGCAATCAAAATGCATACTTTCTGAGTACACCAGCAGGTCCATATTCTGGGTAGTCTGTCTTTGTGAATTTTTAAGACATGGTTATACTATTTGATAAATTCTAGAAAAATTCACGTGTGTATATGACATATAAGTATCTGGGTAAATTATTTGAGCTTCTCATTAGGTCCTTAGGTGTGTTTTAAAAATTCGTAAATTTGGCGACAGATTATGCTAAAATCAGTTATTTGAGAAACATGTGTGTATTATATCATTTAAGACTAATTAATGTGTATAAACCCTAAAATGAATTTATGATGATATAATTAGACTTATATGAACCTAAATTCAGTAATGAAACCCTAAGTTGATTAATTGTGAATTGTTTGAAGTGTCTCAATGGGTAAATTAAATGAAAAACTTTCTGTATGTATGTGCAGTTAATTTTCTGTGTAGGTCTGGAAAGATGATTTTTGAAAGGGCATTAATACTTGATAATAAAATCTATAAAAATTTGTGAAGATGCTAAACTAATATGGGAATCCCATATAATTATTTTAGAATTTTTGGAGCTTAATTGGCAGGCATGAAAAATCATAAGGATGTGATCCAGATTCACTAATATATCCTAATTAAGTGATATAATGGTCTTAAACGGTTTTTGAACGGGACTGTTTTATAATCTGAATTTGTATGCTTCATAGTTTGAGTTTCATAGGTGGTTAACTCTGGATTTTTGCTTGTACACCTAGTTTAAGGTTTTAAATAAGTTTTTCAATTGGATTGGAGTTGATTTGGTTGTGTTTTTTGATTTTATGGGATTAGGTGTCCAAATCTGAATTTTAAGAGTCTGAAATCAGTCGACTTGCATGATTTTTCATTTCTAAACTATAAGTAATTAAGCCATGGGATTCTGTAGGAAGTAACTTCTATATGTGTAGTAAATTTCATTATTTTTTTGTGGATTTTTCCAAAGCGTTTTGATATCACTAGTACAGATTTGGCCTACGGTCACACCAAAAATGTGTGACTATATGCATATAGTCACACACGTTTTTTTGGGTGTGTGTGACAAAAAGTCGCGCCACCGTAGGTGCTATATGGTCACATTGTTTAGTTTGTGACCGTTTTCATTGAAAAAGAGTGACCAAAACCCGAATATGTGTGACCAATTAGGCACAAGTTTTGTTGGATTAATCAGTATGTGTGACTATTTCCCATCCTATGGCCACATGAATATATAATAAATGTGACGTTTGTGATGATTTAGTCACACAACGTGTGTTGTTTTTTTGAAGTTAGTCACATACAATTTAAAAAACAGTGGCCAAAAGTGTGAATAAGTGTGACCATATGCTGTTTAAAGTGAAAAAATGTGTATTTTGTGTAACTATTGTTCATCCAATGGTCACTTGAATTTTATGTTTGTGTGGCCTTTTGTAATATTTAGTCACACAAAATATGTTTATTTTGGGTATTTAGTCACATACAATTAAGAAAAAAGTGACCAAAAGTGTTAATAAGTGTGACCATATGCTGTTTAAAGTGAAGAAATGTGTATTTTGTGTGACTATTGATCATCCAATGGCCACATGAATTTTTTTGTGTGGCCTTTTGTAATATTTAGTCACACAAAGCATATTTGTTTTGGTTATTTAGTCACATACAATTAAGCATAAAGTGGCCAAAAATGTTAATAAGTGTGACCATATGCTGTTTAAAATAAAGAAATGTGTATTTTGGTGACTATTAATCATCCAATTGCCACATGAATTTTTTTTTTGGTGTGGCCTTTTGTAATATTTAGTCACACAACGAATTAACAAACAGTGACCAAAAGTGTTAATAAGTGTGACTATATACATCTTTTAGTCACATCTAAGAAATCAATATATAATATATATTAAAACAAATTCAAATACAATAAAATTGGAATATATATAACTGATACATATCATATAAGCAGTACTAACTATATGAACCAACAATACTAATTTATATCTAACAGTTGTAACTATAATTAACTAGCAGTATTATCTTCAAGCAGTCTTAATCTCTTGAGATGTTATTTCATTTGTCCTGCATTCCATGAAACAGCTAAACAAGATAATATTTGAAACAGCTAAACAAGAAAATATCGTTGGGCACACTTTTTTATCAGGATAACAGCTAAACAAGAAAATATTTGAAACAAAGCATACAAGTTAATTCACCTGAGTTTGAACTGCTTGAACCACCACATCTGGGCAACCAACAGCATGCACAGTTTCCAGCTTAGAGCATTGCAGCACTAATTTTTCTGATAGTAGAAAATTTCAAGTTTCTTAAAAAGAAAGAAAGCTTCTGATATTTGATTTTATTAGTGTCATTTTAATCAGGATATAAAGTCTCACCTGGAAGCAGAGTTTGCAAGAGTTCAGGTTCAGTTCACTCAGATTTGGGCAATTTAGATACAAAGACTGCAATATTTGAGATCATTAGAACAAACATCGAACTTAGTTGTAGAATTGAAAACATTGACTTTTCAGAATCTTACATCAATGCTAGAGCATCCCCAGAGGCTCAGCTTTTTCAGACGAGCATGTTTTATAACAGATTCTGATGTATAAGATACAGCTTGCTGTTTGGTGATACTTGTGAATCAGAATCACCATTTGCTTCACAGAATGGGGAACGAACAACATCAATTAATAAAGAGTACATGTATACTGATATGATAATGATCAATTAAAAGAGCTCAAAAGCTAAACTCAGGTAAGTCAAAACTAACAAACCATGATCTTAGAAGGCAAGTATGACAAACAAAACTAGCAGAAGGACTTACCCACTGAGGTCAAGCAAGATAATGATCGATTACTTGTGCAATTTTACGCCACCAAAGTATTAAAAACGATAAATTATGATCCGAGTTATTTATAGAAATTAATTACGTACCTTTGCTAAGATTGCGAAGTTGTGTTTCGATGTTGCCAAGGAAGACCGTAGCTTCATCAAAAGGCCTCACGAGATCGGATTTATACTTGGCCAGTATATGACAAAAAGTTTCCTGCATATATAGTAAATATGGAAACAGGTTCAAAAAATTATCCTAGCAAGTTCATTAATTCTTAATATAGTTGAAAGTATATATTGTGACAGAAAAAAAAAAAAAAAAAAAAAAAAAAAAAAAAAAAAAAAAAAAAAAAGATGTTTCGTTGAAGTAACCAAAAAAAAAAGATCTAGTATCGAGACGGACCATGAACACGTCAAGCTCGGGATCAACTCCAAAGCAAGTAGAGCCCATAGTATTGTTTCGTTTACGACAAACCTCGAGATTTCCTGATATTGGTGAAGCATGCAAGTGACTATGGAGCCATCTTCTTGTTTTCATGTGTTGTAATCGAATGATGCTGCCACTTTTTATACTGTCTCCCTGTTTTACTGAAGTGTCTGGCACGGGCCTCACAATCTGTTTTAGGCAAAAATCAGGAGTCAGGACTATGTTATGTAACTATAATTATATCGCTCAAACATATGAAACGGATATGAACATACCCAGTAACTATTGGTTACCTTTTTCTTACTCGCTATATTACAAGTACAGTTGGTTCACCATATATTTTACCCTGTTTATAACACCATCATTAGAATCACATGATATAAATAAATATCATTATTTAATAAAAATCAACTAACATCGAAACAATATTTGTAAATTCAGTAATCTAATTTGTAAATATAGTAATCTAATTCATGTGTCATAGCTACTATCTGTGAGTAAAACGGAATAAGAATGTGGGTGTATGCATATGTATATCTGCTATTTAGAATTTTAGTAGTACTTCTTAAGATTTTGAGGGGGTATATGCAATTTCCATTATGCTAAAGTACAGCAAGATTTCTTAAGATTTATTTCAAGCAATTGGTGACAACAAGAATACTAACTCTGCGAAGGTTATAAAAAGCCTTACACCTATTGCCTCAAGAACAGAACCATCAATGCTGTGTGAGAATCCACTACGACGTAGACATATCAAGGTCTCAACCAAGTTCACTATTAGTATGCACAATTACTATCTCAAGACAGTACCCCGAGTAATGGTGTGGCTCGATACATTTATATACTACATAATCTTTAATTTCTTAAACCATAGATATCATATAGCATCGCCCTGGCCATCTTAATTCTGACCAACGCACACTATATATTAACAAAATAGGCTAAAATAACATAAAAAATATCGACACTTGATAAATAAAACTAATTGCTTCAAAAACTTTTACAGTCCATTAAATTAAACTAAACTACAGTATATAACAAGCATAGCAGGTAAGAACTCGACATACCGCTTCTTGTGGCGCTTGGTCTTAAAATGCTCATCTCTCACCGTCACACTTGCAAAATACCGACTGCAATAACAACAACAATAACATATTAAAACCTAATCACAAAAATAACGGAGTATTAAAAAAAACACGGTTTGGAAACCGGTGAAGCTTTAATAAATTCATGCCCTTTCATCAAAGTAGACCCAATTTCATCAGTAAGATCAGCAGCCAATAAAGCTTGAATAGCAAAACCAGCATCCCACTCCTGATTGCCGAAAACTCTGTTTGAAAATTATACTTATTGCAATTAGAACGATAAACATGTACTTACTTAAGGAAGTATATTTACATTTGACCTCTTACCGTTCTAGCTCACCTAATTTTCTGTTTAATTTCACCTATTTGGGATATAACACAAACCCAAATTATCCCATACATAGGTAAATGGGTCAACTTTGCCATTTCTACATCTCAAGAAAGATTATCCATACTAACCAGAACAGATACTGAAACAATGGACGTCTTAATGGTACGTCTCCGCTTACTTTCCGATTCCTCAAGTTTTTCCATCCATTTTTCAACCTGATATAATATATATACAATCGGGTTAGCAATATAATGTATGACATGCATAATTAGAGTTAAAAAAGCTTCCCAAAGCTTACATTAGGATGAAGATATGCATAAATCATTCCAATAATCCATATATAGAGAGTGAGAAAAGAAGACCTGTACAAGAAGAAGACCAGATCTATGTGAAAAGTTGAGAGTGTGGTGGAAGAAGAAGGAGACCATTGTAACTTCTTGGTTTGTTGGGGGAGGGAGGGGTTATTGTGCCGTTCATTATTTTATTTTGGTAGAAGAAGAAGAAGACTATATCTATTAGAAAAGTTGAGAGAGGATGTTTGGGATGGTTAATGAAATATTTGGGAAGGGCAGTTTGATTTTCTTTAAAAATTTAGGCGGGCCTGTGAGAAAAATTTAGGCGGGCCTGTGAAAAGTGAGAATGGGAAATTTTATTTTGGGAAAAATTAAGTGCAGCATATTTAGTCACTTTTAAATAATGTGTGACAAATTTGATTATATGATTTAGTCACTTTTAAATAATGTGTGACAAACTTGAATATATGATTTAGCCACATACACAATTACTTCATGTGATCATATATGGATTTTAGTCACACTTTTCAATTGTGTGACATATTTGTCACATATGTATATATATAGTGTGACTAATGTTTCAAACTTATTTGTATCCGTCACACGTCCCAAATTATATGTGACTAAATAATCAAAAAAAAAATTACAAGATACCTCTAGTCACGAAAATATTCAAATGTGTGACTGTAGCCTCAGTTGGAAAGACGAAATGGTCACACAAGTCGGATCAAGTGTGGCTGTTTCTTTTATTCTGGTACATTTAGTCACATAAAAAAGTTACTGTGTGGCCGTTCGAAAAACAACATGTGTGACCAAATCCCTTTTTGTACTAGTGTATGTCTTTTAAATGTGATGAAGCGAAAAGTGTACCGCTTTTAAGGGGTCATTTAAGCCTTAAATCGTATTTATTTGATCAAATATTGCCCTAAATCGTTCCTTTTGTCATTTTAGGTACTTTTGAGGAGAAATCTGGAAAAGAAAGCATTTTGGACGTTTTTGGAGCATAAAAGTGAAGAAAACGGCAAAGTCTCAAAAATCGGCTAAAAGTTACTCTTGACGGCGTCAGACTTTACTCTGGACGGCGTCATGCCTTGGCAAGAAAAGTTGGACGTGAAATTTACTCATGACGGGCCAGTGAAAATAGCATGTGAATTCTGACGGCGTCACGCTTTAACTTGATCGAGGGCGTCACGGCTTAAATCATAAGGGGACGGCGTCACGTTCATGGTTAGACGCGTCAAGCCTTGATAAGCCAGAATGGATTTTTGAAGAGCTAAAGAGGGACGGCGTCAAGAAGGTCATCCGGGAACCCTAAAAGCGGCGAGGTGACGACGTCACACTCCATAAGGTGACGCCGTCAGATCCAAAAATCTATATATAGTTTTCTAATTTTTTGTCATTAGGGAGAGCTTAGTGTGTGGAATTTTGGGAGAAAACCCTAAGACGATTTTAGCTACTTTTTCAGGGCTTTTTGCCTTGAGATCTTCCATGTTTCATTGAAAGATAAGTTATCAATTAATCATTCAATATGTCTATGTGTTGTTTGATTCTATCTTATTCTTGTCTTTTGTTTAACATGTTAGGCTAAATTTATCTTGTGTTTGCTTAGATCTAATGAAACCTAGCTATTGATTATTGGTTGTTAGTGTGTTGTTAGTTGTATTGGATGATTGTTTATCTATGTTAGGCTTAAGAAAACTGGCTAACTTCCTATTCGGTAACTTGCTTGAACGTCTTAAGAAACATGAACCAAACGCGTACTAAAGGTTTTTATGGTTGTATTTAATGCACAAGCGAATTCTAGTGATCCCATGTTAGGAGCTTCCTAGCCGGCTCGACATAGGAGTGAAGTAGGAGCTTGTAGAGTTGGGGAAGTAAGTACGCCACCCCACGAATGGTATTAAGGAATACACCCGTCTCCACGCGACTAATACACACTAATTAACCGGTAAAAGATAGTTAGGGAGTAAGGAAATCTAAGTAAACACATTTCTCTACACATAAGTTTCTCACCACATTTTCATTTTTTGTTATTTTATTTTATTTGCATTCGTAGTAATTTGGGTTAGTTGACTAGCAACTAATTCCGCCCACTCTATCAAAACCGAGATTTTACTTGCTTTCATAAAAATATAAAAACATAAAAAAGAATCTTCCTCAACCCTTAGACCTAATTAGAGTAGTCTTTCATACCTAACGAACACTATTCCCTGTGGAGAACGATCAATCCCCCGTACTTACCACTACACTATACTACATCGGTCAGGTACACTGCCTGGTGGGGTTGTAAGCCTCTTGAGATCCCTCGAGAGGTAAAACCTGTTGTAAGGTTACAAAACCACGCAATCAAGTTTTTGGCGCCGCTGCCGGGGAATAGTTATTGTTTAGGTTGAATTTTTATTTCTATTAGGTCTACTCACTAGATTCCTTTCTAGTGAGATTTTTATTTTATTTTTCTAGGTTTTCTTTAGTCTATCTATTTTCTTCGTGTCTTTGTTCGTAACCATTACCGTCCGACATCATGGAAGATGGTAATATCCTTAACCCACACAACCCACCACCACAACAACCACAACCACCTCCTAGAGCCCGTACTTTAGGAGAGTATTCCCGTCCTAGCCACCATGGCTATCGAAACACCATTGAGCTCACTCAAGGAGCCAATATCACACCCTTGCGATCCGACACCATCCGGTTGGTGCAAAGCGGATGTGCATTCCATGGACTTCGTTCTGAAGATCCTAATCAACATCTCAAGGACTTTCTTAAAATCGTTGATTCTATAGACCTTGATGTTGCCACTCGAGAGACGACCCGATTGCGTCTCTTCCAATTCTCTCTGCGGGACCAAGCTAGTCAGTGGCTAGAACGTCAACCCGCAGGATCCATCACCTCTTGGGATGATCTCACCACTCGTTTCCTTGCTCAGTTTTTCCCACCGGGAAGAACTACCAAGCTAAGGAATGATATCTTGATGTTCCAACAACGTCAAGGCGAAACTCTCTACGAGGCATGGACTCGATTCAAGGACTTACTCCAAAAAGTCCCTCACCATGGCATAGAACTTTGGCTCCAAGTCCAAATCTTCTATGACCATATCAATCTCTCCACGAGGCAAACCATTGACCAATCGGCCGGTGGCAAGCTACGTGATCTAAGTGCGGAACAATCATGGGCTCTCCTAGAGGATCTTGCTCTTTATGACAACGAAAGTTGGAGTGATCCCCGTGATTTGAATAAAACGGTCAAGGCAATATCTTTGCCTTCGAACAATTCAAGCACTTCCGACCGTAGGATCATAGAACTTGAAGACCAAGTCAAGTTTCTCATGAAATCCTACGAGGCTCCTAAACCTTCAAGCCAAGTGGAACAAAATCACTTCTTCATGTGAATTATGTAGTGGTCCCCACGACACTCGTGATTGCATGAACTCCCCGAACAAGCTTTTGTGGACTACGCATCCTCGCGTACCGACGAAGCGGGAGACAAGTGGTACACTTTCAAACCCGAGCCAAACCATTACGGTGATACATACAACCCTTCATGGAAAAATCACCCGAACCTTAGGTGGAAACAAAACCAAAACACACAACAAACCAATTCTTCCAACCCACCTAATCGTTTCCAATCAAGCGGTTCCAACTCGAACCGTACTTTCAACAACAATCCTTCCGGAAATGGTAGTACCAATAACTTTGAAGGATTGATGTCTCAATTTATGGCATCTCAAGAAGCTCGGATAGCTAGATTCGAGACCGAATTCAATCAACAACAAACGGAGATGACCAATAAAATTGACAACTTGTTGAAAGCTCTCCATAACCAAGTGTTATCACCTCCACATAAGGACGCTAGGAACACAAATAGCGGACCCCAAGTAAAAGACCCCTCTTCATCCAAACACGTCCACTTTGTCAACATTGTCACTATTAAACCAATTGATAGGAATGAGGATAATAGTGAACCTAAGGATGAGGATAAGAAAGTCGAGGTTGATAAGGAAGTTAGGACAAGTGAGATTGAAGAAGTAGATGATGATGAGGACTACTTCAATAGGCTACCCACTAAGGAAGAGCGCGCATATCATACAAACTTATTCGATGACCCCGAGGCACCATACTTCCTAGGTAGACCAATCATAGAAATAGGCGACCCTTCTAATCTCAACATACCATGCAACATCGGACATCTACATGTGTGGAAAGCCTACATCGACCTTAGATCACCCATAAACATCATGACTAGAGCCCACTACAACTTGATAATGAAAAATCAACTTGGGTATAGGATGTTCCCTGACAAGGGTTGGATGAGTAACTTCACGGGAAGAGTTAAGGGATTACCGGTTTATGTAGGAAACTTCACCTATGTCACCGACTTTGTAATTGTAGAAGATATCCGCCCAATAGTCGATGCATCCTTAACTCAAGTGGTTTTTGGAAAACCATTTGTTGAGGTCTCTAGAATGACTTATGAACCTTCCTTAGGGATAGTTAGATTTAAGGATGAGACCGATGAAGTAAGCTACCAAATGCCATATAAGATAGAACAATTCCAACACTTGTCAAATGTTGAGAAGGAGCTCAAGCAAGCGGTCTACTATAGGAATGATGAGGATAGAAGTAAAGGAGTAGACTATGTTATGGAAAGGATATTCGGTTTCTACAAGGATTGTTTGAAATTAGGACCGGAATATAAAACCGGGAAGGAGAATGGCCTAGGAACCGTGACCGATGATGGAGTCACGTAATGTACGTGACTTTGAGTCTAGCTACAAGACTCGTTAATAAAGAAAAGCGCTTCTTGGGAGGCAACCCAAGCTTTATTTGTTTTATTTGCTTTGTGTGTTTATTTATTTGCTTGTTTGATTTTATTTTCCGTATGTGTGTTTAATTTTTATTATTATTGATTCATGTTAAAAACTAAATTGTGAAAATGCTTTATGTTGTTTTTAACTTCGTCTTAACTACATATAAAGGTATTTTGCAAAAGATAAGTGTAAGGGAAATCTAAATCGGTTTTTAGAACACAAATTAACATGAATCATAATAATAATAAATTAGCATACATATTCGTATTTGTTTGAGTCAAATGCTTGTATCGAGTCATAATGATGTTTTGCAGGATTTCCAGGAAGTAAGGTAAAGGTTTTTTCCAGAAATTTTCCGGGAACTTAAAACGAAAATTTTTGTCAGGTCATTTCTGACGGCGTCAGGGTTATAACCTGACGGCGTCAGATTTAATTTCCAGAAATTTTTGAAAGTTTTGTTTTCATAAAAAGTTTTTATTAAAATCTCCAACTTATAATCTCCAGGAATCTGCAAAATTATCATTCCACAAGCATTATATCCTTATATATAGATTTTTTCCCGCCGATGTTATGCAGGTTTTCATGTTTGTTTTCTCAGGTTTAACAGGTTATTTTGGACAAGGAGATGTTTATGGAATCAAGCTTATGGCGATGCATTAGTCATGGAGTTTCAACATTCTCTTTGGAGGAAGATTTAACCGTGTAATTTCATTATCCACCGAGCGAATCAGGGGAGTATTTGATTTCATTCTTTTACTTTTTGCTTTTACATCTTATTATTTGAACATTGGGGACAATGTTCATCTTAAGTGTAAGGGGAGGGTAAAAGTACGATTTTAGAGAATGCCATTGCGCTTGATTTTTGTTTGTTTAATAGTAGATGTGTAATAAAACTGAGAGAAATACTTTGTTAAGGTAATTTTAGTGCCAAATTTAAAATTTTTTACAACATATAGGAGTGAAACTTTGATCTTAATGAGCGTCTCACGGATAGGAGTTATATGACTAGCACAAAAAACCGTACCACTAAAAAATTTTTCCACCCCAAATATGTGAGGTTCGCCCTAGAATTGGTAGGAAAAGCATTTATGCTATGATGTGTGTACCGGTAGCACTTAGATTCTAGAACTTGCGTTAGGACCATTCCAAGGCCACAAGTGAGACTACATTCGTGTAGTTAGATTTACTACATGATAAGAGGCATTAGGATTAACCATTGTTTTACACCTGTATTTTTGTATAATTACATTGGCTACATTGGTCAAGTAATTCTCCCACACCCTTTGCGTTGTACTCATTTTTAGTACACGATACCCCTAGTACACCCCTCAGAGCCTATCTTTTCGTTTCGACCTTTAAGCATTTTACTTAAAGGAAGAATTTGTTACACCCCACTTAAATGTACACCCAAATCGCCTTAGCCTACCTTGTATGCACTCATCTTTAGTGCATTATTGTTACAACATTTGTTTAAACCCAAGTTAATTATCTAGTTGATTACATGGTTGCTAAGTCGAGTCATATCCTTGTACATATTGTTTTGGGACGATTGGGACTCATGGGTAAAGTACTAGTGTAATGGAGTAATGGGGAAGAACATCATTTATTACCCCCATATGTGCTAAATGTTTTAAAAGTACTCCAAGTTTTTCAATTATCTTAATTCGAGTCATTAGATTAGTATTTGTAAAGTTATGTAAAAATTCAAGTGTAAGGGGAATGCAATACCCCTATGATGTATTATTTTGGATGGTAGGGCAAGAGTGTATGAAAAAAAAAAAAAAAAAAAAAAAAAAAAAAATCAAGAAAAATACAAAAAAAATGAGAAAAAGAAAAATAGAAAAAAACATACGGACTACCATCCCGTTTCATTTTATGTTTATTTTATGTTTTTGTTATTTGTTTTTAGCTTAAGATTGAGTCGAGTCTTGGCTTAGCAACATTGTATAGTACATGTAATCGATCAAGATCTTTAACTCGCCACCAGTAAAATATCCTTTATCCAACAAAACCGTGTTTTCCTTTTCCCTACACCTAACGTTATAACCCATTTAAAAGCCCTCTTTGATAGTTTATCTTAGGTGCTTACGCCTATTGGAGGAGGTTTTCGATCCTTTCCCAAGCCTATGGTAATCTATTTGCTATGACAGGTAGTGAGAGATATTATCCGTTTTCATTTATGAGATTTATTTTGATGACACTTGAGAGATGTGAGTATCTAAACACTACTTGTGAGGTGCTAGTTTATAATCTCCGTGCTTATTATGATTAAAGTGGAACGATTATTTGTTGTAATTACTTTTATGTTTGCATTAAATGACCCCTAACTTGTATCTTGATTAGAATAAAAGCGCATTTGCTTGAGGACAAGCAAATCTCAAGTGTAAGGGTATTTGATGAAGCGAAAAGTGTACCGCTTTTAAGGGGTCATTTAAGCCTTAAATCGTATTTATTTGATCAAATATTGCCCTAAATCGTTCCTTTTGTCATTTTAGGTACTTTTGAGGAGAAATCTGGAAAAGGAAGCATTTTGGACGTTTTTGGAGCATAAAAGTGAAGAAAACGGCAAAGTCTCAAAAATCGGCTAAAAGTTACTCTTGACGGCGTCAGACTTTACTCTGGACGGCGTCATGCCTTGGCAAGAAAAGTTGGACGTGAAATTTACTCATGACGGGCCAGTGAAAATAGCATGTGAATTCTGACGGCGTCACGCTTTAACTTGATCGAGGGCGTCACGGCTTAAATCATAAGGGGACGGCGTCACGTTCATGGTTAGACGGCGTCAAGCCTTGATAAGCCAGAATGGATTTTTGAAGAGCTAAAGAGGGACGGCGTCAAGAAGGTCATCCGGGAACCCTAAAAGCGCGCGAGGTGACGGCGTCACACTCCATAAGGTGACGCCGTCAGATCCAAAAATCTATATATAGTTTTTCTAATTTTTTGTCATTAGGGAGAGCTTAGTGTGTGGAATTTTGGGAGAAAACCCTAAGACGATTTTAGCTACTTTTTCAGGGCTTTTTGCCTTGAGATCTTCCATGTTTCATTGAAAGATAAGTTATCAATTAATCATTCAATATGTCTATGTGTTGTTTGATTCTATCTTATTCTTGTCTTTTGTTTAACATGTTAGGCTAAATTTATCTTGTGTTTGCTTAGATCTAATGAAACCTAGCTATTGATTATTGGTTGTTAGTGTGTTGTTAGTTGTATTGGATGATTGTTTTATCTATGTTAGGCTTAAGAAAACTGGCTAACTTCCTATTCGGTAACTTGCTTGAACGTCTTAAGAAACATGAACCAAACGCGTACTAAAGGTTTTTATGGTTGTATTTAATGCACAAGCGAATTCTAGTGATCCCATGTTAGGAGCTTCCTAGCCGGCTCGACATAGGAGTGAAGTAGGAGCTTGTAGAGTTGGGGAAGTAAGTACGCCACCCCACGAATGGTATTAAGGAATACACCCGTCATCCACGCGACTAATACACACTAATTAACCGGTAAAAGATAGTTAGGGAGTAAGGAAATCTAAGTAAACACATTTCTCTACACATAAGTTTCTCACCACATTTTCATTTTTTGTTATTTTATTTTATTTGCATTCGTAGTAATTTGGGTTAGTTGACTAGCAACTAATTCCGCCCACTCTATCAAAACCGAGATTTTACTTGCTTTCATAAAAATATAAAAACATAAAAAAGAATCTTCCTCAACCCTTAGACCTAATTAGAGTAGTCTTTCATACCTAACGAACACTATTCCCTGTGGAGAACGATCAATCCCCCGTACTTACCACTACACTATACTACATCGGTCAGGTACACTGCCTGGTGGGGTTGTAAGCCTCTTGAGATCCCTCGAGAGGTAAAACCTGTTGTAAGGTTACAAAACCACGCAATCAAAATGCATACTTTCTGAGTACACCAGCAGGTCCATATTCTGGGTAGTCTGTCTTTGTGAATTTTTAAGACATGGTTATACTATTTGATAAATTCTAGAAAAATTCACGTGTGTATATGACATATAAGTATCTGGGTAAATTATTTGAGCTTCTCATTAGGTCCTTAGGTGTGTTTTAAAAATTCGTAAATTTGGCGACAGATTATGCTAAAATCAGTTATTTGAGAAACATGTGTGTATTATATCATTTAAGACTAATTAATGTGTATAAACCCTAAAATGAATTTATGATGATATAATTAGACTTATATGAACCTAAATTCAGTAATGAAACCCTAAGTTGATTAATTGTGAATTGTTTGAAGTTACTAAACATGGAAAGTTACTAATTCGGGAAACTTACTTAATTCAGAAAGTTACTAATTCAGGAAAGTTACTAAATATAGAAAGTTACTAAATATGGAATGTTACTAAATTTGGAAAGTTACTATAAATAGCAGGAAACTCTAATATGTCAATCTGAACAACAATAAGAACTGAATCAGTAATAACTTATGAAATGGTTCTTAAATAATAAGACGATCATTAATTCGTGTAGATTCGCTGGAGAAGGAGTAACTTTCGATCCTTGTGTTTTCTGATATGGATTCATTCGCTGTTTGAGGTACAGATATCCTACCCTTTCTCAGTAAGGGTGTTTTCTCTCATGACTTCTCGATCCTTGACTTTGATCATTTGCTCTGTTATGAGTCCGTTTGATATGATTCCCTATTGATATGACTCAGTTGCTATCCATTTTGCTATGATATTCAGTATGCCATCTCATTTGATATAAGATTCTGTTCAGCTTGATATGCTTTGTTGATATGCTATGACTACTTGGTTATGATTATGGATAGTTTTGTTCTGTTTTGTTTTATTGCCCGAGCTAAACTAGTCATGCAGGTACCATGACCATGTCATTGAGGCACCAATGGCATGACACTTTTTGTAGAGGTGTGATTGATCCACGGCATCCCCTTATGTTCTGTTATGATATATAATGATTTGTGTACATGGCCATTATGTATATGTATGTACAGTCTCGTACTGGCATATGTATTTTGTTTTGCAAGGGGCATATTGATGCATCTTATATTCTGTTGTGTTATGTTCTGGATATGATTAGTGATTGGTTGGTGCGTGCCATGCACCCCATTTCACTTCTGGGAGCTAGCTACTCCATTTGGTACTTGAGAGGTCTCCCCTCCTTGTACAACTTATAATTTGACGGATATATGGATATTATATGATGTGATTGTTAGTGCAAATATTACGATATTTAAACTAAACGGTTTCTTCGGTTTTAATAATGACAAACATGTAACTTGTAATGCATAACGTAAAATGTGCAAGTTACTTGTAAACACAAATCATCAATGCATACTTACATCAACACCTCTCAACGTCTCAAGTATGCTTCAACAAAGTCGTAGATTTCCATCCCGACGTAAATCACTCAAGGTAAGGACAAACAAATATACTACTTGACAAATGATCAAAGGATTATATTTTTCTCTAAACTTCACATTTTTAATGTGACAAAACATTTCTTTCAAAAATATATTTTACAAATTATTTTTGAATTAAAAAGAAATGTTTTATTTTGAAAAATGAGTTTAAAAAATCCCAACAGTCATTTTCCCCCCCAAACAGCTCCAAATATTCCCAAATAAACCTTCCTCACTAAAAACAAACGGAGGAGCGTCCACGGTACCACTAAAGTACCAACATTAACACTAAATTTAGTGGTGCCGTGTGACAATTAGTGGTACCGTGTCCTCTGTAACGGCTAGTTTTCTTTGCCTATAAATAGTGGACCATTTTACACTTCCAACTTGATTTATCCAGTCAGTTTTCTCTGGTCTAATCTTTCCTCACTTAGAACACTTTATTTGATCATTTAGAGAGTCTTAGTTTGTTTAAGAGTGATCCTTTCATCCCACCAAGAGATCCTCTTCATTCCTCTTCTAGTGCAAGAGAAGAACACAAGGTATCCAAGATGATACAAAGTGTTGTAGTTGTAGGTAGAGCACTTGTAACATTTGTTACACACTTGATTGTATCATAGTATACATCAAGTCTATCTTTCTTTTGAGAGTTTGTGAAGGAAGATCATTGTGATCTTATAGAGATATTGAATATCTCTTGTAGCTTGTAAGCTAGTGTGTTGATCAAGTTGATCAAAGGTAGATAGGGTAGATTGAGTCAAGTGAGGGTTGATCATTGTGATCTTGTCGAGATCTTGGAGATCTCTTGAAGCTCGTGGGCTTGTGTGATTGATCAAGAAGATCAAGGGTAGATTGGGTAGATCTATTCAAGTGGGAGTAGATCATTGTGATCTTGTCGAGATCTTGGAGATCTCTTGAAACCATTGGGCTTGTGTGATTGATCAAGTGGATCAAGGGTAGATCGGGTAGATCGAGTCAAGTGGGAGTAGATCATTGTGATCTTGTCGAGATCTTGGAGATCTCTTGAAGCCATTGGGCTTGTGTGATTGATCATGTGGATCAAGGGTAGATCGGGTAGATCGTGGTAGATTGGTGCTAGCTAAGATTAGCACTCGACATCTAGCTTAGTGTCGGAAATAGGATAAGCGATGTGTATGGTTTTCTCCGCCTGAAGGGCGTTTGTTGATTAGTGAAGTAACTCTCGAGTTGGGTACTTGGGGAGTGGAGTAGGGCGAAGAGGAGCTTCGTGACCGAACCACTATAAATCATCGTGTCCGGTTTGCGCCTTCTTACTTATCTCTTTTCTTTTATTTTATTCTTTATCGCTTTATATTTATATTTGCATTGCGTTTATGCTTGTGTGCTTTGTTGCTTATATTATGTTGACTATGATTGTGTCATGGTTTGATTGTGTTTGTATGGTAGTTTACTTTATACTATCTCTAGATGTTATATGATCATTGTTGACACTTTTCATATTACGTCACACTTGATCGGGTGTTTGATACAAAGGGTTTTAAGTTTTTAAATGGAAACGTATTCACCCCCCCCCCTACGGTTTCCACAATTGGTACCAGAGCCACGTCGCTCAAAATTTTAAAACAAATGGTTTTCAAAATTGAGTACGATCCATGTATCAAATTACCAATGAAGGTGATAAAATATGAAAAGTATTTAGTTGCTTAATACTTACAAGTTTTGTTGTTAAGTATACTTTGTCATACTAGCTTGAAGGTTTTCTTAAACCACTAAAAGAATAGATTTTTAAGTGTCCGGTCATGTTTCCAGAACGAGTCATTAAGTCATGCAGTTTTGAAAGGAAAACAGATCACAGTACCACTAAATATAGGACGGTACCGTTATATTTAACGATACCGTGGGGTATTTAAAGGTACCGTGCCTCTGTTTGCCTGTTTTCAGTATTGGGTCACTTTCAGAAATTCATATAAAATCAACCATAAGTCCGTAGGAGTCGTGTCACCCATCATTTTAAACGAAGTTGAGTCTACTTTCATTTGAAAAATATTTTTATGAATTAGTTCTAAATGAAAGTATGTTAAAGTCCTTGATTTTCAACTAAAGGTCTTTTTGGTCATGCGGTTTGCGTAAATTTTTTATCAAACTGAAAAAGGGCGATTCAACTTTTAAACCTTGACGTGTTTTCAAAGTGACTTAGCAAAAATCCTTGAAATGGGGAGGAAACCAATTCGTTTTCAAATAAAATCAAGCTTAGTATACATTGTTATACTTAATACACAAAATGACGATAAGTATTCTTGTGTGTTATGCTAAATGACTATTTGTTTTTCTTTATATCTTAGCATTGTTAGTTAATATTTTGGTATGCTTATTGTTATCTTTAGTTGAGCTAATTTTATCTATAAGCATAAGTGTCTTTCATGCCTTGTTGCTATTTGTTTATTATAGTTTTTCGATTTATGCATTTATAAGGCTCATGCTAAATCTCTTACACTGTATTGAGTAATTAGTTTGCATTGCATATAGGCATAGACCATTTTTCTTGCATATGTTGCAAGTTTTTAAAATGGTTTAGTAACCTTCTTAGGAATAGAAACAAAGTTGGTTGATCATGGTGTCGAAAGATATTGTCTTACACAATTATTTTTTCAAATGTTTAAGTGTAAAAAGTATATCACCCTAAAATACTTAACACTTTCATAAAATCCGTAACATGATCTCTAAAACATTACATCATTTTGTCTTGCTTGACCATGGGTTGTCTAAACAAGATAAAAGATCATATTAATACATTATTATTTAAGTAAAAGAAAATGTATTAAACTTGCATTGATCTAACACACATACAAAATGTTTTAAACATTTAGTATTTTACGTATGTTGTATAAAAATAGTTAAGATAATTATTTTTATACTAATGAGGTGTCGAAAAACTAAGAATATTATGCTTAATAATATAAATAGTTTTTCTCAAATAAAAATAAATGACAATATCGAAGTAGTAACTTAATATGTCATTAACCTCACACATACAAGTAGTATTAAAAAAAATTGAACACATTTCTTAAAATTTTATTTTCTATTTAAAAGGAGTGATCGTGAGGGTCAAGAAAGATTTCGAGTACATATCAATTCATTATTCCAATTATGATTGATATCATTATCGAATCTAATTGACAAGTTTTCGAGTATGGACATGAAATTGGAGTCATTATTTGTCTAGCTTCAAGATAACATCAAAATATGATGAAATATATTATATTGAATCTACATACTTAATCACACTCGATTGTTATGAAAATAATGACGTCCTCTCAAGAAGAAAATAATATGCATCGGATCATAACTCACACTTGTGTTGAAGATGCCATATTGAGTCTCCTTGTCCAATGGTTGTGTTCCAAACATTAAACTAATATGTTTAAAAGGTGCATAAAATACACAACTAAGTATGATTGACAACTTGGATGTTTCATCCGAAATATACAAGTAATTTACATTGCAATGCAATTAGTAAATGTGTCATTTTCGATAAACCAAACACGAGCAAACAAACAACATATGTAAACTTTGCTCATGAACGACTCAACACTCAAAATCACATGTCTAGTAAAAGTGTCACACATAATATGTTATTCACTATTATGTACGTCATCAATCTTCAAGAATATCACATGTATTTCTCTTATCAAAAGATTGACAAAGGATAACTTATATCCTATGCATCTTATTTTCTTTGTAACATGAATGGTTATGTTACATGAAAATACATTGCACCCTGTTAACAAATATAGGATATTAGAGTTATAAAAAAAAAAAAAAAAAAAAAAAAAAAAAAAAAAAAAAAAAAAAAAACCCTAATACAACATGTGTCATTGCATAAACAAGTAAAATTGGTCATACACTAAAATACTTGTTTCACTAAGCATTCGTAAGAGTGATAAGTTTCCTCTTAGAAAAGCATATTTGTTGAAATATACAGTATGTCTCATTTTAAATATAATACTCACAAGATCTATTGAGGTAAGTAACCTCTAAATCTCAAACACGAAATTAAAACATTTCGCTTGCCTTTGTTAGGAGTTGTGTAAGACATGTCATTTTCTTAACCGACTTTCAAAGTATGGTTAGTTGAGTCATATTAGGCCATGTATTAGCGAAATAAGCTAATATCATCTTTGCTATACTTCGATAGGCAAATATAGGAATTTGAATTTTTCTAACATGAGAATGACTACTGGAGAACCTATCGCACTAGAAATTCAATTTGACCTAACGGTTGAATTGCTTCCAGGAGAGAAGTTGGGTTCGTGGTATAACCCGTAAAAATGGTCGTGTTTAGCCTGAATTGAGCACCACTAGTGATAGTCTCATACTCATTCTCTAACTTGAAAATTTTTCATTCCTACATTTGACTAGAGATAGTTTTCATTCCTACATTTTTCATTCCTACAATTGAGCACCTTTTAGAACTTCGTTACCTGTCACACCCCCAAAATCTGTGTTTGCAGCGGAATGGAATTCCGGGGGCGTGATGCTTGTGGTCACAAAGTACAAGGAATAAAGAACGACCTCTAAGTGAGTCGTTTTAAAACAAGCGTTTGATTTAAAGTTAACGTTTTACAAAACATAGTTATCAGAGTTCACCATCAAAATGTAAGATTTAAATACATAACCAAACGCTAATAATGCAAGAAAATCTTCATCATGATGTGCTTCCAAAATGTGACTCGAAAGTGCTTCATACAAGAGGTGTATCATCATCACCTAATTACCTGAGAATACACGCTAAAAGGGTCAACAATAATGTTGGTGAGATCATAGGTTTAAATAAACAGTAATGTGCGGACTACAAGATTTCAATAGCAAGACAGTACAACAAATATAATGTCACAGCCAAAAATAATATATACAGTGCCTAAGCTCATGACCCCGAAGCTCGACGTAATGGTATGCTATCAAGCACAATAATAATAATGCCCCAAATAAGTGTTTGCCAGACACTCGGAAATAATCCGAATGATATGCGTCCGTTTGACAGGTTGGCGAGACCAACTCGGACGGGGTGTCAACCCAAATAGATCTATTCATAACATCCACACTTACAAGTAATTAACGGTTCATGATTCGTAAGGGACTTTAATGGCAATGTGGTAACTTAGGCAAAGTAACAGTTTTAGTACTTGTGTCCGTATGTAAAAACAAGCATTGTATTCCCACCCCGAGGGTTTAGAAATCATGTATAAACAATATAAAATCAGGGCTATGAAACTCACCTTAGCAAAAGAAATTCCCGATTGGTAAATTTGTAAACGGCAAATTTTAGTCCGATAACTCTACCTTATCACTTGTACATGTTGTTGTAATATTTGTTGTTAGATTTGAAAACAAGGCCATGCACGCAAGTTCATACTTTACCTTATCACTTGTATATGTTGTTGTAATATTTGTTGTCAAAATATAAATGCGTCAACTTGATCCTTTAATTAGAAAATTACCACTTTTTAGAAAATGTAACTTGTTTATCTTGCGACCAAATTTTAGTCGTCATGTTAATGGCTATTCCAAAAATCTCTAACGCGCCTAAAAAGTCTATATAATGTTCTACCATTTTCGTTTACCCCAAAAATCCTAACAGCATTCTAATAGAGAAAATAATAGGCTGTCAACGTATATGTTGACGTAAACATACGTTAGGCCATAACTTTTGCGTCGTAGCTTCGTTTCTTAAGTTTGACCTATCCCCGCGAAGGTATTTAAGTGTACTATTGGATTTTTAAGGTCTCGGCTAGTCTATTTACCATTTAACTTCAGTTTTCATCCCTCAAAATTCTGGACAGATTCAACTATTTTCTGAAAATAATGTTTTCGTCGTAAAAATTGAAACTAGCGTATCTTTTTCTTTACAAGCCCGTTTTAACTCATTCAAGCGGCTACGTTTTTGTTATTAAGTCTATTTTCTATATTTCTAATCTATTAATGCCCCTGAGCTACTAATTTTTCTGTAATTATAAAAACAGGACAGATTGTTTATCAAAAGTGTCAAAACTATATTTCTAATCTTCTAGTCATTTTAGCCACTTAACCACAACTTCAATTCTAGTCCTAGTTCCTCCACTTCTCAACATAATAATAATGATCTAACCATAAACTTAACAATATTTTAAGGTCCAGGTAATAATCATCAAGAATGTTTAAATATACAAGTTTACTAACACACATGTTTATAAGGTTTATTACCACTTTCTTATGAAGAGTTTTACTAACTAATTTTCTTGTAACCAAAACTTGTTAAAAACATAATCTTTGTTAAAGTATCATTGTAAATGTAAAACTTTATCAACATGTACCAAGTGATAACTAAGTATATCTACTTGACTAGCAAGATGACATAAAGAAAACATGAAATTTTTGTAGGATTACTTACAAAAGTAATTAGTGAGATGTGAGTGTAAGATACTTGGTTAACCTCAAGATCAATGCTCCAAATCCTTGCTAGAATGCCCTAAGTATACTTGATCTTAACCACAACAAGATTTCTCCTCTCCTTGGCTCCAAGAGTGGGTCGATTTGTATGTATAGAATGGGTAGGGATATTTTTTTTTCTTCACTTGGCTAATAGAGCAAGAATGAGACCAAGTTCAAGTATTTATACTTGAACTTGTTCAAAGTTTCAATGGTGAGTCAAGGTAATTATCTTGGCTATCTAGGAGGGGGGGGGGGGCGAATGGGGTGTTAGGGGGGACAAATGGGAGGCTAAGCCTCCATGTTGAAATAATCCTTCCTTGTTTTAGGGATTTTGGAGGCTCATTAATGGTCATGTGCTAATTTGTCTAGTTAATTATTTACAAGGCAAAGGGGGGGAGGCAATGGGTAGAAATTAGGATTAGATGAGTAGTTTTGATACAAAAGTGTATGTGTTGTATGTATTGGGTGTTAAAAATATGTACTGGTTGTTTGTTTGGTAATTAACGAAAGTTATACGTAATTAAACGTAAGTTGTAAAGAATTTACCTTAGGCGTAAAGAAATATTTTTGGAACTTTTGTAATCTTTTTGGAAGTATAAAAATACGATAGAAATAATCGTTGAGAGAGTTGGGCATATCGGGTGTTAAATTTTGAACTACGAATTGTGTTTGTTGAATTGACAACCGTAAGTAATTTAAGAAAAGGAAATTGTTTTAGAGTTTAAAATTGTGAACTGGAGCAGGAGCAAGGTACTGGAGCGTTGTGGACTAAATATAACCTAAGTCCTAGTGTACTTGGAATTTATTCTAGGTTTTCGCGTCGGTTCAATTGAAAGATTATATGTAAATTGTTTGCAAATAAATGTCAAGAAGATAAATTCGAGTTTGTTGAGTAGTATTGACCTGTAAATTAGCGGGTTGTGATAGTCTACCACCCATAAAATGAATCTCGTCCTCGAGATTCAGCCAGTGTTGGTCATTGGAAAGTTGTCGGTGAAGAGATGCGGATACTTTTGAAAGATCTGGTCTTCTCGTTCCCAAGTGAACTCGGGACCTCGTTGAGAATTCCAGCGAACTTTGACGATAGGAATTCTACTGTGCTTTAATTGCTTGACATCATGATCCATAATTTCTACTGGCTCTTCGATGAAATTAAGCTTATCATCGAGTTGAATCTCTTCTAAAGGAATAACGAGGGATTCGTCAGATAAACACTTCTTGAGATTAGAAACATGAAAGGTGTTGTGCACACTGCTAAGCTCTGGCGGGAGTTCAATTCTGTATGCCACTGGACCGATTCTTGCGAGAATCTTAAATGGTCCAATATATCTAGGGTTCAATTTCTCGCGCTTCCCAAATCCTATCTCACCTTTCCAAGGCGATACCTTCAGCATTACCATGTCTCCAACTTTGAATTCTAAGGGCTTACGCCTCACGTCGGCGTAACTTTTCTGACGATCTCTGGCGGCTTTTAATCTGTTCCGAATGTGAACAATCTTCTGGGTTGTTTCGTGAATAATTTCTGGACCGGTAAGTTGAGCATCTCCGACTTCGGCCCAACAAACTGGTGATCGGCATTTCTTACCGTAGAGTGCTTCAAATGGTGCAGCCTTTATACTTTTGTGATAACTATTGTTGTAGGAAAACTCAATCAACGGCAAGTGAGTATCCCAACTATTACCGAAATCAATCACACAGGCACGTAGCATGTCTTCGAGTGTTTGGATGGTCCTCTCACTCTGACCATCGGTCTGTGGATGATAGGCTGTACTCACATTAAGACGGGTTTCAAAGGCATCGTTAAGCGATTCCCAAAATCTTGAAGTGAATCGACTGTCTCGATCCGAAATGATTGAAACCGGTACACCATGTTTCGAGACAATCTCCTGGATATAGATTCTAGTTAACTTATCCATCTTGTAGGTTTCTTTAATGGGTAAGAAATGAGCTGATTTGGTGAGACGATCAACGATCACCCAAATCGCGTCGTGACCGCTCGAAGTTTTAGGAAGTTTAGTGATGAAGTCCATGGTTATACGCTCCCATTTCCATTGAGGAATCTCTGGTTGCTGTAGTAAGCCGGACGGCTTCTGGTATTCGGCCTTAACTTTGGAGCCAGTAAGACATTTGCTAACATAAGTAGCGATGTCGTCCTTCATATTAGGCCACCAATACAGCCTTTTGAGGTCTTGGTACATTTTATCGGAACCTGGGTGTATGGAATATTTGGACTTATGTGATTCGTGCATGATCAACTCTTGTAGGCCACCAAAATGTGGTATCCAACTCCTATCTTTGAAGCATAACATTCCATCGGAACTTTTTACAAAACCATTCTTACTCTCTGGCATACCATGAATATTCTACTTAGATCGGTTTTCTGTCTTAAGTGCTTCGGCCTGAGTGTAACCACTGGTAAAATTTCACTTTGTAATAAACTATCTTACATACTACAAGAATTCTGTCAAGTACCCTCGAAAAATGCCCACGTATATTGATTCATGGGTATTCACCCGTGTATTACCCATGAGTTAACCACAAATAAGGAATTAAGAGTGTGGCAAAATTTACCCTCAAACCTCCCACAAATTTACCCATGAAAGTACCCACAAAGTTTGATTTGGTGTGTAATTTGTGGGTGAAATATTCCCGCTAAAATTTTTGCCACAAACTACCCACAGACAAGTCATTGCGGGAAAAAGATGTGGGTAATGTCATGGGTATATTTATGTTACCCACAAAGTATGCAAATGTCTTTTGTTCATGGGTATCATTTCATGTGTAATCTATGGGTAAATATACACACATAGGTTTACTCGCCATACTTTTAGTGGGAAATTTTCTAAAGTTAGTTTTATGTGTGCAATTTATGGTAATTAAGCAAGTCCTTAATCTACAAGTAAATATTTTATGGGAATTCCGAATAAAGTAATTTTAATGATTAGTAAAGGAGGACGTCAACTAACATGATATATGTGAACCCATTATTTTCAAAAAATAGTAGAGGTTATAAATCCACTACGAAAGGTGATTATCGCTAACTCGTTACAATACAATAAGTTACATATTTTAGTACATTGTACATTGATTTCGGTTATGCCAAAGGGAAGCCAAAAAAACCAATTTCAAAGTAGCGTATAATCATAGATTTTTTTAGTTACTTTACATTAGGTGTGTTTAGCGCGTAGCATTTTGAGGTTCTTCAAATCGTTTCTCATTTAGGATAAAAAAAACTTGCTTGGAAACAAGTAGTGAAACAAACATTAAAAATTGAAATACTACTTTTTCTAATGCTACTAAAACAATCATTAAAATTTTGACGCTTCTTCTATTTCCTATTACACATTATAACTCAATTACAATTAACTTTACAAACATTTTTATAAAACAAATAGTTACAACTACAACTACCGCTTACAACTACTTCTAGGCTCGCCAAACGTACCCATTAAACAATATTTTATTTGTGAATAGCTAAAAAAATACTATAAGCCATTTTATTTGCGTAAGAAAAGAAATATTATGTATATATATTAATGTTATAAGTAAAAAAATAAAATAAAATAAAAATAAAAATAAAAAGTGACTTACATATTAAAATAGATAATCAAAGTTTGATTTTATCTCCCTAATCACATTTTGGAAAAGCACACTAAAATTGTGGCGCTAAGATTGGTGCCTATCTTGAATTTCAAAATTTTAATTAACCTATAATCTCTATTATCCCATCTAATTGAAAATTTAATTTAATTTCAACTTCTTCTTATAAAACCTCATTCCCCTTCAACCGTTTATTTCAATCTTATTCTATATATTGAAGAAGTTGGTTTTGCAGATATATATTGAAACATTTAGAAGATTGTTCGCCCAATTTCCCTTCAAGTGTTGGTGCTAGGTTTGAGTTTGATACGCAAGGGCTTGTTTACTTTTATTTGTTAGCTAACATCTCGGTGGGTCCCACCCTTTGTTAATGCATCTGAGTGTGGAGGGAAGAACAAATCCACCCTAAAGGATACAGATTTACTAAGGATTTAGTGGGTCCAAGAGGCAAGAACAAATATTATTAAATTAGTAGGACCTACCCCATTAAGTTGAAAAGAAACGGGACCTAAGTGTTTGTTTTTTTTATCTTTAATCAATCTTTACAATGAATTTTAACAATGAATTACTCACCATTTTTTTTTTGACTTGTTAGATATTGAAAACGACAAGGTCACATGATTCATTTTTGTTTAGATGTTCGACTATTGAAGGAGTTTACATTACAAATTAAGGTTTGAACATAATGATTCTCATGAATTTTATATATTTCGTTACTACTCTAACCCATTTTTATATCGGTTTTGTTTGTGAAAGTATTCTCATGGAATTTGTTAATTTACAGATCCCTTGTCATCGACTCGTTGCGCTTAAGATTCAACGTAAATACCACATAAAGGAGAAATGGGCATCATGTTTGAGCACCCCCCGCAACAAGAAAACTGCTCTGGTGGATTGATAGCTTCCAATATACATCTTCCCTTTGTTATTTAATAATGTAATTGTTGATGCCCTACGTTGATTTTAGAACTTCCATAAGTTAGCTATTTGTATATTTTATGATTTATGTTATGGATAAATGGTGGATCAACCTAGTCTCTGTAATTGGATCCCATGTCAATTAAACGCAATTTATTTTTTACATTGATGTTTTTCTGTTTGTATATCAATCTATATGAAATGGATTGTATAAAAGTGAGCAGTTTTGCTATTTCCAACCGTAGTATATATTCATGTATAGCTACCACTTCCCCTAATGATTACATGATAGGTAATTTACTCATGAATTACCATAGATTATCACTGGTAAATTTAAAATTTACATTCGGATTTAGACACGACTATATCCGTGAGGATATTTACCCACCGATTACCCATGACCAAATTCATGGCTATTTATATGGTAAAAAAAATCCCATGAAAGATTTTCCCACCGACTTTAGATGACCACCCACAATTTATGTTGTGTGTAACATAGCCACGGATTCAAATTGTTGTGGGAAAACAATTAGCCTCGAAGGTTTTACCCATATTTTCATGTTCGTGGTTAATACGTGGGTATTTGCCAATTAGCCACGGATTTTGACCTTTTACCCACAAATTCAGTCCGTGGGTAATCAGCTGAATTCTTGTAGTACATTCTATATAAAGAATACTTATCCTTTTTCTACGAACAATTTTTTTTATCTGATCATGACTACTATCTAATGTGACGTAACTCACATCCTTGATAAACGTGCTCACACGTGGACCGACACCAACCTACTTAATGTTTATTTCACATAAACATTTACATATATCAAGTATAAAAACTTACAATATCCCATTTGCTACTTTAAATTAATTCGTTAACGAATGATTATTAAACGTTCAAACTAAACGTTTCCTATCTATTAGAATTTTTATTCTTATAACCATGATTACAAGTAACTAAAATCATAAACCCTAAAGTACAACACATCCAAGGTTAATGTACAAGCTCTTAAAGCACGAAAACCCTAAATTCACTTAAATTCCCGATACAAGCCCTAAACTCACCAAACTATGATTTTATGTAATAAAATCACAAACCCTAATTATTAGAGATATGTTTTCTACAAATTATAGGTGTACAAGTCTTTCAAGTCTTTGATGCATGAAAACTAAATAATTATACAAATCTCACTATAAACCTAAATGTACTCATTTTAAAGCACACTATCCAAGTCCTTTATGCACCAACCTAAAAAATAGATTTCTTAAGCATACTAAATTTAAGTACAAGTCCCTAAACCTAATGTACAAGTATTCAATGCATAAAACTTAAAACTACATTTAATTATCTTTAAACTTAATTAAACTAACTTATAATTAAGTTAACCTAACCAAACATTAAAAATATATTTTCTATATTTCTTGAACCTTAGTACAACCCTAATAAGCCTATGGTATAACCCTTTAAAGCACAATGTGATTTCATTCCTTTTTATGTATAATTCGACACAAATACTAAATAAACAAGCCCTAGATTATTTTCTACCCAATAATTACTTAAACTAAGCCCTAAACTAAAGTTACTACATCATCTAAACCTAAAGTACAACACTAGATAGCCCATTTACAAACAATCAAAGCCCATTCGATCCATACGAAACTACCCTAGTTCGATCCTAACTACAAATAAACTAGGCTAATCCACACTTATTCTTAGGAAATTCTTGCACCATAAGTTTACTTTTTGGTCACAAATGCTTCCACATCATTTTGTCCATAGATATTTACTATAGTAGGTAGTTTTCTTTGGCTAGAATTCGAAACACATCACCCCCTCACATGGAACCACACAAGCTTCAACAAACCACCTCACCATGTCTCCCTTCCACCCCACATGATGACTAGAAGCCTCTTGAAACCCTAATTCCCTCATCTATATAAATCGACCCATATTCTTTCTTTTTCCTCACCACCATTCGAAATCCACAAAATAGCCCACACTCAATTAGCTACTGATCCAATAGTTCAAATAGAAGCTAAAGAAAGAGCTTAGGAAGGATTAGAAGGAGGAGAAACCCTAGTGTTCCATTTCCAAGCCATTTCGCCAAAAACTTCCCATAATCAAATAAGTGATCAAGTAAGTAATCTATACCCTTTTCATTTCTTTTGTAAACCTTAAATACACTTAAATATGTCCCAAATTAAGTTGTAATAACAAGCTAGGTCTAAAACCATGCTTTTCTTTCTTTTGTCGAGCACAAACAAAAACCCTATTTATTTTATTTTTACACATTACTAATCAAGAAGCCATAAAACATTTAAAAGATGGATTAGATGAGCTAATAATCATGTCATCATGCATTAAAAACTAGGTTGCAAGTTTAAAAATCAAAAACCAAAACCTTTTTCTTTTTCAGTTTTTATCGAGACATGTTCCAAGTGACCAACTTGGGATAAGTATTTCGACCATGAAACGAAGTTAATAAAATCCGAAACTTAGCCATCTTAAAGACCTCACAGCTAGGTAATTGTAGGATCAAAACCGTCGTAAAAATATTGCTTTGTCTCATTTTTATTCGAGCCTCTTTTGGCCTTGTCGCAAACTGAAACAAACGCTCCTTTTTAAATTAATTCTAGCTAATAAGCTCGAATTATAAGCCAATAAGCTGTAAAAGTGATGTTTACAAACTTATTATAACATTCATAAATGAGTCGTAGCAAGTCGTGCCTTTTTATAAGTTTAAAACACGTTAGAAATGAAATAAGGATATCGAGTGAAACAACATAAAATCTTGGAGGGTCAAAACTGCGAAAACTCTAATTGTTTTTATAACTAGGACCAAATCTGAAATCGACCTAAAGTTTAAGGATAAAACTTGCCAAATCTGAAAGTTAGAGTTTTCTTGGGCCAAAAGTGTAAATATTTCAAGGTTATTAAAACAAGGGTCATTTTTGCCAACGAACCATAGTTGAGGGTATAAATTGTCATTTTTGAAACTACAAGGGTAAAAACTGTCATTTCACCAAAGTTCAGGGGTAAAAATTGTCATTTTATAAAAGTTCAGGGGTAAAAATTGTCATTTTATGAAAGTTCAGGGGTATAAACTGTCAATATATGAAACTATAAGGGTAAAAAGCGTAACATTTTATAATTATTACGAAAAATATATTTCGGCTCGACTTATGATAAAAACTATTAAAACGAGATATATTTATCTCGACAACAAACGAAACATAAACATAAAAACATGAAATAAGATAAAATCTTATCATCCACCAACTTTTGAAGAGACTTCATGTTGTCTCATTTAAACACTTAACTGTCAACCAAAACGTTACGAAACGAATACCAAAACTCATGTATATCTGAATACGAATACTAAAACTTGACATACCAACCCAGGTCGTGTGCCGGAGACGTTTATCAACTATATTTAGTTTGTTTTCCATCCAGATTTCTTAGGTGAGTTCATAGTCCCACTTTTCATACGTTTTCCAAAATTGTGGGGAGATACATGCTACAAACTGAATACAAGTATTCTTCTGTATGCTATCCTGATTGATATTGCCTAAGTTTAACTGTTGCCCCTAAAAGACCCTCAATCATGAACCATTAATCACTTTCGGGTGAACGCGAATATAGTGAATAGATCTATTGGAATTGACGACCCATTTGTGTTAGCCGGATAGGTAACCAAATGCACTTTATATTTTAGATCAATAAAGAGACTGGCAAACTCCTACTCGAGGCATAATTACTACATTTAATTATGTAGTAATTTACATCAATAGTTCATTACTATGATGTCCATCCTGTTAACGTTTTGCGTGTCATGAGACTTAGGGCAATATACTGAACTGCAATATTACTGATTTACTTTCTACTTAGCTTGTGTTCAACTGATTATAACTTTAAACACTTGGATTCACTCAACCTTTGTGTTGACTTTTTAGCATGTTTTATCTCAGGTAACTAATAGCACAACTTGGAACGGAGTGGCAATGGACTTTCTTCTTATAAAAAGAGTGTCCATTTTGTTATCATTCAACAAATAACGTATCTTTTATAACGTATTTTGAAACTTCCCGCTGGGACCTCTATTATGTAACTCTGATTTAAATAAAAGAATGATAACAATTTTATCTAAAACGTCTCTTTTCGAGTCGTTTTCTATTTTCATGACTATGATACCTGAAGTAATACCCCAACTTATATTCCGCTGTGTATATCGAAAATGGGGGTGTTACAGATTGGTATCAGAGCCATGGTTATAGAGAACCAAATGTTTTCAAACATTGGACTATAACCACACTTACAAAATAAATGATTTTACACCATACCATTTTACGCCCTCCGTGCCTGCATATCACCATGCTCAGTACATTACCTATTAGGAATATTTTACACTAATCTTCACAAACTTGATATTTACGCTCACACACTTGATTATTTCACTTTCACTCCCTTAATATTATTAATTACTTATAATTACTATTTACGGATTACTACAGTACCATGTCTTCCAAACCAGTTGATATTACCAAAACTACCCTCCGTACTACTCGTACATCACCTACCTATCAAAATACTCCGGATACGGAAGATCCCTATGTACTAATATCTCAGCCACAGCCTAATATGGAACTTACTAAATTACCACCATCATCACCTACCCACTCGCCTCCACGTCAGAAACTTAGGAGAGTTACTTCAGATGAAGAGTTGATTGGTTGTCCAACAACATTCGAGGTTGGATAGAATTCACACCAAGAAACAATTTGGAAAGATGTTGAGTCAAACTCTCCACTACCTGACATTCTAGATTTGTTGGGAATTAAATAATCTGAAGCTTAGTATCGGAAATTAAAGGTTTACAAGATCAGTTCTGCTCAAGAAAATACACCAAGTATCATTCTATTGCTAGTGTATTTCATTCTACTGCTAGCGTTAAGATTCTGCTGCCGCAAACATTCTACTACTGGTGCAACAGATACTGCTGCTAGATGGATAAGTGTCGAGTATTCTACTGCTGGTTGGATAAGTATACGAAGATATTTTGTACTAAAGTCAAGTATATACGGTAGATAATATCTTAGACAATGTGATTAGTTATCATGTGGTTTACACAGAGCAAGTTGTAAACACAGATACATGTTGTATCTTAATGACTGATATATACAAACAAGTAGTTCGACAAGACTTATCATTATTGTAATGATCTCCTTTGTTTGTATAAAAGGGAGATCTTAGACTAGATCTTAGACTTGGATTTGTGCCAAAAATAGAACTTGAATATCTGTTAAGAGAAAAGAACAAACACAACAATATCACAAGTCATAAGAACATTAAGATTCAAGGTTTTGTAACCCTAGTGATAGTGAAGATCACTCGTATTATTCTTGAATAATATTGAATCGTTTGGTGTTAACTTTCATTGTTCATTGTTCAATAACAAACATAACTGTTCCATTTCCATAACCAAATAACCTTCTAAGTGTGGTTAAGTAGATTCCGCATACATAATCATATTCATTCAAAGTATCACATATACTCATACTAAAAGACTAACATCCTCAATAGTGTATCGAAACATCCTCTCAATTGGTATCAGAGCAAGGCTGATATCTTTGATTTAGAAGAAGAAGAAGAAGAAATGGACGTTGAATCCATTCAGACGAATGTAGCTGCAAAATTACCCATGCTCAAACAGAATGAGTTTGAGATGTAGAGGCTGAGAATAGAGCAGTATTTCCAAGTGCAAGACTATGCACTTTGGGAAATCATTGAAGATGGAAACTCTTACCAGCCAACAACCACTACATCAACAGTGGAAGGCAAAGTGGTGACAACTCTGCAGATGCACCCAACATCTGCAGAAGACAGAATAAAGAAGAAAAATGACCTAAAGGCAAGAAGCATGCTGATGATGACCATTCCCAATGATCAACTTTTAAACTTCAGCAAGTTCAAAGATGCCAAGTCATTATTTGAATCTATTGTTGCCAGGTATGGTGGAAATGAAGCCACCAAGAAAACCTAAAAGACTCTGCTCAAGCAGCAGTTTGAAAACTTCTCCTCTACCAACAATGAATCTCTTGACCATATGTTTAATAGGCTTCAGAATATTGTGAGCCAACGTGCTATTCTTGGGGTTGAAATACCTCAAGAAGATTTAAACTCAAAATTTCTGAGAAGCTTACCAGAAGAGTGGGCTATACATGTTGTTGTCTGGAAGAACAAGCCAGACCTTGACACCATGGAACTAATAGACTTGTATAACAACTTTAAGATTGTGGAACAAGATTTGAAGAAAAATGGAGGTACTAGTTCTAATACTGGGAACATGGCATTTATTTCAACTCCTAGTACCTCAAATTCAAGTGAAGAGGTGAAAGTTGTTGATGGTGTTGGTGCTGCTAGTTCATCAAGCAGTACCATGGGTATTTTGGATGAGAAGACTTGTTGTGCTTTTCTCACAAGTCAAAATGATAGGTCCATGCTCACTTATGAAGACCTCCAAGAGATCAATGATGATGATCTGGAGGAAATGGACCTAAAATGGCAAATTTCTCTTCTTAGCATGAGGGCTAAAAAGTTCTATCAAAGAACGGGGAAGAAGCTCACAATCAACAATAATGATACTGCTGGTTTTGACAAGTCAAAGATAGAGTGCTATAACTGCCACATGATGGGGTACTTCTCAAGAGAATGTAGAAGGCCAAGGCAGCAAGATAGCAAGAATAGAGGTTTTGGAAGCAAATCCAAAACACAGGAGGTTTCTGAGCCAAACTCAAAAGCTATGGTAGCTATTGATGGGCTAGGTTTTGATTGGAGTTTCATGGCTTATGAAGAAGAAGATTCTTCACAGATGGCACTCATGGCTTTCTCTACTGAGGTACAAAATCATAAAGTTTGTTCTAATACTTGCACAGCTCTTTCAGAACTACAAAATTTAATCAAACATTATGATGACCAAAAGAAAGTCTTAAGCAGAACTCAACAAGACTTAGTAGATTATAAATGTGGTTTAGAATCCCTAGAGAAGGAGATCATTCATTACAAACAAAATGAATTTGCTTTTTCTGATGACAAAGCTCTTCTTAGACAAGACATATTCTTTAGAGATGCTGAAATTAAGCTTTTGAGAGAGGCTTATGATAGGATCAAAAAGGAAAATGGAAACATTCACTTGACTGTAGAAACACTAGAACATGCTTCTAGAGGTGTGACCAACATGATTGAATGTCAAGTGATTAATAGAGCCAAGTCAGGGTTAGGATATAATGCTGTCCCACCCCCTTACAGAGGAATCCCTAAACCCCCAGGGAATGACCTAGAGCATTCAGGCTTAGCTGAATTTCAACAACCTGAGCTACAATATGGTGTACAGCCAAAAACAAAGCTAGTTGTTGATGAACCTAAGAAAGTAAGTGAGAGTTTAAGTAAAACTTCACTTCCTGAGGACAAGGTGTCCTCTGATAGAAGATCAGATAGAGTAGTCATTGAGGACTGGATATCTGATGATGATGAAGATGAACAGGTTATGTCTAAACCTGAAGTGGTTAAGAAAGTAGGAACAAGTGTTCCTAAGATAGTCAAACAAAATACTGATAGGCCTAAAATCAACATTAAACATGTTAGGCAACCAGTTAGATATTGTGAAAAATACAGAACCAAAAACAAGCCTAAAGGTAACCAAAGGAATTGGAATGGCCTTAAGTCTCACCAACTAGGTGATGACTTTGACTTCTATAACAAAGCTTGTTTTGTATGTGGAGAATTTGACCATCTTGCAGCTTTCTGCAACCAAAGGGTATCTGGAAATACAAACAATAGGGTGAATTACAAAAGGCAAACTCCTAAAAGTCACTCTAAAAATACTAGAACAACACCCAGAGCAGTTTCATCAAAGTCTGGACCAATAGCAGTTTCTACTGCTAGACCAAAAGATTCTACTTCTAGACAAACAGTTTCTACTGCCAGACCTTTTTACTCTGTTTACCTTAAGCATGCAGTACAAAGTGCAAAAACAACTTTCAATCATGCACAAACAACTGCTAAGAGACCTTTTCCAACAAAAGCAGTTTCACTAAAACAAATTTGGAAACCAAAGGGTTCTACTGCTAGGGAAAAGAAGGCCAATGCTGTTAAGGCCTCAGCATGTTGGATTTGGAAACCTCTCAAATCCAATGGTGCATCAACTGTTCTAAAGAGATTTAATTACATTGATGCACATGGCAAATCCAAGTCAGTAATGGCTTGGGTTCCCCAAGAAAACTAATTTCCTTATTTGTGTGCAGGAACATTCACCAACAGATCATGAAGATCAAGGCTATTCAGACAGTGGGTGTTCAAGGCACATGACAGGCAACAAGTCATATCTTTCTGATTTTCAAACATTAGATGGAGGCTATGTTACCTTTGGAGGTGGTATCGGTGGCAAGATTACTGGTAAAGGTACTCTTAAAACTGGTAAATTAGATTTTGAAGATGTGTACTATGTGCAAGAGCTAAAGTATAATCTTTTTAGTGTCTCACAAATGTGTGACAAAAAGAACGAAGTTCTTTTTACTGACACTGAGTGTCTTGTACTTTCTTCTGATTTTAAGATGCCTGATGAAAGTCAAGTACTTATTAAAATTCCAAGAAAGGGCAACATGTACAGTGTTGATATGAAGAACATTGTTCCTAAAGAGGCACTTACTTGTCTAGCTGCAAAGGCCACATTGGATAAATCTATGAAATGGCATAGGAGGCTTGGTTATATTAACTTCAAAACCATAAATAAGATTGTTAAGAATGGTTTGGTAAGAGGTTTACCTAAAAAACGATTTGAAAATGACCAAACATGCATTGCTTGTCTTAAAGGCAAACAACACAAAGCCACTTGTAAGCCCAAAATTTTTAACTCTATTGATCAATCATTGTTTATGCTTTATATGGATTTATTTGGACCTACTTCTGTTAGTAGCCTAAAGCATAAAAGATATTGTCTAGTTGTTACTGATGACTATAGTAGATTTACATGGGTTTTCTTTTTAGGTTCTAAGGATGAGACTTCTAGCATTCTTAAAACATTCATTACAGAGATAGAAAACCTAGTAAGCAAAAGAATAAAAGTCATTAGATGTGATAATGGGATAGAGTTTAAAAATAGAGTTATGGATGACTTCTGCAAGGAAAAAGGTATTAGGAGAGAGTTTAGTGTAGCTAGAACTCCTCAACAAAATAGAGTTGCTGAAGGGAGAAATAGAACACTCATAGAGGCTGCTAGAACCATGTTAGCCGACTCTAAGTTGCCTATCACTTTTTGGGCAGAAGCAGTCAATACTGCTTGCTATGTTCAAAATAGGGTTTTGGTTGTAAAATCTCACAATAAGACATCATATGAGCTTTTTAGAGGTAGAACTCCTGCAATAGGATTTCTTAGACCTTTTGGATGTCATGTGACAATTCTGAATACCTTAGACCATCTTGGAAAGTTTGATGGTAAAGCAGATGAAGGATTCTTAGTTGGATATTCTCTTAATAGCAAAGCTTTTAGAGTATACAACTCAAGAACTAGAAGAGTAGAGGAAAACCTGCATGTGGAATTTTTAGAGAATAAATCCAATGTAGCAGGTCAAGGTCCTAATTGGCTATTTGATCTTGAGACACTAACCCATTCTATGAATTATGTGCCTATTGTTGCAGAAACTAATGATTTTTCAGGTTCACAAACAACAAATGAGGCAGGGTTAGACAAGGAGACAAATCAAGATCATGTATGGATGCCAATAAGTACCAGTGCAGTTTCAACTTCAAAAATTGATGAACCTTCTTCTGATGAAGCTAAAGAAGGGATTGAAGATGAAAACAAGGATGATGGAACAAAAGAACAAGACAATATTTCTACTGATGATAGTACTGCTGAGACAGAGCATTCTACTGGTAGGCTAAAATTTTCTACTGGTAGGCCAAATGTTTCTACTGCTGGCCCTTCAGACTCAAATGAAGTAGATTTCTTAGATGAAGAGGTGGATTTCAATAATATCCCACCTAACTATCAAGTTCCTTCTACACCACACACAAGGATTCACAAATTTCACTCCCTGGACAATGTAATTGGAGATGTACAATCAGGGGTTAAGACAAGGCAACAACTAATGTCTTCAGACCAACAAGGGCTTCTTGATGCCCTTTATGCTTCAAAGCAGCATGAGTTTTCAAACTCTTGCTTGTTTGTATGTTTTCTCTCACAAACAGAACCAAAGAACATTCTTAAAGCCCTAGATGATTCAAGCTGGGTAGAAGCTCTGCAAGAGGAGCTTCTTTACTTCAAGATTCAGAAGGTTTGGGTGCTAGTTGATTTACCTAAAGATGAAAAGGTAATTGGCACTAGATGGGTTTTTAGAAATAAAAGGGATGAAAGGGGCATAGTGATTAGGAATAAGGCTAGATTAGTAGCCCAAGGGTACACACAAGAAGAAGGGATAGACTATGAAGAGGTTTTTGCTCTAGTAGCAAGGATTGAAGCCATTAGGTTATTTTTGGATTATGCTTCATTTATGGGCTTCACAGTTTATCAAATGGATGTCAAGAGTGCTTTTCTATATGGTACTGTTGAAGAAGAGGTGTATGTCTCACAACCTCCAGGGTTCATTGATCCTGACCATCCAGAAAAAGTGTACAAGGTAGTTAAGGCTCTTTATGGCCTTCATCAGGCACCAAGGGCATGGTATGAAACACTGGCTTCCTACTTAATTGAAAATGGATTTCAAAGGGGTAAGATTGATTAGACATTATTCATCAAGAAGCAAAAGAGTGATCTTTTGCTAGTTCAGGTGTATGTGGATGATATCATCTTTGGATCTACAAGGAAGGAGATGTGTTTGGAGTTTGAGAAGCTTATGCATCATAAGTTTCAGATGAGTGATGCGTGGTTTTGCAACCTTACAACAGGTTTTACCTCTCGAGGGATCTTAAGAGGCTTGCAATCCCCACCAGGCAGTGTACCTGACCGATGTAGTATAGTGTTGTGGCAAGTACCGGGGGATTGATCGTTCTCTAGGGGAATAGTGTCGTTAGGATTGAAAAACTACTCTAATAGGTCTAAGGGTGAGGGAAGATTCTTTTTGTATTTTTTTATATTTTTATGAAAGCAAGTAAAATCTCGGGTTTGAAGGAGTGGGCGGAATTAGTTGCTAGTCAACTAACCCAAATAACTACAATTGCAAATAAAATAAAATAACTGAAAATAAAAAGGTTGTGGAACTTATATGGAGAGAAATGTGTTTACTTAGATTTCCTTACTCCCTAACTATCTTTTACCGGTTGATTAGTGTGTATTAATTGCGTGGATGACGGGTGTATTCCTTAATACCAATCGTGGGGTGGCGTACGTACTTCCCCAACTCTATAAGCTCCTACTTCACTCCTATGTCGAGCCGGCTAAGAAGCTCCTAACATGGGATCACTAGAATTCGCTCATGCATTAAATACAACCATAAAAACCTTAGTACGCATTGGTTCATGTTTCTTAAGACGTTCAAGCAAGTTACCGTATAGGAGGTTAGCCAGTTTTCTTAAGCCTAACATCGTAAACAATCATCCAATACAATTAATAACACACCAACAACCAATAATCAATAGTTAGGTTTCATTAGATCTAAGCAAACACAAGATAAATCTAGCCTAGCATGTTAAATAAAAGACAAGAACAAGATATAATCAAACAACACATAGACATATTGAATGATTAATTGATTACTTATCTTCAATTGAACATGGGAGATCCAAGGGTATAAAACCCTTAAAAATGGCAGAAAAATCGTCTTAGGGTTTCTCCTCACAAAGTTGCACACTAATGACTAAAAATTATGAAAGTATATATAGGAAAACAGATCTGACGGCGTCACGTTATAGAGCGTGACGCCGTCACCTCGCCGCGGTTAGGGTTTCTTGATGGCCTTCTTGACGCCGTCCCCTTTTAATCCTACAAAATCCTCTCTGGCCCGTCAAGGGTTGACGGCCTTCTTGACGCCGTCCCCCTTTAATCTTCCAAAATCCTCTCTGGCCTATCAAGGGTTGACGGCGTCACATTGGGGCTTGACGCCGTCACAGGTACTTTTCAGCAGATTTTTGAGACTTTGTCGTTTTCTTCACTTTTATGCTCCAAAAACGTCCAAAATGCTTCCTTTTCCAGATTTCTTCTCCAAAGTACCTAAAATGACAAAAGGAACGATTTAGGGCAATATTTGATCAAATAAATACGATTTAGGGCTTAAATGACCCCCTAAAAGCGGTACACTTTTCGCTTCATCAATGAGTTCCATGGGGGAACTTACATTCTTTTTGGGTCTGCAAGTTAAGCAATCTTCTGAAGGCATATTTATTAGTCAAGATAAATATGTTGCAGAGATACTTAGAAAATTTCAATTTGCTGATTCAAAAGTGGCAAGCACACTAATGGACTCTGAGAAGCCACTTCTTAAAGACTTAGATGGAGACAATGTAGATGTACACACTTACGGATCTATGATAGGTTCTTTGATGTATCTCACATCATCAAGACCTGATATCATATTCTCTGTTTGTGCTTGTGCAAGATTTCAAGTAACTCCAAAGGTTTCTCATTTAACAGCAGTCAAGAGGATTTTTAGATATCTCAAGGGTCAACCTAGGTTGGGTCTATGGTATTCAAGGGAATCACCTTTTAACTTGGTAGCATTTTTGGATAGTGATTATGCTGGTGCTAGCTTGGACAGAAAGTCAACAACTGGAGGATGTTAATTCCTTGGGTGTAGACTTATCTCATGGCAGTGTAAGAAGCAAACAATTGTGGCTACTTCAATAACTGAAGCTGAATATGTAGCTGCTGCAAGTTGCTGTGGTCAAGTCCTATGGCTTCAAAACCAACTTCTTGACTATGAGTACAATTTTATGAACACTGTCATTCATATTGATAATAGTAGTACAATTTGCATAATTAAAAATCCAGTGCAACATTCTAAAACAAAACACATTGAAATAAGACATCATTTTATTAGAGATTGCAATGAGAAAAAGTTGATTCAAGTTCTTAAAATTGATTCTGATCACAAATTTGCATATCTTCTTACCAAAGCTTTTGATGTTGGAAGGTTTCAGTACTTGGTAGCAAGTATTGGAATGCTTAATCCTCAATGATTTAAAACTATGTGTTTTTATATAAATTTTTGATTGTACTGCTGGCTTTATAAGTTACTACTGTTAGTGAAAAGTTTATGCTGCTAGTACAAATTTTTGTTTGTTAAGTTCATATTTGTTAGTCATATTATGATACTGCTATAAGACATATGCTTTGCATTTTGTTTCTTGGTTTTGGACTAACATTTTCAGGTATGAACATTGAGCACAAAAGAAGTTTCAAGTGAAATAGAAGCAGCAAAATGATTCTAGTTGCTAAAATAATAGGTTTATGATGGACTGAGTTTGGGGATTCTTAACAAAGGTTTACACCTAAGTTAATTAAATTCTTTAAAACTTCTTTCTTGAAACCTAGTTATCATGTTTCACATTGACTTGATGGCTCAGTTGGTCAGATAGTAACTGACTCAACTCACTTTCTATCATTTTATACTTTTAAGTATAATGAGCAAGTCTAAGGACATCTGATAGAAAGAACAGCTAGCAAAAGTGAATCTAACACTTGTGTTAGAGGCAACAATTGCTATGAGCTGGAAACCCTGTCAAGAAAGCCTTTTGAATAGGTTTATCTTTACACAGGCAGTTATTTATAACTGAAAATATTGGTTCTCACACAACCAGAGGTTACTTTAGAGTAGTATGATTTTTCAATATTAAAATCATATTCATACTGCTAAAAGTTTCTTAAAAAGGATTTTCAAAGAGGCTCAGAAAAACCATCAAATGATGGACAATGAGTCAAAGCCCCATGAATCACCTCTCATAGGAGTTAACACACCTAGAAGTGATGAGGGCAGCAAATTAAACTCTTAAGGAATTGATGGCCAACATGTACACTATTGTCTGAAAACATGTTCTCATTGGTAGATCATATGATGGTGAGAGATCTTCCAAACAGGGGAGGAAATGATAAATCTCAGGGGAGGATAAATATTTTGGTACATAGTGAGAGATCTTCCAAGCTCAAGCTCAAGGGAGGAAATAAAACCCAGGGGAGGAAGATTAACCAATAGAAGAAAGAAAGATTGTGGTTGTGTATGCTCAGAATAGGGGAGAAATTGATCAAGCAGTTGTTGTATCTCCTCCTACAATGGAAAAGACAAGAGCATACAAGATGATGATGTTAGCTTTTTGAGAAGCTAAAATGTCTTATTATTCAGCCAATAATAAGAATGAGCATTCAGTTGATGGATGCTGGAAATAAGCTTTTGAGAGAGGATGGAAACCGGGAATAAGCTCTTCAAATGAAGAAAGTTCAAATGAAGATTCTGGAGTATTATATATATTCAGAAGGGATGAAGCATTCAAAAGGAGAAAGTTCTATCTAGGAGCTTTCAGTTTCAATTTCAGTTTACTACGTTTGTTCATCACTTGCAAAGGCATGCTGGAAGATGATTTCACTTGTTGAAACAAGCATCCAAGATACACAGCACCATTGCGTCTTATAATTCCTCCATCCAAGGAAATTGCACCATCTTTTATTCAAGGTATTGATTTTGTGTTCAAAACAAAGAAAGATGATGTTATTGCTGAAAGAGTTTCACAGAAGGTAGATGAGTTAGACAGATAGATATTTAATCTTGAAAACAGAAGATAGCTCATATCAAGAATCTGACTATAAAGTGTTTGAAAGATTCTCACAATCATAATTTAATTCAGAAGAAACATGTTGAAAAGGATTCACATGTTTAGGGGAGGATTGTTGGGAATTAAATAATCTGAAGATTAGTATCGGGAATTAAAGGTTTACAAGATCAGTTCTACTTAAGGAAATACACCAAGTATCATTCAACTGCTAGTGCATTTCATTCTACTGCTAGCGTTAAGATTCTGCTGCCGCAAACATTCTACTGCTGGTGCAACAGATACTGCTGCTAGATGGATAAGTGTCGAGTATTCTACTGCTGGTTGGATAAGTATACGAAGATATTTTGTACTAAAGTCAAGTATATACGGTAGATAATATCTTAGACAATGTGATCAGTTATCATGTGGTTTACACAGAGCAAGTTGTAAACACAGATACATGTTGTATCTTAATGACTGACATATACAAACAAGTAGTTCGACAAGACTTATCATTATTGTAATGATCTCCTTTGTTTGTATAAAAGGGAGATCTTAGACAAGATCTTAGACTTAGATTTGTGCCAAAAATAGAACTTGAATATCTGTTAAGAGAAAAGAACAAACACAACAATATCACAAGTCATAAGAACATTAAGATTCAAGGTTTTGTAACCCTAGTGATAGTGAAGATCACTCGTATTATTCTTGAATAATATTGAATCATTTGGTGTTAACTTTCATTGTTCATTGTTCAATAACAAACATAACTGTTCCATTTCCATAACCAAATAACCTTCTAAGTGTGGTTAAGTAGATTCCGCATACTTAATCATATTCATTCAAAGTATCACATACACTCGTACTAAAGGACTAACATCCTCAATAGTGTATCGAAGCATCCTCTCAAGATTCCTCAATACCAGACATCCCAGACGATGTATCTTCACCTAATTCCCTTGACTATAATTTAAACCCTCGTGATTCAATATGGACACTTCTTTATCAACAAGCCAGTACCCTAGAGATTCACACTGAACAGCTGGAAGGGTTACAACCATTACGTTTTGAATGGTACGACCGTAACATTGACACTCTATTTAGAAAATCGATGCCGAGAGATGAAGAGTGTTTGACTTAGGAATAGAGGTTGCTAAGATGGAGAATACTTACAACCATGAATTTAGAAGCTTGGATTCAAGAATCCGCTATTCGAGAAGAGAACACGGTCAGACACATGGTAGAGTGGAAGACATTGAAAGGACCCTATGGGTGGCCAGAGAAACGGTAAGAAACCAGGGTCAGAAGATTTCCGCCTTAGAAACCATGTTGGCTAACCAAATTAGGATGTACCAGGAATTTTAGGAACGCTTCTCAGAAATGAAAGCTGCACAACTAAAACTTAAGGCCGAAGTTAAGCATCTACGTCAAGAACGTAATTGATCTAAATTCACATGTATCATTGTTTTGCCCACTAAACCGAATAGTTTTTGGTTAGTGTATCCTGTATTTTCCAATAATCTTGATACTTTCAGAACCTGTAACCGACTTTTAAATACTTTTAAATCTATAACAACTTCCTTTTGTTATATCTCCCTGTTATGAATAAATTCTTTCTATCATGCCCTACTATGATGCTATGCATGCATGTAATGACTTTTCATGACCTCATGCAAAATCTCACCATTTGTTACTCTCCTTAGTAGACAAATGGCTCTACGCAAACCAAATCATACCCGAAACGCAACAAATGTCACTTTCCCCTTCCTCCGAACCTAGTCAACCGACCAACTTGTAGCACAGCAAATGACAGAAACTAGGACCACTATTATCAACGAAGGACCAAACACTTATACTAGAGACCGAGAATCCTTAACCTACCATATGGAACATTAATAAAAGACCCTGTATCAATTGTTTTGCAAAAACAATCGATCAAGTTATTAATATCATGTTATTTTCAATGATTATATCCAGACCCACCATGACATTACTTACGATTATTATGAATCCTTATACCTACCATAACTAGGCTATAACCATAGAGCCCTCTAAGATAAATTTCGGAAGAAAATTTGATGAATGAAGAGAAAGTTGTTGAATTTTAGCTTTTGTAGATGAATTAGTTTGTTCCTTAGCAGTTTCATACCAAGAGTTAATCATTTATTTACGATACTAACCAGACACATCGTAATATTATGATTCTCAATTGGTTAGGACTTCGCATTGTGACCACTTGTTAGGACTAGTATGAAATTACCTTGTTACTCGAATTATTCTAACATGGTCATTACGAGAATTCTAAATTTGTGTTTCTTGTGATCTTGATAGAAAATAGCTAGCATGAACAATACAAATACCCCACCAGCACTAACCACAACTATGACTCCTAAAGATATCCAAAAGTTAGTAACCAACATCGTTGCAATAGTACTCGTATTGACTACAACAGCTCACCCGAGTAGCAATAATATGGAAACGGGAGGAAAGAGGACGGTTGTGTCTTGTAAGCATACCAATGAAAGTTTCACGGGTTGTAGACCAGCTCACCATAAAGGTCCAGAAGAAATGACTAAACCTACCATCACCCTTACCCAAGGATTTCCCAACCAAGGAATTAAGCGAGGTGCTACACCCAAGAAAAATGACCATAAGCGAAAGCTCGATGATAGGAAAACCATTATCCCTAACAACTGCAAGCACCACAATAACCACGACTGCTACCGCAAGAATCTACAAGATTGCATCGATTACCACCGCCAACTAGAGTTCAGACAGGTAGTAGGCAGAGACTGCATCACCACACCTGCTAACGGAACTGGTTATCATGGAAAATAGCCTCTGTGCCCAAGATGCAAGATGTATCACACCGGACATTGCATTGTTAAGTGCGGGAAATGCCAGAAAACAGGCCACAAGACAAGAGACTGCAAAGCCGTGGGCAAAAAGGAACAGCCATCGGCCGTAGTATGCCACGGATGTGGTGGAAAATGGCACTACAAGAATCAGTGCCCAAACTACAATATCAATGGGAAAACCAAGACTAGTACAAGAGAATTAGAACTCGTTAAGATCCCAACAACGTCAAAGGATGACACTCATGCTTAAACAGAAGAGAAATTCCTGTTGTAGATAAATAAACCGTAGTTTAAAACTTTCTAAGTGTATTTTCTCTTGTATTCTACCTTAGTTACGATGGATGTAACCTAAGTGTAACAACTACTTTTCTACCTTATGAAATCTCAATCTTGTAATATTTCCGTAATAACCACAACCTACGTCTATTTTCAATTTCTATTCTAGTTACCCTATTCATAGTCATCACGTAACAATACACTGTTATACCATTAGAAATTTGGTTAATATTATTTCTGACCGAACGATAGACTATTACCACCCTGTAAGATTCTCACACGAACCCTAAGATTTATTTCAAGGATACCCTATTATCACCCTAGAAATTCCTAACTCATCACTGTAGTGTGAGCCAAAATTTTCTTATTCTTTTGAAAAATAATTATGTTGTTATTTTCCAAAAACAACACGTTGAACACCATCTAAAACTTTTTGAAAAGCATAAATACCACAGTGACTGAACCAAACATCACATCATTTGGTCCTCAATTATACATAGCCTGATCAACTATGTCTAATTTAGGAAGAATCATGTCATAAATGGAACAGTTATCTTTTCAGACTTCCTAATAACAATCTTCATTCAAAAGAAAAATTTTGAGACAAAACAAACAGTTCATAAACATCCCTTTTGACCACCCTCAATAGATACCTACACCTATTACCCATCACCTCTATGATAGGAAACCGACAAAAGTACAAACATTAGAACCCTAAAAATTCACAAAGATTTATGGAAAACACAAATAGCGAAAATTTTATTAGAATCCACGAAATTAAAGTATACATAGCGATATAATTAGCATCGGAAGTGCTAATGTTACAATGATTACAAGAAAAGGTATAGAATCGCCAATAGGTTGACCTGCCATGGCAACGAAGACCACCACCAACCCAACGATAGCGAGAGCCACCACGGGATGAATCACCTTGATTATCCTGTGCGATAAATACAAACAAAACATTAAACACGTTAACAAGACTAGATCTTAGACATAAATACATACGAGTTTTATTTCACTTTTATTAAGGATTACATAGAAACACAACAAGGACTCATTTTAACAACTCTAGCGCAAGATTATTACCCCCAAAACTTGTCCACGCCAATAGCTAGGATCAAGATTGGCATAAGAACCGCTAGAACGCAAACCAAGAATAAGTAATCTTCATCAGGAACGTACGCCAAGTAGGTAACCGCAAGAACGACATACACGATTGCTAGAATAGTAATAAGGTGCGGCATTTTGAAAGTGTTAATTGAGAGATATATATTTTGTGGAAGAATGGAAATTAAAATGGAGTATATATAGACAAAAACTAGCCGTTGGAAAATACTGTTCACGACCACTGTTCATAGCCGTTAGATTTTACTATTCCTGGCCGTTAGAAATCACTATTCACAGCCGTTGGATTTATTAGGTGGCAAAACATTCAAATTTATTTCATTTAGTATGAATAAATCTAGCGAAGATACATTTTCTTGAATACCAAATGGAAATTCCTCGACGACCCCTTTTTCCATAATCTCTTACCCTAACAACCACTTTAAACTTGAATTCCGGGGCGAAATTTAGAATGACAAGGAGGTACTGTAGCAAACCGTAAAATTTCACTACAATTAGTAACAGTTAATTAAATATTAACCTCTGTTACTATTTCTAATTACCATTTTTATGGAAAAATTTAAAATTTTCTTTATTATATTATTTTAACACAAACACGTTATCACGTAATTTACCAATTATACACCAAATATTATCAAATAGGCTAAATAAATCTCAGCCCAACTCCTAGAGTCATCCACTATTCACAGTAGCCCAACAAAAGCCCAACTCCTTTTATACTGCACTTTTTCCCCACACCTCGACCAACACAGACTGATCTCGGGATGAGATTCCTTCAACGGGGGGATACTGTAACCACTGGTAAAATTTCACTTTGTAATAAAATATCTTACATTCTATATAAAGAATACTTATCCTTTTTCTACCTACAATTTTTTTTATCTGATCATGACTACTATCTAATGTGACGTAACTCACATCTTTGATAAACGTGCTCACACGCGGACCGACACCAACCTACTTAATGTTTATTTCACATAAACATTTACATATGTCAAGTATAAAAACTTACGATATCCCATTTGCCAATCTATGTTAATTTGTTAACGTACGATTATTAAACGTTCAAACTAAACGTTTCCTATCTATTAGAATTTTTATTCTTATAACCATGATTACAAGTAACTAAAATCATAAACCCTAATGTACAACACATCCAAGGCTAATGTACAAGCTCCTAAAGCACGAAAACCCTAAATTCACTTAAATTCCCAATACAAGCCCTAAACTCACAAACTATGATTTTATGTAATAAAATCACAAACCCTAATTACTAGAGACATGTTTTCTACAAATTATAGGTGTACAAGTCTTTCAAGCTAATGTACAAGTCTTTGATGCATGAAAACTAAATAATTATACAAATCTCACCATAAACCTAAATGTACTCATTTAAAAGCACACTCTCCAAGTCCTTTATGCACCAACCTAAAAATTAGATTTCTTAAGCATTCTAAATTTAAGTAGAAGTCCCTAAACCTAATGTACAACTATTCAATGCATAAAACTTAAAACTACATTTAATTATCTTTAAACTTAATTAAACTAACTTATAATTAAGTTAACCTAACCAAACATTAAAAATATATTTTCTATATTTCTTGAACCTTAGTACAACCCTAATAAGCCTATGGTACAACCCTTTAAAGCACAATGTGATTCCTTTCCTTTTTATGTACAATTTGACACAAATACTAAATAAACAAGCCCTAGATTATTTTATACCCAATAATTACTTAAACTAAGCCCTAAACTAAAGTTACTACATCATCTAAACCTAAAGTAAAACACTAGATAGCCCATGTACAAACAATCAAAGCCCATTTGATCCATATGAAACTACCCTAGTTCGATCCTAACTACAAATAAACTAGGCTAATCCACACTTACTCCTAGGAAATTCTTGCACCATAAGTTTACTTTTAGGTCACAAATGCTTCCACATCATTATGTCCATAGATATTTACCATAGTAGGTAGTTTCTTTGGCTAGAATTCGAAACATATCACCCCCTTACATGGAACCACACAAGCTTCAACAAACCACCTCACCATGTCTCCCTTCCACCCCACATGATGACTAGAAGCCTATTGAAACCCTAATTCCCCTCATCTATATAAATCGACCCATATTCTTTCTTTTTCCTCACCACCATTCGAAATCTACAAAACAGCCCACACTCACTTAGCTACTGATCCAATAGGTCAAATAGAAGCTAAAGAAAGAACTTAGGAAGGATTAGAAGGAGGAGAAACCCTAGTGTTCCATTTCCAAACCATTTCGCCAAAAACTTCCCATAATCAAATAAGTGATCAAGTAAGTAATCTATACCCTTTTCATTTCTTTTGTAAACCTTAAATACACTTAAATATGTCACAAATTAAGTTGTAATAACAAGCTAGGTCTAAAACCATGCTTTTCTTTCTTTTTTCGAGCACAAACAAAAACCCTATTTATTTTATTTTTACACATTACTAATCAAGAAGCCATAAAACATTTAAAAGATGGATTAGATGAGCTAATAATCATGTTATCATGCATTAAAAACTAGGTTGTAAGTTTAAAAATAAAAAACCAAAACCTTTTTCTTTTTCAGTTTTTATCGAGACATGTTCCAAGTGACCAACTTGGGATAATTATTTCGACCATGAAACGAAGTTAATAAAATCCGAAACTTAGCCATCTTAAAGACCTCACAGCTAGGTAATTGTAGGATCAAAAGCGTCGTAAAAATATTGCCTTGTCTCATTTTTATTCGAGCCTCTTTTGGCCTTGTCGCAAACTGAAACAAACGCCCCTTTTTAAATTAATTCGAGCTAATAAGCTGTAAAAGTGATGTTTACAAACTTATTATAACATTCATAAATGAGTCGTAGCAAGTCGTGGGTTTTTCTAAGTTTAAAACGCGTTAGAAATGAAATAAGGATATCGAGTGAAACAACATAAAAGCTTGGAGGGTCAAAACTGCGAAAACTCTAATTGTTTTTATAACTAGGACCAAATCTGAAATCGACCTGAAGTTTAAGGATAAAACTTGCCAAACCTGAAAGTTTGAGTTTTCTTGGGCCAAAAGTGTAAATATTTCAAGGTTATTAAAACAAAGTCATTTTTGCCAACGAACCATAGTTGAGGGTATAAATTGTCATTTTTGAAACTACAAGGGTAAAAACTGTCATTTCACAAAAGTTCAGGGGTAAAAATTGTCATTTTATAAAAGTTCAGGGGTAAAAATTGTCATTTTATGAAAGTTCAGGGGTAAAAATTGTCATTTTATGAAAGTTCAGGGGTATAAACTGTCAATATATGAAACTATAAGGGTAAAAAGTGTAACATTTTATAATTATTACGAAAAATGTATTTCGGCTCGACTTACGATAAAAACTAATAAAACGAGATATACTTATCTCGACAACAAATGAAACATAAATATAAAAACATGAAATAAGATAAAATCTTATCATCCACCAACTTTTGAAGAGACTTCATGTTGTCTCATTTAAACATTTAACTGTCAACCAAAACGTTACGAAACGAATACTAAAACTCACGTATATCTGAATACGAATACTAAAACTTGACATACCAACCCAGGTCGCGTGCCGGAGACGTTTGTCAACTATATTTAGTTCGTTTTCCATCCAGATTGCTAAGGTGAGTTCATAGTCCCACTTTTCATACGTTTTCCAAACTTGTGGGGAGATACATGCTACAAACTGAATACAAGTATTTTTTTGTATGCTATCCTGATTGATATTGCCTAAGTTTAACTGTTGCCCCTAAAAGACCCTCAATCATGAACCATTAATCACTTTCGGGTGAACGCGAATATAATGAATAGATCTATTGGAATTGACGACCCATTTGTGTTAGCCGGATAGGTAACCAAATGCACTTTATATTTGAGATCAATAAAGAGACTGGCAAACTCCTACTCGAGGGCATAATTACTACATTTAATTATGTAGTAATTTACATCAATAGTTCATTACTATGATGTCCATCCTGTTAACGTTTTGCGTGTCATGAGACTTGGGGCAATATACTGAACTGCAATATTACTGATTTACTTTCTACTTAGCTTGTGTTCAACTGATTATAACTTTAAACACTATGGATTCACTCAACCTTTGTGTTGATTTTTTAGCATGTTTTATCTCAGGTAACTAATAGCACGACTTGGCACGGAGTGGCAATGGACCTTCTTCTTATAAAAAGTGTGTCCATTTTGTTATCATTTAACAAATAACGTATCTTTTATAACGTATTTCGAAACCTCCCGCTGGGACCTCTATTATGTAACTCTGATTTAAATAAATGAATGATAACAATTTTATCTAAAACGTCTCTTTTCGAGTCGTTTTCTATTTTCATGACTATGATACCTAAAGTAATACCCCAACTTATATTCCACTGCGTATATCGAAAATGGGGGTGTTACAATGAGCCTCAAGAATTTTGGATGGAAGAGGTGAACTAATGGTCATACCCAATGATCTTACTCGTAACGGTTTAAGTCGCTCTTTCCTGCTAAGGGCATCTGCTACTATGTTCGCTCTGCCAGGATGATATCAGATCTCGCAATCATAATCACTGAGTAGTTCTAGCCAACGGCGTTGCCTCGTATTAAGCTCTTTCTGGTCTAAGATATGTTGAAGACTTTTGTGGTCGGTGTACACTATACACTTTGTACCGTAGAGGTAATGTCTCCAAATCTTTAGCGCAAAGACAACTGCTCCTAATTCCAAGTTATGAGTGGTGTAATTCTTCTCATGAACCTTGAGTTGTCGAGAAGCGTAAGGTATAACCTTTTCATTCTGCATTAACACTGCCCCAAGTCCTTTATGCAAAGCATCACAATAAACTACAAAGTTTTCCATTCCTTCGAGTAATGCCAAAATCGGCGCACTGCAAAGTTTTTGCTTCAACAACTGAAAGGCGGATTCTTGTTTCTCTCCCCATTCGTACTTCTGATTCTTCTGCGTTAGCTTGGTTAGCGGCTTCGCTATCTTAGAGAGACTCTCGATGAATCTTCGGTAATACCCGAAAAGACCTAGAAATTGACGAATCTCTGTGGGAGTCTTAGGTGTTTCCCAATCTTTGATAGCCTCAATCTTAGCTGGGTCAACATGCAATCCCTGACTGTCAATTACGTGTCCAAGAAATTGTACCTTTCGGATCCAAAAATCACACTTAGAAAACTTGGCGTACAACTTCTCGTTCTTGAGTAATTCTAGGATCATCTTGAGATGTTCTTCGTGCTCTTCCTTGCTTTTCGAGTAGATTAGAATATCATCAATGAACACAATTACAAATTTGTCCAGGTACGGTTTGCACACACGATTCATGAGATCCATAAATACTGCCAGTGCATTAGTTAATCAAAACGGCATCACTTGGAACTAATAATGACCATAACGAGTCCTAAAAGCCGTTTTCGGGATATCTTCTTCCCGAACCCTTAGTTGATGATAACCCGATCTCAAATCAATCTTCGAGTGAAAACTGGAACCTTGCAACTGATCGAACAAATCGTCGATTCGTTGAAGTGGGTAACGGTTCTTTACCGTTAACTTGTTCAACTCGCGATAATCTATGCACATTCGGAATGATCCATCCTTCTTCTTTACGAACAAGACCGGCGCTCCCCAAGGCGAGGAACTTGGCCTAATGAATCCATTGTCTAATAGTTCTTGCAACTGATTAGACAATTCTTGCAACTCTGATGGTGCTAGTCGATAGGGTGCTCTTGCTATCGGTGCCGCTCCTGGCACTAAATCTATCTGGAACTCTGTGACAAATGGTAAATTTCCCTAATATTTATATTTAAGACAATTCATTTTTTGTGACTAGAACACCTGACTAGACCATTATATGTTTAACACGGATAACAGACCTGCACATATTGTCACCCGGAAATCTCACCAAAGAACAGTGAAATTATCACATTTTATAATTTACTAATTATATTGTAATGAGAACGGGAGGTTATCCCAGTTTCACACAGACTGACACCACACGCAAACCAGGAATAAATCTGAGATTCAGGAATTCTTGTGAATACTTAAAAACTCAAAAATACATTCAAGTATTATAGAAACGACTCTGAAAATACAATTCCCCATATTTAAGACGGTTCCGGGAAGGACCCGAAATTGACTCAGTTCAACGAGACACGGGTATCAAATATCACTCCTTAACTAAACAACACACTGAATACTTAAATTAAAACACTCCCCACTCACACCTTTCCCAACAATCAGCTTTATCTAACCCTAGGAATACTCTTAATTTTGTCTGCCCCTTTCTTCTTCCCAAAACCCCATCGAACCATCACTTCCCCCCCCAATCCCTATTACCCTTTCTCTTTGACCCAGGACCTTTTTCATCTTCACGGGTATAGGTATCCACACAAGTCAAAATAGGGTAGACACCATCAAGGTAGAAATAGCACACAAAGGGAAGGATTATTTCTCCCAAATCCGAAAGCTCATATGGAACTACTCACCAAGATTCACCATTTAATCCGCTCCTCCAAGAGATGTCGAACCACAACTCAACAAGCATACATCAAAAATCTGAGAATCACTCAAGAAAGATTAAGTGTGGTAGCGATTGTGGTTCGATTTGGAGGTTGGGGTATTTGGTTTGGAGCAGTGGGTTATTCGGGTTTGGAGTTTCAATAGAGTTCTTCATCTCTCAACAAACACTGTAAGAATTAAATCCCTCTTCGGATTCATTTTGTTTTTGTTATTTTTATGATCCATTTATGATAAGTAATTATAGGTCGACTGAAGGAATTAATTTAAGTGAGGCTATGATTAGTTCGTTCGAATATAATTTCCAGAAGTGATGATTATTGAGAAAAATTGTTAATTGTTGTTGTTGCTAGTGTGGCGTAAGAAGTTAGGGATTATAGAACTCGATTCATATATTTAGAGTTGATAAGCATTGTGACTATATTGCGTTCGAAAGACTCTAGGAAACACAAGTTCATGATTCGAACTTGTAAATATTGTGACTAGTGTAGAAAGGCTATGTAGGATGTTGTGTTGTTGCTAAGTGGGTGACAACAACCCACTGTGACTAACCATGGACAAACAAATGACCTCTCAAGCTAGGAGCGTTGGTGGTGGATGTTGGCTGGAAAGATCACCTCACATAGAGGAGGTTTTGATTCGAGTTCATTAGTGGCTATTAGACACAACCCATAAGGGCTATACCTTCGGTTCAAGCCTTGGAAGGCTCACTCGAACCTCAAACCCAAAACCACAAAAAGGATAGCACCAAATCGCCCTCAACACAACCCATCTAGGATGGTAAGTACTCGAATGAAGTGCTATTTTGTTTGGGAAACCGGCTGCAAAAATAGGAAAAGGAGTAACATTTAGAGTCTTAAGGGTTAAGTCCATTTGAGGATTGATTTCCTACCCTTATCGACACCTAAGTCGTGCCAAAGACCAAGAACCCTTGTTACCACTTAGATCCTCAAGGCACAAAGTTGAGTAGTACTCGAACCTAGCCAATGACATGAGTCATAAGAACTAGGCTAGCGACCATTCTCGGCCAAGAAAATGATTACCAGAAAGCATCACACCAAGTTGTTAACTTGGGTGTTCTGTGTTTCTTTGTTGAAAATACCAGGCCGAAAATCCACATAAAAAGCCCACGTAGGAGCCCACTCACAAGCCCAACAGACGGCCCTTAACACAGCCTACAACATGGGTCTGTGAACCAACCTTTAGGCCCACCAAAATATTTGTAAGGCCCAACCCAGTAGCGACCTTATTTCCCCCCTCGAACTCAGTGGGCCGCAGACCAATAGGTATTAAAGGTGCAGAATTCAGTTGATAATTAGAGTGATAGTTGTCACATAAATTAAAATATACATGAGCCGTTCACGAAGATGTTTTGTAGTAACCAACATATAAACACGTAGAAACTTATATAGATGAATACAAAAATGAAACTTCATTTATATTAACATACATGCAAATAAAAATTGGATAGCCGAAATGTAAAACTTGACAACAATAGTGGAGACGTTTAGACTATAATAGTACTTTATATATGATTTCGCAATGTCATAAATGGTGAAATATAAAACTCGGCGAAGGGAACATAAATACAAACTTATGTGTAGATAAAATGTGAAAAACAAGTGAAGTAGATGACGAACCAATTACACGATATGTGTAGACTATAAAACACTTTGGGATATATATGAGTTGACGCTTACAATCGTTATTTTAAAATCAAGTCAATTGATATACTGACTAGGAATGACGTAACCAACCTAACGTGAACAAATGGGACGACATACATATATTTCCAAACAAATAATGTGCAAAAATGGGTTATAGTAAATCATTAATAACAAATCAAACTTAGTTAACCAAGCTTAGTAAAATTAACGTTATATTTTCTCAAATCATTTAATTAGTAGGTAATAAACGTCACCTACGTTAGGTCGTACTTTAAAATTTATATACTCGGACATGATGAACAAAGTATACAACTACAATATATATATATATATATATATATAAATATATATTATATATATATATATATATTTATACACACACACCCATACATATCACGTCTCGATTTATTCCTTCGTACTTTTGATTGTTAATATCCCCAACCTCTCATTACCGTACCTTTAGGTCATTTGTAGAGATTCCCCTTACCACACCTTAGGAAAGACCTTAGTAACACACTTGCCGCCACACAAGTGACAACAACATAATGCTCTAAAACATTGAAATTAAAATATGGAAGGACTTGAAATTTAATACTTGAAACTAAGACATGGTTATTTAATCTAGGTTGCGTGTTGGTGCCGTGCACTCCTTAATTTCACAGCATTCACTGTTCAGACCATTAAAGGTGAGTTTATAGCCCCATTTTTACTTTTACTTGCTTTACAAATATGGGGTGAGAAACATGCAAAATCTTTTATGGACCATAATATTATTACTTTTTCTCAAAACTATTGCGTAGTTAGCCTAAGCCCTAGAACCCACTATCATGCCCATTTTCATGAGCCGTTAGTTCCCTTTGGGAAGCGCGATTGCTTTAGATAGATCTATTGGGGTGACTCCCCCGTTCGGTTGGCCAGACAGGTCTAGGCGGACGTATAGCAAGTCAGACTTCGAGTGTATTGGGTTAAACACTCGCTAAGGGCCCCTTGACTATTATTTATGTGTTAGAGATTAGCACACTAAACTATCGAGCTTCGGTTGCATGAACTTAGTGCTAGCGCGATAGATACTTTTGTATGACATTATATGTGTTGTAATGATCATGCTGGTCCAAATTAACTATTTGATGATTTTACTTAAACCTATGAACCTACCAGCTTTTTACTGACTTTTTAGCATGTTTTTCTCAGGTGTGTAGTTTGATTTGTATGGCATGATTTGGTAAGGCAAGGGTCATGGAGCTTTTTTTTTACAGACTGGCTAATTGTATTTGAGACTTTTTTTTTATATGGGACCACTATATTTCGATGGGCCTAATTCTTATCAAAACAATGAATTAACTTTTGTAAAACTCTAATTGTTGTTTTAGTTAAAAACGGAGTATGTATTCCGTTCTATGTTACCTTGTGTTGTGATTTCCAATCGTTGCACCCGCAGTAGCACCCTCAAAGTTCTGTATGCTTTCGTGACCGTTGAAAAGTTTGGGGGTGTTACAGATTGGCATCAGAGCCTAGGTTATAGAGAACTAAGTATATAGAAACCCTAAACTATAACCATTTTTATAAAAACAAGTCTATATGACCGCCACTTGCCTTGCTTGCCAGTTTGCTTGATGTTTAATTGACTTGACTGCATGTTATGATTTGTGACTTGTTACTATAAGTATTATATGTATATATTTATATACACTTAACCCACACTAGTTATTATTCTGATATACTCACACACGTATACCATTTTGTCACAGACTATGTCTTCCCATCCTATCCCGCCGATTTCACCAAATTCAGAAGACCCATACTGTAATACCTCGTAAAAATCCCATGTCATTTATTAATGTTAATCACCAAGTAATTCTAAATTTATGTTGGATAACCTATTTTTATGGGTTAACTTTTTTTTTTATATCAAACAACGATCACCAGTCACCCTTAAACGATTTCAAAACTTGTCATGAATAGCTCACTTGCGCACCGACACTAAAAGCTAAACAAACTCCAAGAATTATTGCACCAATCTAATTAATAAACATATGATACGCAAACATTATTATTTCATTAATCTCATATATATATATTTTATTTCCTTTTCTTTACTTATGCCGAACTCAACCCACAGCCCACTTGTATATATATATATATATATATATATATATATATATATATATATATATATATATATATAATATATATATATATATATATATATATATATATATTATTTTTTTTTTTTTCTATCTTCTGAGATGGGCCAAAATCTCAAGCTTTAACACAATTTGCTTCATTCTTTTCTCTTGTACCAGACCTCGAACGTAAGCCAACATTAGGACCTTTGTTTAAACTTGCCATCTTATTTATTTATTTTCTTTTCTCTTATGCTTTACCCTCACTCGACACAAGCATGAAACAGCCGACATACACCAATTCTCAACAATGGGAGATGCTAATCACATCCACAAGTTGTACTCATTGTCCCCTCCAACTCTTTTAACTCTTGGACAAACCTAATACCTATTGAGTGGTCAACTATCATAGTAATCAACAAAATTTTCTTTCCCTTCCCCCATGCATCTAGCAGCCGAATATATGAAGTTTGTGAGTGCCATCTAGTTTTTATCAAAGATGCTCATCTTGTCATACTCTCCTTGAAGACAGCAAAACCTTAGCAACATAAAGAGAAAGTCAACTTTTATCAAAGTTACCATACCTAAACATGACAGTGAGCAAGGACATGGACTAGGTGTTATCCTCCCTACAAATTTGCATATTTAAACTACATCACCCAAGCTCTTTCTTACCTCACTTCACACGTTATAAACAACACCACACAAAGTCAAAACACTTTGAAGATCTCCTTTTGTTCACGGTCGAAATAAGGAAGCAAGAAGCAAAGTTTTTGGGTCACGTTACAAGTCTTTTGGGTTTTATCTTGATCGAGGGTTCGGTTCGAGAAGGGTTCAAGATGGTTAGCTTGCGTTCTCTTCATCCTTCGTTCATACACATTCATTCGTGTCTCGTCACCACCTCTTGGTGTTGTAAGCATACTCGACTCCATTCTTATTTCTTTCGTTAGCACGTAGCATGCATGCATTGTATACATATGAACTAGTTAACATGAAAATAAACCAAATCTCATACGTACAACCATATTTACACGTTAACATATATGGGGAAAACATGGAAATAAATATTAATCATAATGTGAAACACTAAAACCATGTCTAACTAATACCACACTTACTGTGTTGAATGGGTGTATGAATGATGAACCCACTTGAACAAATAAAGTCAAACACGAAATGTATATTTCATACAAACCTTACTGTATCATACATTAAGCTAATATAAACATTCTTGGAAGACCATGCAAACATATGTTGAGCTCACTGAAAACATAGAGCAATATAGGCAATATATAAACGAGTTCATGCAAACACTTTCGTGTCACAAGGCAGCGTACAAAAACGTTTTCGAGACCTTTGTATTCGAACTAGATAAAACTCTAAATCACAAACACTTTACACAAAAACACCAATATTAATCATAAGCCGTTATTTTGTTGAGCTCTAAACATTTTAAATCACACAAACTCTACACTACCACATTCGTAGATTCCATACTCATCATCTCACTCATTAAACCGAGAAGCCAATAATAATCTAAACTTATCACATTATTTTAGGTCGCAAGTCGGGGGCTATTCATTTCACTATTTGATCACTACTCGATTACTACACTACTAAGGTAAGTTTCATAGCCCCTATTTTTATAAGTTTTGAACTACTTTTGGGGGAGATACATGCTCAAACTATATTTATTTACTTATACAAATACTTTAGAAACTTTCACGGATTACCGTGTGTGAAGGATTATACAAACACTTGGGATGTGAATCTTAATGATGTGTTTGAGATATTTATGAATGAATGTGTTTTAGTATGCGGAATCTACTATAACACACTTAAAAGAAAAACAAAGGTGGTGAGTATGTAAACGTGAGTAATAATGAACAATGAACACAACTTTAGTAACACAAAACGATTCAATATTATTGATGAAATAATACGGATGATCTAACTATCACCAGGATTACAAAGTAACCTTGAATCTTTGATTGTAAAGGATTTGTGAATTTAGTAACTAAGTTACTAGAGAGATGTTCTGTTTTGGATATTGCTAAGTTCTTAGTTGGAAAAAAGATTCTACTAAGGTGGTGACTAAGGGATCCTTTTATAGGATAAGGACCCCTTATTACAAGTTTTCAAGTTGCACAATATAATAAGATACTTGGACTTTTCTAGCCTACAATTAAATACAACTACCAATGTAAACTACTCTGTATATTCTTCTACACAAACATGGAAGACTGAACTACTTCTACATAACGTATTACATTGTACAAAGACTAATAATACAACAAATATCTACAAATAAATATCTATCAACTTGATCATCAACTTGGCAGGACCTTCATTAACTAGCAGTACCTTCTTACCCAGAAGGTACTGTTAGTACATCTTCATCTTCTTCAAAATCAACTAGCAGGCTCAATACATCATCCAGCAGGCTCTTTGACTTGAACATTTTATTCCCAACAATCCTCCCCTAAACTTGTTATTTCCTTTAAAATACACAAGTTTCTTATGAATAAAATACATACCTTGAGGATCTGAGGGAACTCTTCCAAAACCTTTACTCTCTGTTCTTCCTTTTTCTTTCACATTGCTCAAATATGCTCCTCAGCAAACTTTGAACAACTTCTGACTTTTCTTCATCTTTATCACATCTTAATCTCTTGGAGATCATGGTTGTAAGAACTTCATAACTAAATAGATACTCTTTCTCAGCCAACATAAAGAGTTCAATCCCACTTTGTGTAAAAAGATGATGAATACTGCTAAGGCTTAGAAATTCCCATGTGGTTGAAGGATCATGATATGGAAACTTCCAATGAACATCTTTTGGATTAGGATCATATATCCTATTAAACTCTACCCATAGTTCCTGTTCCTTAACATCAGTGCTAGAATTTGTGTCTAGCTTAATTTGAACTAGATTCCACAATTCTTCTAAGTCAGCTCTATCACATGCTCTAATCAGATTTTCAAAATTCTTGAAGATAGCAGTTTGTCCCCCAACCCTAGTTATTTTCCATGACTTTCCTGATCTATCATGGTGAATTTCCCAATCAATAATAGGGTGTCTAGACCTAATTGGATCAGCATGTATAATTGTTGGCAAAGTAATTAACATTTTACTTACTTGCTCTGAATCCAATTTTGCTTCTTCTTTCTTCTGTTGAGCATCTTTCTTTTTCATTGAAGGCTTTGCATCAGATGGGATCTTGTAGTAAAGACTCTTGTAGGCATTTAGATATAGGAAGTAGATTTCATCAGCAGATTTCTTTTTCAGTTGATATTCAGTCCAATTTGCTTGACCTCTTAGAAATCTCTTCATAAAAGTCACTTGATCTTTCTGAGATGTGCCCACCTTAAAACCTCTTTTCTGGCTTTCCTGCATCTTTTCAAAAATATCAGCCAGTGCTGCTTCTTTATACTTTTTGTTGATAAAAGATTCAAGCTCTGCTGTTTTCTCTTCAGAGTTGAGATTCTTGTCATCTACAATTATTGCTGCTTGACCTCTCACAATTGGATCATTAGCAATAATCCATTGCATCTGTGCATCAAATGTTTCCTGAGCAACTTGAGTGTCAAGAAGAGTCTGAGCAGCATCTTTTTGCTCTTGCATTTCTGCAAGCAGTCTTGAAGCTTCAAATGCTTTCTGAACTTCTTCTTCATGAAGCCTTTTGGAGACTTCTTCATCTATAGCCATCTGCACTTGCTCTGTTCTCTTCAACTTTTTGGGCTTAGGTTCATCATCAACCATAATGCTCTTGCCCTTATCTTTTGGTGTAGGTTCTTGAGATGGAGCAGTAGATTGCTCATCAGCAATAAATAACCTCCCTTGAACAAACAAATCCCCTTGAGGCTCTAAGTCCCTCTTTCTTTTGTACACATGATCAGCAGTACCTTTGTAGTCCATAGCCAAAAGCCTCTCAATCCTAGCAGGCTCTTTTGAACTAGCAGGCTCTTGCTCTGCACCAACAGGCTCTTCATCATAAACCTGAGTTCCTTCATGAAAATCAAATTGAGCCTCCTCTTCATCTTCAGAACTACCCATCCTCCCCTTTTTGGAAGAGAGACCCAAACCTTCAGCATCTGATCTTGAAGAGCTAGATAAAACAACCTTTGAAGATCTTTTACCCTTTAGCTTCTTCACTTCATTCTCCAATTTCTTTACCCTCTTAACTAACTTGATGTTGATCTCAGAAAATTTTGTGTTCTGACTTTTAAGAGCATTTTCCAAGAGCATCACCTTCTCTTTTAGTTCTTTCACTGTTTGAGGAGATTGGGATGTTGATACATGATGTGATGGTGTTGGTGGTGTTGCAGATGGTACTGGTGAAGGGATTGGTGATGTAAGATGAGTTGGTGAGATGTAACCAGGTGAAGAACTTGATGATGGTGATTCAGATGATGGTGTTGGTTCTTCAGCATGTTGTGGTAACATTTCATCAAAAAGTGGTATTTCTTCCCATTGAAACCAATTCTCATGTTTGAAAATACTTTGTGAGAAAGTTTTGGTGTTTCATAAAGTGAGTGTGGGGGAAGTAACAAATGTTTTGATTTTGCAATGATGCATTGAATAAATCTTGGATACATCAAAAACTTTGTTTGGCTATCCACATTTTTAACCAATCCTTCAAAAATATGTTTGGAAAAATTGAATTTTCTGTTTGTTGCCAAGCAAATGAGAGCAGAAGCCATGTTTCCACTAAATTGCTCCCAAGAGGTTTTCTTTTGGCTCAATCAATGAAGGATTGTATGGATCAAAAATCTCCATTGTGGAGTAAAATGCTTTTTAAGAAAGGTGAGTTTAGTAGAATCAGCATTATACCCCATTCTTTCCAAATTTTCAAAAATTTCAGTATCAGGCAATTGACTAATACCATCTAAATCATCCAAATGAAGATGTCTTCGAATGGATGACTCAGTAAGAGTCAATGTTTTGCCATCCACTTTGGATTTTATCCTTTGGTCCCCATTTTCAGAAGTTTTAACTTTAGCTGTTTGCCAAAATTGTAAAATTTGAGATTCATAAATAGTGGGATTAACAAGTAAAGCAAACCTGATATAAGAATCATTTAAAAAATCCACTATTTGATGAAAAGAGGCATTATCCTCAGATTTTTCCAAAAAAGCTAACTGATTGTGACGTTTAACAAAAGTTAGAACAGCCATGGTGAAAGTTAATGAAAATTTTGATTATGTTGGTGGGATTTGATGGTGGTACTGGTAGAAGATGAAAGGTGAGTGTTAATTGTGATAAGGACTGATGAAAGATGTTATGAGAGAATTACTTTTAACCGACAATAAGAAAGATTATAATAAGTAAATGTAAAGGCGGTTAAAAAGATCTTTTATATGTGAAATATAATATAATATAGCATCAGTAATTGACAGAAATACCCCAACGGTTATGTTTAACTACCAGGCCCAACGGCTATAATTTTTATCTGACAGGCTCAACGGTTATCTAGCAGTACCATTTTACTCTACCAGTACCAAAATTTGAACTACCAGTACCTTTGAAAGAAAATATTACTTGGCAGTCTCTTTGAAATTTTAGCAAAAATCCCTTATAGTTTTTAGCAAACTATCAGTTATCAACGGATTTGATTTGTCTTTACCAAAAGCCGTTTGCTTATGGACTAGTTAACTATTTACTGTTAAGTATGGTTAGTTAAATACCATATAGTTTTTGGTAAACTATCAACCATCAACGGATTTGATTTGTCTTTACCAAAAGCCGTTTGCTTATGGACTAGCCAGCTCTTAAGTTTGTAAAACTTTGGTGAACTGAATACCAATTCCATGTTGTCCTGAAAGATGGTGCAATTTCCTTGGATGGAGGAAATATAATAGGCAATGATGCTGTGTATCTTGGATGCTTGGTTCAACAAGTGAAATCATCTATCAGCATGCCTTTGTATTGAAACTATCCTTAGTTTGATCTAGATAGAACTTTCTCCTTTAGGAATGCTTCATCCCTTCTGAATATGTGATCTAATCCTATCTTTTTCAACCTCTGCATCATCTTGTATGTTCTTGTCTTTTTCTTTCATAAATTGGTTTTTCTTCCATTCTGGGCTATTAATTCCTCCCCTGAGATTGTTACCTCCCCTGAGATGTAAATAACTTTTATTTCCCCTTTTTGTTTGGAAGATCTCTTGTTTTGTTATCAACCTGAAATTTGTTAGTTGCAAACCAAAAGAACAAAGTGCAAAGCACTTGATCTATAGCATTGTAAATATTTAAGCATCAATATGAACAAAACAGAGCAAATTTTATACTAGCAGGACCAATTATGAACTGACAGTACCTTTTGACTAACTAGCAGTACCATGTTTAAAAGCCAATACCAGTTATTTTTATGTACAAAAACACATGTTTTTCAAAGATTAATCATTCCAATACCTCCTACTAGGTATTTGAATCTACCTAAATCAAAAGCTTTGGTGAGAAGGTCTGCATAATTCTTTTCAGAATCAATTTTGAGAACTTGAATTAACCTTTTCTCATTGCAATCCCTTATGAAATGGTGTCTGATTTCAATGTGTTTTATTTTTGAATGTTGAACTGGATTTTTAATGATACATATAGTACTGCTATTGTCAATGTAAATAATGGTGTTAAGAAAATTGTACCCATAGTCAAGCATTTGATTTTGGATCCAAAGAACTTGCCCACAACAACTTGCACCAGCAACATATTCTGCTTCAGTTGTAGAGTTGGCCACCATTGTTTGTTTCTTGCATTGCCAAGATATGAGTCTGCAACCAAGAAATTGACATCCACCAGTTGTGGATTTTCTGTCTAGAGTTGCACCAGCATAGTCACTATCAGAATAAGCCACCAAATCAAAAGATGATTCCCTTGGATACCAAAGACCCAACCTAGGTTGACCCTTGAGATATCTAAAGATTCTTTTGACTGCTGTGAGATGAGAAACTTTGGGATGTACTTGAAACCTTGCACATACACATACTGAGAACATGATATCTGGTCTTGATGATGTAAGGTACATCAAGGACCCAATCATTGATCTATAATTGTGCAAATCCACATCTTCACCCTCAGCATCTTTTAGAAGCCCCTTTTCTGAATCCATTGGTGTACTTGCAGCTTTAGAATCAGCAAATTGAAATTTCCTTAGGATCTCTGCTACATACTTATCTTGGCTGATAAATATGCCTTCTTTAGATTGTTTCACTTGGAGACCCAGAAAGAAAGTAAGTTCCCCCATGGAACTCATTTCAAACTTACTATGCATAAGTTTTTCAAACTCTACACACAAGTCTTGGTTTGTGGATCCAAAGATAATGTCATCAACATAAATTTGCACCAGCAAGATGTCTTTCTTGGTTCTTTTGATGAACAAAGTTGGATCAATCTTGCCTCTTTGGAATCCATTTTCTAATAGATAGAAAGCCAATGTTTCATACCATGCCCTAGGAGCTTGGTGTAGACCATAAAGAGCCTTGGTAACCCTATACACCTTGTCTGGATACTCTGCATCAATGAAGCCTGGAGGTTGAGAGACATACACTTCTTCTCCAATAGTACCTTATAAGAAGGCACTCTTGACATCCATTTGGTAAACAGTGAAGCCTATGAAAGAAGCATAGGCCAAGAATAGCCTAATTGCTTCAAGTCTTGCAACTGGAGCAAAAACCTCTTCATAATCTACCCCTTCTTCTTGAGTATACCCTTGGGCCACCAATCTTGCTTTGTTTCTGATCACTATTCCTCTTTCATCTTTCTTGTTTCTGAATACCCATTTGGTTCCAATTGCCCAGTGACCTTTTGGCAAATCAACCAATTTCCAAACCTTCTGAAGCTTGAATTAAAGAAGTTCTTCTTGCATTGCTTCAACCCAACTTGCATCATCTAAGGCTTTGTTAATGTTTTTGGGTTCAGCTTGTGAGAGAAAACATGAAAACAGGCATATGTTGGCAACTTCATGATTCTTTTCTTCATAGATAGATGAGATAAACCCTTCTTGGTTTGAAGTCAAGACTTGAGATCTTGTTCTAACACCAGAATCAATGCTACCAATCACATCATCAGTGGAGTGATCTTTGAGAATTCTTGTGTTGTGTGTTGTAGGAACTTCATAGGTAAATGGAAGATTGCCAATCCCCACTTCTTCTGGTAAAGAATCATCTGTTTGAACATTTAATGGCTCAGCAGTACCAATTTGTGAACTGGCAGTACCATCTGGTGAACTAGCAGTACCATTCTCATTTGCACTACTTTCTTGATTCTCTTGACCTTGAGTTCCATGATCATCTTCAGTACCTTCATTTGTTGTATTTGAAGGTTCTTCAAGACTTGAAGATAAATCCAACCCTTTCCAAATTGGCATCCAGATGTAATCTTGATCTTTAGGTGTTTCAACATTGTCTTCAAAACCTGCATTATCATTAGTATTTGTACCTGAAACAGGCACATAATTCATAGATTCTGAAAGCCTATCAATGTCAAACATCCAATCTGGCCCAATGCCTTTCACATTTGTTAGTTTCTCTTGAAACTCTATGTGAAGATTTTCTTCCACTAGCCTAGTGCAACTATTATACACTCTATAGGCCTTACTTTGCAAAGAATACCCTATCAAATAGCCTTCATCAGCTTTTCCTTCAAACTTGCCTAAATGATCTTTGGTATTGAGAATAGTGACATGACATCCAAAAGGTCTCATAAAACTTAAAGATGGTGTTCTACCAAAGAAAAGTTCATAAGGTGTCTTTTTATGTGGTTTTATCACAAGAACCCTGTTTTGCACATAACAAGCAGTACCTACTGCTTCAGCCCAAAATGAAATAGGCAACTTAGAGTCTACTAACATTGTTCTAGCAGCCTCTATAAGTGTTCTATTTTTCCTTTCTGCTACTCCATTTTGCTGTGGGGTTCTAGCTACACTAAATTCTCTTTTTATTCCTTTTTCTTTGCAAAATTCATCCATAACCCTATTCTTGAATTCTGTCCCATTGTCACATCTGATTACTTTCACTTTCTTATCAGCTTGGTTTTCTACCTCAGTTATATAAGACTTAAGAATCTCACTTGTTTCATGCTTAGATCTTAAAAAGAAAACCCAAGAAAATCTGCTGTAATCATCAGTAACTACAAGACAATATCTTTTACCATTCAAGCTACTCACATTAGTAGGACCAAAAAGATCCATATGAAGCATGTATAAAGCTTGAGAAATTGAGTTATGGGTCTTGGGCTTACAAGAAGCTCTATGTTGTTTGCCTTTTTGACAATCAACACAAGTTTGGTCATTTTGAAAAATCTTTTTGGGTAAACCTCTAACCAAATCATATTTTGCAATTGTATTGATTGTTTTAAAGTTTACATGACCAAGCCTTCTATGCCAAATCATAGATTTATCCAATGAGGCTTTTGCTACTAGACAAGTTAAACTCTCTTTAGGATCAATGTTCTTTAAATCAACACTGTACATATTGTTCCTTTTTGGGATTTTAAGAAGAATCTGACTCTCATCAGGCATTTTAAAATCAGAAGAAAGAACCATACATTCATTGTCAGTAAATAGAACATTATTCTTTTTGTCACACATTTGTGAGACACTAAGGAGATTAAACTGAAGCTCTTTCACAAAGTACACATTTTCAAAATCTAATTTACTGGTTTTGATAGTACCTTTACCAGTAATCTTTCCTTTGATTCCTCCCCCAAAGGTAACATATCCTCCATCAATTGTTTTGAAGTCTGTGAGGTAAGACATGTTGCCTGTCATGTGCCTTGAACATCCACTATCTACATATCCTTGATCACCAATATCAGTTGAATGTTCCTGCACATATATAGACATATTAGTTTCCTTGGGGTAAGCAAGCCATGACTAACTTGGGTTTGCCTCTTGCATCAATGAAATCAAACCTCTTTAGGATTGTTGATGCACCTTTTGATTGGAGTGGTTTCCATATCCAACATTCTGAGGACTTAACAACATTTTCCCTTTTAATCCATTTTGTGGTCTTTAGTCTATCAGTACCAATCTTGGCAGTACCATTTGGTCTAGCAGGACCTTTTGGTCTAGCAGGACCTTTTGGTTTTGGTCTCCAAATTTGTGTTTTGACCACAGATTTCTTTTCAATGGGACTTTTCACAACTTTTGGTGCATATTTGAAAGTGTTTCTTGCACCCTTATCAGTTGGTTTTGAATTAACAGGCTTATTTTGTCTAACAGTATGATTAACTTTTGGTGTGTTAGACTTCACAAAACTTTTTCTGGGGTTTGTTTCATTTGTTTTAGACCTTGATTTACTCCCAGAAACCCAATTGTTACAATAAGCATGTGTATGATTAAAACTACCACAGTAATAGCAAGCCTTATTGTACATAACAAAATCATCACCAAGTTGGTGTGACTTAAGATTGTTCCAATTTCTTTGGCTACCTCTAGGTTTGCTATTACACTTAGCACAACTTTCAACTGTTTTTAGAACAGCTTTAGGCTTAGTCTTAATCTCTACTCTTTTAGGACTAGGTGGTCCTACTTTGTTTCCTTTGTTTGAAACAGTCTCTTCTTCATCATCATCAGATGTCCAATCTTCAATAATTAGAACATCTGATTTCTTATCAGTGAGCACCTTTTTGTTAGAGAGTGAAGCAACATTAGCACTCTCAAAAGGTTCACTTTTCTCTACAGGTTTAGCTAATGGTTTGTTGATGAATTCATGTAAACCTGATTCTGCAAGATCTAATCCTGGGGGACAAGGGATTCCTCTATAAGGAGGTGGACAAGTATTGTATCCAATCCCAGATTTGATTCTCTTGTTTATTTGATTTTCAACTATGCTTCTAGTACAATCAGAAGCAGTTTCCAAAGTGGTAACTGTTAGTTGAATATTATCCCTTGCCAATGTCATTTTAGCACACTCAGTTCTTAACATTTTTATTTCTACATCTTTCAAAAATATTTCCCTATTAAGAATGGCTTTAGTGTCAGAAAAAGTGAGTTCATTTTCCCTAAAATGTATTATTTGCTTTTCAAGTTTGGCCATACCACACTTATGGTTAACTAGGTCTTGATGAGTTTTTCTTTCTTCTACTTTCAGTTCATCATAAAGTTTTATAAAAGTTTGTAATTCTTCAAAAACTTTACAAGTATTAGAACATTTAGTAATTTGTACCTCAGGGGTGGAGAAAGCCATCAAAGCTAATTCATCTGAAGTTGACTCCTCTTCACCCATAAAACTCCAATCAAAACCCATTCCATCAATAGCAACCATAGCTTTAGGCTCAGTGATTTCCACAGCCTTGCTCTTGTTCTCAAAGTTTCCTTTCTTCTCAAAGCTTCCCTTGTTCTTGTTCTCAAACCCTCTTCCCTTATCATCCTGCTTCTTTGGTCTTCTACACTCTCTTGAGTAGTGACCTTTCATGTGGCAGTTGTAACACTCCACTTTGGACTTGTCATACCCAGCAGGCTCATTACCATCTATGATAATCTTCTTTCCAGTCCTCATCAGTAACTTCTTAGCCCTTATGCTCAGAAGTGAAAGTTGCCACTTTATGTCCATTTCTTCAAGATCATCATCATTGATCTCTTGAAGATCTTCAAAAGTTAATATGGACCCATTGTGTTGTGATGTCAGGAAAGCACAACCAATTGTTTCATCTAGAATTGTTTTGGTACTGCTAGAAGTACTGGCAGTACCAAAATTTGTGTTGGCAGTACCTTCTTCTCTATCATCTTTTTCTTCATCTACAACTCTTGAGGTGCTTGAGATGATACAAAAGCCATATTTCCTGAGCTTGAACCATTAGTCTTCTTCACTTCATGCTCTACTATTTTGAAGTTGTTGTAGAGATCATTAAGACTCATCTGATCAATATCTGGTTTGTTTTTCCAGACAATGACATGCATGGACCATTCAGAGGGTAAACTCCTAAGAAATTTGGAGTTTAAGTCTTCTTGAGATACCATTACTTCATGAATGGCTAACTGACTTGAAAGCTTTTGAAGTCTATTGAACATGCTGTCCAAAGACTCATTTGTTGTGGCTGCAAAGTTTTCAAACTGATGTTTGAGGAGAGTTTTCTGAGTTTTTTGGTGGCATCATTTCCAGTAAATCTAGCCACAATAGCTTGAAAAAGGGTTTTAGCACATTTTTACTTGTTGAAGATCAAAAGCTGATCGTTTGGAATAGTCATGAGTAGCATAGTCCTGGCTTTTAGATCATTTCTCTTTTGAATTCTTTCTTCTGCGCTTGTTGGGTTTACTTGCACATGTGTTACAAGTGCATCGTTTACTGTGGAGGTGGTGATTGTGGGTTTGAATGAGTTTCCTTCTTCAATAATCTCCCAAAGTGCATAGTCTTGCACTTGGAAATATTGTTCTACCCTCAGTCTCCACATATCAAACTCATTTTGTTTGAGTAATGGAAGTTTTGCAGCAACATTGGTTTGAATGTGTTCAACATCCATTGTTCTTTTAAATCGTAAATATCAGCCTAGCTCTGATACCACTTGTGAAGGATTATACAAACACTTGGGATGTGAATCTTAATGATGTGTTTGAGATATTTATGAATGAATGTGTTTTAGTATGCGGAATCTACTATAACACACTTAAAAGAAAAACAAAGGTGGTGAGTATGTAAACGTGAGTAATAATGAACAATGAACACAACTTTAGTAACACAAAACGATTCAATATTATTGATGAAATAATACGGATGATCTAACTATCACCAGGATTACAAAGTAACCTTGAATCTTTGATTGTAAAGGATTTGTGAATTTAGTAACTAAGTTACTAGAGAGATGTTCTGTTTTGGATATTGCTAAGTTCTTAGTTGGAAAAAAGATTCTACTAAGGTGGTGACTAAGGGATCGTTTTATAGGATAAGGACCCCTTATTACAAGTTGTCAAGTTGCACAATATAATAAGATACTTGGACTTTTCTAGCCTACAATTAAATACAACTACCAATGTAAACTACTCCGTATATTCTTCTGCACAAACATGGAAGACTGAACTACTTCTACATAACGTATTACATTGTACAAAGACTAATAATACAACAAATATCTACAAATAAATATCTATCAACTTGATCATCAACTTGGCAGGACCTTCATTAACTAGCAGTACCTTCTTACCCAGAAGGTACTGTTAGTACATCTTCATTTTCTTCAAAATCAACTAGTAGGCTCAATACATCATCCAGCAGGCTCTTTGACTTGAACATTTTATTCCCAACACCGTGAGTCATAGCCCCTACTCTTTCAATACTCGTTTTATTAACTCTTTTGGGGGAGATACATGCTCAAAACTGATTTATTTATTCATACAATTATTACTTGAACTCTTTGAACTTTGGTTTGAACCATACGATATATATTTTGAACTTGTTTGACTTGATCTTGAACCCTTTAACTTATTTTGAACCCTTGTGACTTATCTTGACCTTATAAACTGACTTGAACTTTTGAACTAGACTTAAACTTTTGAACTAGACTTTAACTCTTGAATCTAATTATGAACATATGACTTGTTTTGAACCTTATGTGCCGTACGTACTAAATATAAAGTCTCCCATGTTCGGAGCGACCTAAAGCCTCCCAGGTCCGGAGCAGAACGTCTCACTATGTTATGGAGCGTTCTCGATCTTAAGTCTCCCATGTTCGGAGCATTCTTGACAATAATTCTCGCCATGTCGGTGAGTGACTAATAATTCTCGCCTAGGTGGTGGAGTGACAAAGTCTCCCATGTTCGGAGCAGTGCAAAGTCTCCCTTGTTTGGAGCAGTCTTTATTTATTATGTACATGGCATTTTTAATGTGAACTTGTTAACCATATGTGTTTGACTATAAAACGTACAATCTTTTATGCAATGGGTTGTAAACACACAGGTTGCAAGTCTTGTATGGGCGGGGCTTGGAACTAAGTGGATTTACAAGGCCTTTGCTGTGACATTTTTATTCAACTATACTTGATAGACATAATATGTTAGCAGTGGATTGTAAACACACAGGTTGCAAGTCTTGTATGGGCGGGGCTTGGAACTGAGTGGATTTACAAGGCCTTTGCTGGGAAATCTTTATTCAAATACTTTACTATTAAATTAAACTCTATGAACTCACCAACCGTTGGTTGACACTTTTTAGCATGTTTATATCAGGTTTTAAGACTATTATGGATACATCGATTCTAGAGTCAATGGCATACTGTGAAGACACATATCTATCCTTATCATTCGATACACTTTGAAAAATCTTGTGAAATCTTTACCTTGGAACTTATTGTCATAACTCTGATTTTAATAATTCGAATGATAACTTTTCAAAACGTCTCATTTAGAGGTCGTTTTCTATATCTTGATCTGTATTATGAAGTAATACCCCATGACACTACTGTTTTCGCTGCGGTAATTTGGGGGTGTTACAGATTGGTATCAGAGACAGGTTATAGAGAACTAGGTTGCATTTAGGAGCCTAGACTATAACTACTATATACGTTAAGACTCTTATCCCTATCGCCTTACATATTTAGAACTTTTCCCATTTATGTGCGCACTGTTAAATGTTATAGTATCTGCACCGATAGGGGAATCTCATAATTCAATCGAATCATCAAAGGTGTGGAGCTCAGTGATAACTGGCTATTTAACTTAATCTTGTGACAGTTCGTTTTTGATGAGGCATGGGATTAAGTTAAATAAAGGTTATCACTTAGCCGCAGAGAAATTTGATGATTTTGCTCGAAAATGAGATTTCTCTTTGGGGATACTTTTTAGGGAAAAATCTCAGAAAATAAATCAAGACATCAAAAGCATGGAGCTCAGTGATAACTGGCTATTTAACTTAATCTTGTGACAGTTCTTGTTTGATGAGACATGAGATTAAGTTAAATAAAGGTTATCACTTAGCCGTAGAAATTTGATGGGTTCACTCGAGGATTTTGAGAGATAATCACCCGACTCTTTCACCATTTAAGTAACGTCGAGATATGTGTGCTTAGTGATATGTACACGTATGAAAGGAGGCAATTATAATTATGGTGGCCAACATAATTATAAGTGCGTCACGACACACGTGGACATATGTAACCATGCGTACGTTTTCCCTGGTCAAGTAGTATACTACCCTAGATTCGTAAGTTTTTGCCTCACTACCTTAAATTTTGTACATCGACTATCCGTTAGCATCTTTTAAGGGATAACACAGACTGAATCTCGGGACGAGATTCACAAATAAGGAGTGGGTACTGTAATACCTTGTAAAAATCCCACGTCATTTATTAATGTTAATCACCAAGTAATTCTAAATTTATGTTGGATAACCTATTTTTACGGGTTAACTTTTATGGGGAAAACATGGAAATAAATATTAATCATAATGTGAAACACTAAAACCTTGTCTAACTCATACCACACTTACTGTGTTGAATGGGTGTATGAATGATGAACCCACTTGAACAAATAAAGTCAAACACGAAATGTATATTTCATACAAACCTTACTGTATCATACATTAAGCTAATATAAACATTCTTGGAAGACCATGCAAACATATTTTGAGCTCACTGAATACATAGAGTAATATAGGCAATATATAAACGAGTTCATGCAAACACTTTCGTGTCACAAGGCAGCGTACAAAACCGTTTTCGAGACCTTTGTATTCGAACTAGATAAAACTCTAAATCACAAACACTTTACCCAAAAACACCAATATTAATCATAAGCCGTTATTTTGTTGAGCTCTAAACATTTTAAATCACACAAACTCGACACTACCACATTCGTAGATTCCTTACTCATCATCTCACTCATTAAACCGAGAAGCCAATAATAATCTAAACTTATCACATTATTTTAGGTCGCAAGTCGGGGGCTATTCATTTCACTATTTGATCACTACGCGATTACTACACTACTAAGGTGAGTTTCATAGCCCCTATTTTTATAAGTTTTGAACTACTTTTGGGGGAGATACATGCTCAAACTATATTTATTTACTTATACAAATACTTTAGAAACTTTCACGGATTACCGTGAGTCATAGCCCCTACTCTTTCAATACTCGTTTTATTAACTCTTTTGGGGGAGATACATGCTCAAAACTGATTTATTTATTCATACAATTATTACTTGAACTCTTTGAACTTTGGTTTGAACCATACGATATATATTTTGAACTTTTTTGACTTGATCTTGAACCCTTTAACTTATTTTGAACCCTTGTGACTTATCTTAACCTTATAAACTGACTTGAACTTTTGAACTAGACTTAAACTTTTGAACTAGACTTTAACTCTTAAATCTAATTATGAATATATGACTTGTTTTGAACTTTATGTGCCGTACATGCTAAATATAAAGTCTCCCATGTTCGGAGCGACCTAAAGCCTCCCAGGTCCGGAGCAGAACGTCTCACTATGTTACGGAGCGTTCTCGATCTAAAGTCTCCCATGTTCGGAGCATTCTTGACAATAATTCTCGCCATGCGGTGAGTGACTAATAATTCTCGCCTAGGTGGTGGAGTGACAAAGTCTCCCATGTTCGGAGCAGTGCAAAGTCTCCCTTGTTCGGAGCAGTCTTTATTTATTATGTACATGGCATTTTTAATGTGAACTTGTTAACCATATGTGTTTGACTATAAAACGTACAATCTTTTATGCAATGGGTTGTAAACACATAGGTTACAAGTCTTGTATGTGCGGGGCTTGGAACTAAGTGGATTTACAAGGCCTTTGCTGTGACATTTTTATTCAACTATACTTGATAGACATAATATGTTAGCAGTGGATTGTAAACACACAGGTTGCAAGTCTTGTATGGGCGGGGCTTGGAACTGAGTGGATTTACAAGGCCTTTGCTAGGAAATCTTTATTCAAATACTTTACTATTAAATTAAACTCTATGAACTCACCAACCGTTGGTTGACACTTTTTAGCATGTTTATATCAGGTTTTAAGACTATTATGGATACATCGATTCTAGAGTCAATGGCATACTGTGAAGACACATATCTATCCTTATCATTCGATACACTTTGAAAACGTTTGTGAAATATTTACCTTGGAACTTATTGTCATAACTCTGATTTTAATAATTCGAATGATAACTTTTCAAAACGTCTCATTTAGAGGTCGTTTTCTATATCTTGATCTGTATTATGAAGTAATACCCCCATGACACTACTGTTTCCGCTGCGGTAATTTGGGGGTGTTACACATACATGCAAGTGCTGCAAGCCTATAATGCACCAGACCCCGATCTACCCGAGCCTAAACTCACAGCAGCATTGCCTACTACCGACACTACTCCCAGTCAGCCTACTGATCACACTACACAGCCTGCTTCACACTCTCTTCCAGTCAGACATACAGCTCGCATGAGAGTTCGTATCGGATATACTCCCGAGCATTCAGATTTTCTGTCATCATCCCAGAAGCGAGCTCGAGTTATCTATACAGGAACCTCTACCACCCCAGTATCCATTTCATCAGCATCATCTCCAGAGCATTCACCACCTTACCAACAGCTCAGGAGGGCCGATGATTCCTACTCAGAAGAAGAAGAGGATCAGGAGGAAGATCCTGAGGAGGATTCTGAAGAAGAACCAGTGGCAGAGCCTATTCCTGAAAATATTACACCAGCTGAGCCACGACACGGAAAAGGGATTATGAAAGAAGTGCCTAGTACATTCGAGATAGGACAGAGCTCCATGGTAGCTCAGATTGTGGGAGAGGACAGGGATGTGCCTCTCGGGTTAGGTTTGAGAGCTGCTAGATTATGAGACAGGGATGAGGCTCCAGTCACCTATGAGATTAATGGCGAAGTTTGGAAGGATATTGAGTGTATTCATAGCACTCCACTCCAGGCAGGTAGCCCCACTTATGAGCCATCTTCACCTACTTTTGTGCCACCATCTCCATCCATACCGATTTCCCCTCCACCTGTTGTGTCACCAATGGCAGAAGAAGAGGAAGATGATGCCACCAGGTTTTTAGTACAGTTGGGTGCTCGGGGAAACTTGTTGGACGTTCATTCCGATCAGTTGGAGAGATTAGTGAGACGGGATGAACAGGTCGGCAGAGAACTTGCTGGAGTCCGACAGAGACTAGGGGACATAGGAAGAGACCAAGCCAGAGCTTGGGATGCCGAGTGGACAAACTGGCATCGGATGCATGAGCTGGAGTCAGTTATGGCTAGAGTCACGAGAGCTGAGCACGAGGACCGTAGGGAGGTATTGGCGTCTAGGAGACGCATTGTGCAGCTCGAGACTAGGGTAGGTAACTTGGAGACCATGACCGGATCTAAACACACACGTTGTGTTGAGGATACTTTGAGTATATACTTGATAGCACGCGGAATTTACTACCAAATACTTAGAAGAATATGTGATTGGTGATTGTGTGATCGTATGAATGTAACAATAATAATAAACAAGACAATTTTTTTAACCAAACACTTTGCTTTCAATATATTGAACGATTAAACATGAAGCTCTTAAAAATGCTTGTACGTATATGAGATATGAATATCGATTATGTATATAAAACCCGAACTAAGGATCTCTTTTTATAGCACAAAGAGTCCTTTACAAGTAAACTATATTCGTATCATTCTATAAAAATAAGATATACATCATATCCATTCCATATTTATCTTCACACGGTTTCATCTTGATCTCCTAAGCAGTCCTAACTTTTCTTCATCAGCAGTACTAAATGTTCTTGTATTCTTCTCTTCATCAGCAGTACTAACTGTTCTTATATTCTTCAACCATACTAACTGCTTAATTTAATTCCCAACAATCCTCCCCTAAACTTATGATTTCTATGCAAATCAACAAGTTTCTTGAATTAAACTTCTGCTTATGTTGATGGGGTGGATTCTTCCAAACACTTATCTTTAATCTCAAAACACTTGGGAATTTTCTTCACATATCGTACTCTTTTTGGTCAACTCTTCAAGAATTACCAAAATTAAATTTATTCCTGTAAGGAATTAATTCCAAATACCAACCCAAAGAATTTACTTCCTTATACCAACCCTGCATTTAATTACTTTAATACTCCATTGGTTCTATAAAAAGCCTTAAATAATACTATCACCATTACACACATCAACCTTCAAATCACAACTGTCAAACCCAATGAGTTCTTCCAATCCAAACATTGTTGAGATTTCATCAGATTCATCTTCAGATTCAGAAAGTGATGGATGGAGATCTTACTTTCCACCGAACTACACTAATCTTGTAAAACCCTAAATTCCGAAATACTAATTTTACGTCTAAATTATAATTTTTCCCTAAGTTATGGATATGGTTAATTAAAAAAAAAAAAAAAAAAAAAAAAAAAAAACCCTAAAAGCTATACGTTGTGAATATAATTGCAATGCATTACAACAACCTAAAAATAAGAAATGACATTTGAACCTTTGAACAAGAATATAATCTAAAGTTTAAATACTTACGCTATGAGTTAGTTACAAGTAAATCGACACAACTTAATATTCCTAAGCATATATCACACATTAATATGTTAAGTTTGGACCTTTTTCTAGCCTTTGTAAATATGGTACACAAATTTTCATTTATGGAGAGTTAATACCGAAATTAATCAAGAATATTTTGAAGAATAATTCTCCCCTATCACCACACAAATCACGGTACATTTTTCCCATTTGATTGACCCATTCATTACCCACTTCTCCCAACCGTATATCATTATTTTACTTCACACATAAAACCCTACAAACAAACTAAGCGGCGGCAGTTTCCATCTTCCTTCAAGAAATTGTATAGGGTGCGAAGCAAGGAGAAGAAGGTAGTGTTTCAGCCTGGGTGATCGCGAAGGTGATCGTGGCAGTTTGGTGTGCTCGTCGTGGGGTTGATTCGAATAAGATTTATTTTAGTTTTGGTGTCTCTCGCTCTTTTCATCTTTGAGGTATCCCTCCTTTTGTATTGGTGTTCTTTTTTTCGACATATGAAACATATACACGTTTAGAACATATTAACCAAATTATTGTTAAACTACACGTATGAATGATAGATCGCATAAAATTATAAAAACTGAGTAACAGGTGTCGAGATTAAATCTGTTTTGCTTTTCGAATACGTTTTGATATACGTTTAACTTGGTTATGAGAAACATGCGAGCGACACATTTATATAAGTGTTGAAACTGGATATTACATGATGATAATTGTTCGGTTTTGAATCTTTCGAATCTTATATCAAGAAAACTTTAATTTGGCCATTGAATCCTATTATGAGCGTCAAAGTCGACATCGAAACCTAAAATTTTATAAAGAATATAAAGAGACATGCATGAGTTTTAACGTAAAGAAGGGGATACACACAATCAGTTTACTCGTAACATGAAATGATGAAATATTATCACATGAAATAAGGAAACATATACATGTCGACCTTGATATTTTGGGGCTGTTTCAAATGAGTATCATGCAATGGTTTTGAACTATTTGATTCATGTTAAAACCTGGTTTATTTTAATCGAAACGATGGAATAAAGGTGTGCATGTTTTGATGTCGACTTATTTAAAACATGTATGATGAAGATGAGTAGTTAGTAGTCTGCTTGTGGAATGGAAACTATACATGCATATATAACAGGTTCATAGCTAGGAAGAACATATATACTAAAGATTTAATGGGTAAATTCATGTACAGCACATAAGGATTTCAAATGGAGAATTTTCTAGTTAAAATAATAGTTACACGTTAAAATTGGGTGAGTTGTGGTCACATGCGAGTTGTGTGTGAAGTGTGTAGCTCGTTCACATTTGTTATTATGGTGTCTTGGTGGGTCAATCATGAGTCTTAAGCATGTGTGTATTTGAACCGGATTAAAAGAGTAATAGCCTATGATTTTATGTGGAACTTGTGTGTTGTTAATATTAAGTGGGGTGTGTTAAACCGTTGTCGTATGAAAGTTATAAATTGTGAGTCGACATGTGCTTAAATAGATTCGAAAAGTGTAAATAATCTTGGGCTTAAGAGCTGTGAGTCGTGTGGGTATACGTGTGAATAATTGTATTTTTTTTTATTTTTTATTTTTGGTCGCCGCGGTCTAAAATAATGTTGAGATTACGTTTAAATAAATTACAAAACGACGGAGTCCTAAGTTTTTATTTTGATATAATATACTATATAAACCTCAAAGTTAATTATTTGACAATTCTAAATATTAAAGTTGATAATTTACGTTTATGACCTTAAACTTTATTAATTGGACATAATTAACCTTAAACATGATAATATAATTAACTACGTATTAAATCAGTTATGACATTAAATGAACTATGAATGGACGTATAAGTAATGATCTATAATTCGTGTAGATTCGTTGAAGAAGGCGATTTCCTTTCTGTTTGCTTTCATTTCATTTGCTAAGGTACAGATATTCTGCCCTTTTTAATAAGGTGCCTTCAGTCTCTTGAACACTGATCTGATTTGACCTTGACCTTTGCTATGAACCTTTGACATTTGAACCTTTGGCATATGAACCTTTTGAGATGAATCCTGTGATATGAACCTTGACATTTGGACTATGATTATGACTATATGAACCTTTGTTTTGATATGACCCCTTAACCTTTGACCCCAGTTTGATACTACGAGCCAAATATGTTTCCTAGCCATGAAGGTAACATGGCCGTGTCATTGATGCACCAATGGCATGACTCTTGTGTGGTCAGAGTGATTAACCACACCGTCCCCATTTTGATTTGATATGAGCTCACTATGATTTGTTATGGCCAATATGATTTGTTTGGGGGGCGTATGGATGCATCCTAGATTTGCTTTGTATATGATATGATATGATTTGATTTGGTGACTGATGATGGGTGCAATCCACGTCTTTCACAAAATTTGGGAGCTAGCTACTCCATTTGAAGAATGAGGACACCCCTCATATTATCTGATTATCTGAGAGGTCTCCCCTCTATATGATTTGAAGATTATGGTTACGATATGATATGATTTGATTTGTTTGGGCTCGTGGTGGATGACTGTCCTAAACCTTTACTCTTGTATCTTATTTATATCTCATTCATTATGCTACATCTGTTTATTTTCGTTTACTTTCGTTTCCGTTTATTATATATCTGTTCACTGGGCTTTTTAAGCTCAGCCGCGTTTCTTTTCCCGCGGCAGGTTTTAGTTGGAAGCTGGGTAAGAGTGAAGAGACTTTTGGACTTAGAAGACCTTGATAGTTATTTCGAAGTAGAAGTTATTAGAAGAATTGCACTTGCAGACTTAGTATTTAGCCTTTGTTTCCTTTGTATCCTTGTGTATTCAATATTTCATTTGTAACCTTTGAGAATCTTTGTATTACTTTTGAATGTATGCTTTGTTTGATCTGATATGAAGCCATTAATGTGATACTTTTACCCTTGCCGGGTTGGGGTGTTACAATTATGGTGTCAGAGACAGGTTGCGATACGTAATACATTTACCCTTGGCCTGTGTAAGTTAGGACCACTAAGTTTTCCCTGTAGGCGCTCGTAAGTCAACCTTTGAAAATTGCTTTAGGATTTCCCATAGGAACCTAAGTTTTGACCGGTGAGGAATGGGTAGTCTATAAGGCATTTGTTTAAGTATCATTGCTTCCGCATCACTCTGATTCGTGCCTTGCTTTTGGTTAGAGTCTGTTGATATCACTTTTGGAAATTGAAAGCTTATGCTTTGCACCACCTAAGATTTGAACCTGATTAAATTTGGAAGGCATTGAGAAATTTCATAATAATTGCCTGACACTATTTGATCCTTATCTTCAGATTTCTTTCGTTGATCATTTTGATAAAGACCCACGTTGCACTCTGATCCTTTCGTTAATCATTTTGACGCCTCTTCGGGCACTCTGAGAACCTCCATGGCGATAATGTGCTGGATATGTTTTGATTGTCTTTTGCTTTTGATAAGTATCTATGAATCTTCCGACACTATTTGATTTCGTTTCACCCATCTCTGTCCTTATAAGAAACCTTGTGGTGTGTAACCATGAGTATAAGAATGTTTCCTTCCTCACTTTCGAATGATAAAGCTTTGATTTGCGAACTGTCTTTCTTTGGATAGTTAACTTCGATTTTATTCTGACAAGGAATTTGTTGAGTGATCAGTCAAATATTGACAACTACCCTTCTATGTCTCACCTTTGACGTTGTAATAATTTTGAACTCCTTACCATGATTACCGATTGTTGAACGTTTGCTATCACTCTGGAGACTCGTGTGTTACTTTCACGGTATGAAGTTTTCCTAGAAACCATTTCGTACACCAATGAATGAACCTTATCTTAGAAGCTATTTGGCACCTTGAGTTTTCTGAGCATGAACCTTGTATTGAACGTTATTTGGCACCCTGAATTTCTTGAATTTGATTCCTGGTTGAACCACCAAATTTTCCATTGGAGCGTGAAGTAAGAATGAACATGATACCGAGAGATTGTCTAGTCACCAAGCGAAGGTGTCTTTCAGATATGTCCGGAGTCATACCTGTTGGATTGAGCAACCGGGAAGAGCAGCAACCGAAGATCAAGAAGTGAGTTTACTTAAGTGTATTCCTGGGCGTGTTTTAGTTTCGTTCGCGATGGAGAAGGATGATGACTGGAGATATGTATCGATTACAGGAAGCTGAACCGTATTACTGTTAGGAGCTAATATTCCTCCACCCTGAAACGACTATGCGGTTGTTTAAATTCAGAGTGCGAAGTTTCTTTCTGATGAATTGAGTCTATTCTTGGAATCGACCCCCATATTCGTAAACGACTACTATGACGGTTAGTGACGCTAATAGTATTAGCTAAAGCTCTGACTATTTCGTGAATTTGATAAATGATGTTTTCTCGTGAGTACTTGGGCAAATGGTCATTGTATGGCTTAATGGTACATTCGGAGACGAGGAAGAGCATGAAAATCATTTTGCACCCTGTTAGAAATTTGACGATCATTTGTGCATTCTGGGAGATGGATATTTGTTGAGACAGCGGTGTTCTTTGTCTGACCTGGAGTTAACAACAACGGAGGCTACCCTGAAGAGTGAAGGCATTATTTTCAATGCAGAAGTGTGGGCGGTGCAGAAGATCTAGTCAAGATGGCGAACCTGGAGCTGATGAAGATGTACAGTCTTACTTCCCTATTCATCTTGGTTGTACTAAGATGAATTGAGAGCGGAAGCAGACTGGATGATGAAGAGATTTAAAGATCGTGCCAGAAATCCACAACACTCCATCACATTCCAAGAAGAACTGCAGGAGGCTCGATGAACCAGACACAAGTTTCCGATTTTGGTTTCACTTCTCGATTGATGGACAGACGAAGACAGATTAACCGGACTTGAAGAGATTGGAGATGTTGAATGAGCGGAATTTTTGAAACAGACCTTTCATGTTTGGAAGATTTGATTTTATGAAGGCCGAAGTTCTTGGCGACTAAATTTCATTTCCGTTGAATCTCTTAAGTTTCGTGATGACGTAATAAGACCCTCTAATGATTTGAGTTCCCTAGAAGCATTTCAATTCGTGTTTATTTTTCGTATGTTCGTTGATGACTTTGCTTTGAGAGATGTTGGCGCATTGTGGAAGATATGATGCTTGTGACGGCGTACCACATTTCTGCTAGGAAATCTGGGATTTTGATACTCTTGCGAATAGTTTTGTTTCCCTTTTTGACTTTGGCATTCGATTTTGGTTGACCTCCGAGGCTGTAGAAGTACTAGGTGGATTAAGATAAGTGGTTTTGATTACGACTTGAGATAAAGTATGATCATCATGAAGGCATAATTATGTGGTGCTAGTATTATGACGCCTGATCAACGTGATAATACTTACACCATATAACGTGCAATCATTGTGCCATAGGATATCTTGGGGAGTACCTAAGAAGTTTAGAATTTGATCTCCGTTTGGATTATCTGTGATTAGTGAGACTTTAGGTTCATTCTACCTGTGCGTTTACTCTGCCCTTGTTCATTAGATATTTGGATGAGTTTGGACTCTCGTTTTGCATTCGGTTGACCTCAGTTATAAACCTTAAACTCTTTGTAGAACTCTCTACTGTTGATACAGTTAATTTGACTTGAAACTTTGTTCGTATTCCATATGAGCTTTCTGAAGATTCACCTATCGTCCATTTTATGTTGCATGGACCTTTTGTTCTGAATCAACCTAATTTGTCTCCTTCTGAGAAATTTTGAACCCACCTTGTTTTGATTTGAGTCATGAGAAACTATTTGGTTTGAAGATCCTTTTTGGAAGAACCTCCCCGGGCGTGAGAATGTGGTGACGATCTTTTGCGATTTGCAACGACTTCGTCTAACTTTGCGACTTCAATTTTCGAGGACGAAATTTTTTTTTAGAGGGGAAGAGTTGTAAAACCCTAAATTCCGAAATACTAATTTTACGTCTAAATTATAATTTTTCCCTAAGTTATGGATATGGTTAATTAAAAAAAAAAAAAAAAAAAAAAAAAAAAAAAAAAAAAAAACCTAAAAACTATACGTTGTGAATATAATTGCAATGCATTACAACAACCTAAAAATAAGAAATGACATTTGAACCTTTGAACAACAATATAATCTAAAGTTTAAATACTTACACTATGAGTTAGTTACAAGTAAATCGACACAACTTAATATTCCTAAGCATATATCACACATTAATATGTTAAGTTTGGACCTTTTTCTAGCCTTTGTAAATATGGTACACAAATTTTCATTTATGGAGAGTTAATACCGAAATTAATCAAGAATATTTTGAAGAATAATTCTCCCCTATCACCACACAAATCACGGTACATTTTTCCCATTTGATTGACCCATTCATTACCCACTTCTCCCAACCGTATATCATTATTTTACTTCACACATAAAACCCTACAAACAAACTAAGCGGCGGCAGTTTCCATCTTCCTTCAAGAAATTGTATAGGGTGCGAAGCAAGGAGAAGAAGGTAGTGTTTCAGCCTGGGTGATCGCGAAGGTGATCGTGGCAGTTTGGTGTGCTCGTCGTGGGGTTGATTCGAATAAGATTTATTTTAGTTTTGGTGTCTCTCGCTCTTTTCATCTTTGAGGTATCCCTCCTTTTGTATTGGTGTTCTTTTTTTCGACATATGAAACATATACACGTTTAGAACATATTAACCAAATTGTTGTTAAACTACACGTATGAATGATAGATCGCATAAAATTATAAAAACTGAGTAACAGGTGTCGAGATTAAATCTGTTTTGCTTTTCGAATACGTTTTGATATACGTTTAACTTGGTTATGAGAAACATGCGAGCGACACATTTATATAAGTGCTGAAACTGGATATTACATGATGATAATTGTTCGGTTTTGAATCTTTCGAATCTTATATCAAGAAAACTTAAATTTGGCCATTGAATCCTATTATGAGCGTCAAAGTCGACATCGAAACCTAAAATTTTATAAAGAATATAAAGAGACATGCATGAGTTTTAACGTAAAGAAGGGGATACACACAATCAGTTTACTCGTAACATGAAATGATGAAATATTATCACATGAAATAAGGAAACATATACATGTCGACCTTGATATTTTGGGGCCGTTTCAAATGAGTATCATGCATTGGTTTTGAACTATTTGATTCATGTTAAAACCTGGTTTATTTTAATCGAAACGATGGAATAAAGGTGTGCATGTTTTGATGTCGACTTATTTAAAACATGTATGATGAAGATGAGTAGTTAGTTGTCTGCTTGTGGAATGGAAACTATACATGCATATATAACAGGTTCATAGCTAGGAAGAACATATATACTAAAGATTTATAATGGGTAAATTCATGTACAGCACATAAGTATTTCAAATGGAGAATTTTCTAGTTAAAATAATAGTTACACGTTAAAATTGGGTGAGTTGTGGTCACATGCGAGTTGTGTGTGAAGTGTGTAGCTCGTTCACATTTGTTATTATGGTGTCTTGGTGGGTCAATCATGAGTCTTAAGCATGTGTGTATTTGAACCGGATTAAAAGAGTAATAGCCTATGATTTTATGTGGAACTTGTGTGTTGTTAATATTAAGTGGGGTGTGTTAAACCGTTGTCGTATGAAAGTTATAAATTGTGAGTCGACATGTGCTTAAATAGATTCGAAAAGTGTAAATAATCTTGGGCTTAAGAGCTGTGAGTCGTGTGGGTATACGTGTGAATAATTGTATTTTTTTTTATTTTTTATTTTTGATCGCCGCAGTCTAAAATAATGTTGAGATTACGTTTAAATAAATTACAAAACGACGGAGTCCTAAGTTTTTATTTTGATATAATATACTATATAAACCTCAAAGTTAATTATTTGACAATTCTAAATATTAAAGTTGATAATTTACGTTTATGACCTTAAACTTTATTAATTGGACATAATTAACCTTAAACATGATAATATAATTAACTACGTATTAAATCAGTTATGACATTAAATGAACTATGAATGGACGTATAAGTAATGATCTATAATTCGTGTAGATTCGTTGAAGAAGGCGATTTCCTTTCTGTTTGCTTTCATTTCATTTGCTAAGGTACAGATATTCTGCCCTTTTTAATAAGGTGCCTTCAGTCTCTTGAACACTGATCTGATTTGACCTTGACCTTTGCTATGAACCTTTGACATTTGAACCTTTGGCATATGAACCTTTTGAGATGAATCCTGTGATATGAACCTTGACATTTGGACTATGATTATGACTATATGAACCTTTGTTTTGATATGACCCCTTAACCTTTGACCCCAGTTTGATACTACGAGCCAAATATGTTTCCTAGCCATGAAGGTAACATGGCCGTGTCATTGATGCACCAATGGCATGACTCTTGTGTGGTCAGAGTGATTAACCACACCGTCCCCATTTTGATTTGATATGAGCTCACTATGATTTGTTATGGCCAATATGATTTGTTTGGGGGGCGTATGGATGCATCCTAGATTTGCTTTGTATATGATATGATATGATTTGATTTGGTGACTGATGATGGGTGCAATCCACGTCTTTCACAAAATTTGGGAGCTAGCTACTCCATTTGAAGAATGAGGACACCCCTCATATTATCTGATTATCTGAGAGGTCTCCCCTCTATATGATTTGAAGATTATGGTTACAATATGATATGATTTGATTTGTTTGGGCTCGTGGTGGATGACTGTCCTAAACCTTTACTCTTGTATCTTATTTATATCTCATTCATTATGCTACATCTGTTTATTTCCGTTTACTTTCGTTTCCGTTTATTATATATCTGTTCACTGGGCTTTTTAAGCTCAGCCGCGTTTCTTTTCCCGCGGCAGGTTTTAGTTGGAAGCTGGGTAAGAGTGAAGAGACTTTTGGACTTAGAAGACCTTGATAGTTATTTCGAAGTAGAAGTTATTAGAAGAATTGCACTTGCAGACTTAGTATTTAGCCTTTGTTTCCTTTGTATCCTTGTGTATTCAATATTTCATTTGTAACCTTTGAGAATCTTTGTATTACTTTTGAATGTATGCTTTGTTTGGTCTGATATGAAGCCATTAATGTGATACTTTTACCCTTGCCGGGTTGGGGTGTTACACTAATCTGACTATCAGAAACCCATCTCCAAAAGCTCAAGAAGTATCTTTTGATGATGACCTTTTAACATCATCTGATGATGATGATCAACAAGCACTTCCACTATCAGTTGTATTGACAAGAGAGATAGAGAAAGCAGTGGCAAAAATGAGTAATTTCAAGTGCCCGAAAAACATCAACCACTTCCAAGACTTGACAAACAAGTTTTGGGACTTCCTTGTTGGAAAGTGTGGAACTCAATCAATGGCAAAGGAGTTCACAAATCCATGCCAGACTTCAAGGACAAGGGCAAGAGGAAGCTTGAGTAGTGGTTATGTGTTAGATTGGTTTAGGTTTGTGTGTTGGGAGTTGGTTGGTTTTGTTGGTTTTTCTTATGTAATGAATCCACCTCTTTAATGAATAAATTTTATGCACCTGTTTATAATTCATCTCTGACTCTTAATTCCTCCCCTGAATTTCATAATCATCTTCAACAGCAACTGAACAAACTTTTAATTCCTCCCCTGTTTGGAAGAATCTTCACCATCAGATGAACTCAACATATGACATCCAAGCTCAGCATCCAGTATGACAATTTGTACAAGTTACCATCAATTCAGTTGTTTAGTTTCAAACTGCTCTCAACACTTCCAGATGTGTTACCTTCTGAGAGAGGTGTATCATAGAGCATAAACTCAGTAGGAACTAAGTTGGAACAATCAGTACAAACTGGTGAAGCCAGCAGTACAAACTGTCAACCCCAGCAGTACAAACTGTTAGCAAAAATTTTCAGAGATAAAATCAAGTTATAATTTTGAATGTGGACCTGAAAACATTTTTGTCCACTTATAGTTTTTAGCAAACTATCAGCTATGAACGGATTTGACATGTCTTTACCAATAGCCGTTTGCTATGGACTAGCCAACTCTTCACACTTAGATTTGGTGAGTTGATAACCAACCAGTTTTTGGTAAACTGTCAACCATAAACGGATTTGAGTAGTCTTTACCAGAAACCATTTGATCTGGACTAGTTGATTCTTATGTGGGTTAGACATGATGAATCAATTACCATTTGTTGTGTGACAAGCATTCACACTTGACAATCCAAACCACCATACATTCCAAAGCACAATCCAAAGCAAAAAGCTTTTCTTAACCTGAAATGTTAGTCCAATACCAAAGAAAACACAATACACAATATTCTCTTGTAACAGTTATCACAATTGACTAACAAATTCACAAACAGTGCTAAAACTTACCAAGCAGTACTAACTATACAAATAGCACAACTAGCAGTACAAAAACCAAAACCATTTAGACATTAATCTTTTGAAGGATTAAGCATTCCAATACCTGTTACCAAGTACTGAAATCTGCTTACATCAAAACCTTTTGTTAAGAGATCAGCAAAGTTGTCATCAGTATGTATTTTAACAACTTTTATTAACTTCTTTTCAGCACAGTCTCTTATAAAATGATGTCTAATTTCAATATGTTTAGTTTTTGAATGTTGAACAGGATTCTTAATGATACACATTGTACTGCTATTGTCTATATGTATAATTGTGTTTAAGAAATTGTACCATAATCAAGCATCTGGTTTTGAATCCAAAGAACTTGAGCACAACAACTTGCTGCTGCCACATATTCTGCTTCAGTAGTAGATGTGGCCACCATAGTCTGCTTCTTACACTGCCAAGAAATCAATCTTCGACCTAAGAACTGACAACCACCTATTGTAGATTTTCTATCCATGCTAGCACCAGCATAATCAGAATCAGAGAATGCCACTAGATCAAATGCAGACTCTTTAGGATACCATAGCCCTAAGTTAGGTTGACCTTTAAGGTATCTGAAGATTCTCTTTACTGCTGTGAGATGAGAAACCTTAGGATTTACTTGGAATCTTGCACAGGCACAAACAGCAAACATAATGTCAGGCCTAGATGATGTAAGGTACATCAGAGACCCAATAATAGATCTATACATGTGCACATCCACATCTTCACCACTGTGATCCTTTAATAGCAAATGTGTCTCCTTATCAACTGGCGTGCTAGCAACCTTGGCATCTGTGAATTGGAATTTCCTCAATATTTCACCAACATATTTATCCTGAGAGATAAATATACCATCTGGCTTTTGCTGTACTTGAAGACCTAGAAAGAAGGTAAGCTCTCCCATAGAACTCATCTGAAATTGGTCTTTCATCAGCTTTTCAAACTCCTTACACATCTGTTTCTTTGTAGAACCAAAAATGATGTCATCTACATAGACTTGTACCAGTAGAATATCACCCTTGTTCTTTTTAATAAAGAGAGTTTGATCAATTTTCCCTCTATGAAACCCATTCTTCAGAAGATATTTAGCAAGAGTTTCATACCAAGCTCTTGGAGCCTGATGCAATCCATATAGAGCTTTCACCACCTTATAAACCTTGTCAGGATGCTCTGGGTCTATAAAACCTGGAGGTTGTGAAACATAGACCTTCTCATCAATAGTACCATACAGAAAGGTACTTTTCACATCCATTTGATAGACCATAAACCCCATAAAGGAAGCATAAGCAAGAAATAATCTTATTGCTTCAATCCTAGCAACTGGAGCAAAAACCTCCTCATAATCTATACCCTCTTCCTGAGTATAGCCTTGAGCAACCAATCTTGCTTTGTTCTTTATCACAATGCCCCTCTCATCCTTCTTGTTCCTGAATACCCACTTTGTACCAATCACTCTCATTCCCTTTGGTAGATCAACCAGAACCCATACATTCTGAATTTTGAATTGAAGCATCTCTTCTTGCGTAGCTTCAACCCAACTTGATTCTTCTAAAGCTTTTAACACATTCTTGGGTTCAATCTGAGATAGAAAACATACAAACATACACTCATGCTCATCATCATGATGTTTTTCTTCATATACCACACTGAGAAATCCATGATGATCTAGGTCTTGAATTTGCCTTCTGGTCTTGACTCCAGATTGTACATCTCCTATGATATTGGTAAGTGGATGATTCCTATGTACAATAGTATGGGGAGTAGAAGGAGCTGCATAGCTGGTAGGCATGTTTTTCAGACCATCTCCAAAGAAATCAAACTCATCAGCTTGAGAAGCAGTATAAACTGGTGAATCAAGATGAGGTTGACTTGGTCCAGCAGCATCACTATTTGGCTCAGCAGTAGGAACTAGTGGCTGAGTAGTACTAACTCCATTTGTACTGCTTGTTGGATTTTCAGCTTCTTTACCATTCTGACCACTGGTTTCAGCAACATCTTTCTCTTTGTCTACACCACTTGATGATGGAATATCATCTTTCTTTGGAGAAGACTCATTCACTTGACTTTCTTCCATGACTGGTATGAAAATGCAATCATCATCTTCCTCCTCAGAACCTGCATCATGGTTAGTATTTGTACCTGTAACAGGCACATAATTCATGGAATCTAAAAGACTGTCAATATCAAAGATCCAATCCGGACCTACACCTGCAACATTTGGTTTATTCTCCAAAAATTCTATGTGCAGATTTTCTTCTACATGCTTGGTGCTTGTATTGTACACCCTAAAAGCCTTACTGTGCAGAGAATAACCAACAAAGAAACCTTCCTCAGATTTCCCATCAAACTTTCCTAGTTGATCTTTGGTATTAAGGATAGTAACATGACAACCAAAAGGTCTCATGAAGCTTAAAGCAGGGGTTCTACCTCTAAGAAGCTCATAAGCAGTCTTATTGTGAGGTTGCACAACTAAAACCCTATTCAACACATAACAAGCAGTACTAACTGCTTCAGCCCAAAATGAAACTGGTAGCTTAGAGTCAGCTAACATTGTCCTAGCAGCCTCTATCAGAGTCCTATTCTTTCTCTCAGCTACACCATTTTGCTGTGGGGTTCTAGCTACACTAAACTCCCTCTTAATATCTTTTTCTCTGCAAAAATCATCCATCACCCTATTCTTAAATTCAGTCCCATTGTCACATCTGATTATTTTAACTTTCTTATCAACTAGGTTTTCTACTTCAACAATGAAGGTCTTAAGGATTTCACTAGTCTCATCCTTAGTTTTCATAAAGAATACCCAAGAAAACCTACTGTAATCATCAGTGACAACAAGGCAGTGTCTCTTAAAATTAAAGCTATTCACAGAAGTAGGACCAAACAAGTCCATATGCAACATATATAAAGCTTGAGAAATAGAGTTCTGGGTCTTTGGCTTACATGAGGCTCTTTGTTGCTTACCTTTAAGGCAAGAAACACAAGTTTGGTCATTGAGAAAAGTTTTTTTTGGTAAACCTCTTACCAACCCATTTTTAGCAATATTGTTAATGGTTTTAAAATTAACATGACCAAGCCTTCTGTGCCACAACATTGATTCTTCCAATGTGGCTTTTGCAACAAGACAAGTAAGTCCAACCTTAGGAACTAGTTTATTCATCTCAACACTGTATGTATTATCCTTTCTAGGGATTTTAAGCAATACTTGACTTTCATCAGGTAGCTTGAAATCAGGAGAAAGAATAAGACAATCAGTATTAGTAAATAAAACTTTGTTCTGTTTATCACAAATTTGTGATACACTGAAAAGATTGTACTTAAGTTCTGGTACATAATACACATTTTCAAAATCAAGATTACCAGTTTTAATTACCCCTTTACCAGTAATCCTTCCTCCAATACTACCACCAAAGAAAACTGGTCCTCCATCCAGAGCAATAAAGTCTGAAAGGTATGACATGTTGCCAGTCATGTGCCTTGAACATACACTGTCTGAATATCCTCTATCTTCTTTACTATTTGAAGGATGTTCCTGCACACAAAATAAAGGTGTTAGTTTCTTTTGGGGATCCAAAGCATCACTGGTTTGGATCTGCCTTGTGCATCAAGATGAGAAAACTTGTTGGAGGTCTTTGATGCACCATTGGGTTTGGTAGAATTTTTAACCCAATGTGCTGAGGCCTTGACAACATTGCCCCTTTTTCCCTTAACATTTAAGTGCCTAGCAGTAGGATTTGTTGGTCTAGCAGTTGGAACTGCTGAACTAGCAGTTGGAACTGCTTGTTTAAATTTAGGCACCCACTTCTGATTAGTCATTGCTGTTTTCTTATAAAAATGCCTTTTAACTGTTTGTGCATGATTTGAAAATTGATTTGCACTTGAAACAATTTGCTTGTCATTAAACCACTTATTTTGACTAGCAGTTGAAACTGTTTTGATGCCAGTCCTTAATATAACAGCTTTAGGTGACAACTTATGATTTGCATTAGGGCTTGTCAATCTAGTTACACTGTTTTGAGTTACCCTAGAATTGTTATTCCTGTTCACCCTTGTATACCCATAAACCCTCTTTTTCCATGGGTTAGAATCACAATAAGCAGCCATATGATCAAAACTTCCACAAACAAAGCACACTTTTCTAATCATTGCAAACTTATCATCCAATTTCTTAGATTTTGAGTGATTCCAGTTCCTATTACTACCCTCAGAAATTGGTGATCTGTTCTTAGTCCTATACATCTTAGCATATCTAACACTTTTCCTAACTGGTTTTATGTTTTCAGTCTTAACCACTTTAGGAGCATGTTTAACTTCTACCTTAACAACATTAGGTTTGTCCTTAACCTCTACATCCTCATCATCAGATGTCCAATCCTCAATAGTTGGTGCATCTGAGTTCCTATCAGAGGACATCTTTTCCTCAGAAAGAGATTTATCACTAGCACTCACAAAAGAATATTCTGCCTTAACAAATTTAAAAGGATTCTCACTAATCTTAACACCATATCCAGGAAAATCCATATTCTTAAACTCTTCTAAACCTGTATGAGCTAAATCAATTCCTGGTGGAACAAACATTCCTCTAAGAGGGGGTACAACTGACTTATATCCTAAACCAGACTTAGCTTTGTTAACTATTTGAGTCTCCACTATCTTCTGAACTCCCTTTGAAGTATGTTCAAGAGTTTCTACACTTAACTGGATGTTTTCTTTTTCCTTTTTAAGCTTTTCTAGTTCATATACAAGTCCACTCATTTTATTATCTTTTATTTGCAAATCCCTCTTTAAAACTCCTATCTCATCAGAGAAGTTTGACTCATTCTGTCTATAAAACACAATTTGTTCTTCCAAAACAGCTAGTCCTCTTTTATGATTTAACAGACTAAAATTTACTTGATTATATTCTACTCTAAGATCATCATACTGTTTCTTAAGACACTCATAATCTTTTAAAGCAGAACAAGTATTTGAACACTTTTGAACAATATGTACCTCAGAGTCTGAGAAAGCCATCAAACCCAAGTTAGCTGGTTCCTCTTCTTCCTCCATGAAGCTCCAATCAAATCCAGCTCCATCTACAGCTACCATAGCCTTGGAAGAAGGCTCTTCAACATTAACTGTTCTCCTTGTTCCTTGCTGATTCTTAAACCCTTGACCCTAGTTGCTTTGTTGTCTTGGACCTCTACATTCCCTGGCAAAGTGCCCCATCTTGTGACAATTAAAGCATTCCACCTTAGACTTATCATACCCAGCAACATCTCTTCCATTGAAGGTAATCTTATTCCCAGTCCTTTGGTAATACTTCTTAGCCCTGATGCTTATCAAAGCCAACTGCCACTTTAAATCCATAGCTTCCAAATCATCTTCAGCAATTTGAAGAAGATCTTCATTAAAGATCTTTGACCCACCAGACTGTTCTGACACAAATGCATATATGGTCTCTTCAATCAAGCCAGCAGTACTAGTTTTTACACTAGCAGTGCTAACTGTTGGTTTAGCAGTACCAACTGCTTCTTCATCTTCATGATTCGAACTGTTTAAAGAAGATACGAAAGCCATATTCCCTGAACTAGAACTGATACTACCACTCTTCTTCACCTTCTGCTCAACAATCTTAAGATTGTTGTAAAGCTCATTCATTGTCATTTTCTCCAGGTCTGGTTTATTGCTCCAAACCACAACATAAGTGTTCCATTCAGTAGGTAAACTATTTAGAAACTTCATGTTGAGGTCTTCCTGTGGAATTACAATCTTCAACACAGTAAGTTGACTGATGATCTTTTGAAGCCTATTAAAGATATGGTCCAAAGTTTCATTGCTTGATGCAGTGAAGTTCTCATAACTTTGCTTAAGTAGGGTTTTCTGTGCCTTCTTGGTAGCTTCATTGCCACCAAATCTTTCCACCACTGCTTCAAAAAGAGTTTTAGCAGTCTCGTAATGGCTAAAATTCAGCACTTGATCATTAGGAATTGCCATTAATAACAAATTCCTAGCCTTCTGATCATGCTTCTTTTTAATTCTCTCCTCGTTTGTAACTGGCTCAGTGTTAAGCTTTGTGATCTTGGAACCATCAGCACGTGTTTCTTCAACAGGAATTGGTTTGAAGGAATCACCGTTGATAATGATATCCCATAATGCATAGTCTTGCACCATGAAATATTGTTCTATTCTGAGCCGCCATAAATCGTATTCATTCTGTTTCAGCATGGGGAGTTTAGCAAGGATTGAGGTTTGAGGTGTCTCCATATCCATCTTCTTGGTTGCTAGTGAGTAAATACTTCTGGATCTTCTAAACTTAAAGTATCAGAAACCTGTCTCTGATACCACTAGACCGGATCTAAACACACACGTTGTGTTGAGGATACTTTGAGTATATACTTGATAGCACGCGGAATTTACTACCATGTACTTAGAAGAATATGTGTTTGGTGATTGTGGGATCGTATGAATGTTACAATAATAATAAACAAGACAATTTGTTTAACCAAACTCTTTTCTTTCAATATATTGAACGATTAAACATGAAGCTCTTAACAATGCTTGTACGTATATGAGATATGAATATCGATTATGTATATAAAACCCTAACTAAGGATCTCTTTTTTTAGCACAAAGAGTCCTTTACAAGTAAACTATATTCGTATCATTCTATACAAATAAGATATACATCATATCCATTCCATATTTATCTTCACACGGTTTCATCTTGATCTTCTAAGCAGTCCTAACTTTTCTTCATCAGTAGTACTAACTGTTCTTGTATTCTTCTCTTCATCAGCAGTACTAACTGTTCTTATATTCTTCAACCATGCTAACTGCTTAATTTAATTCCCAACAGACCATTATAGCTTGGATGGCACAAGAGCTAGAGCAGCTACGCATCGGTCAGGATGGATTTTAGGAGTTGAGATGTACCTATACTAAACTGGGTAGTTGCCAGTTAGTGGTAGTAGTATTCTTCTATTTGTAATCGAGGAACTTATGTTATTTCTTAGATGTTCGAGCTTGAGATTTTGTATGCACAACCTTATTCTAATATATGACGAGCTTGGCCGACTATTTTATTGTATTGTCGTTCTTAGGAAATTTACCTTACCCATATACATTACACTTGTGCAAATTCTTCAAACCTTGATTCTCTCTATCCTCCTTATACAGCGTGATGCCTCCAAAGAAAGTAACTAGAGTCACCCGTGCACAAACAATAAACCAAGGCCCCGCTGGAGCTGCAGCAGCCCCACCTGTGAATCGAGCCATGCTCGATCAGCTCATAGAGGAACGAGTAGCAGCATTGGCTGCAGCAAACAACTCCACAACAGACGTTGGAAACTCGAGACCTGCAACCAACAATGCTCATGGTTGTACATATCAAGAATTCCGGAAAATAATGACCGGAGGTTTTGGTGGTACTGAAGGAGCAGTTGTATTGGTCCGATGGATCGAAAGATTAGAGACGGTGTTTAGGATTTGTGGATGTTTGGAGGAGGACCAAGTTAAGTTTGCATCGTTCACATTTCTGGATGCAGCTCTAACTTGGTAGAATAACTACTTGAAGTCATCTGGCTATGACGCTGCGTATGCAATGTCATGGGAGAGCTTTAAAGAGATGGTTCTCAAGACATACTGCCCTAGGAATGAAGTGAAGAAGCTAGAGGTAGAATTTTGGAATCTTAAGGTACAAGGCACCAATATGGCAGTATATAACCAACGCTTTCAGGAACTAGCCCTATTGTGTCCTGATATGGTTCAAACTGAGACTCGCTTGTTGGAGAGGTATATCGGTGGATTACCTCAGTCTATTAAGGGAAACGTCACTACGTATAAGGCTGCAGATCTCCACGAAACAATGGAGGTAGCCAACAAGCTGATGGATCAGGTGATCGAAGATTCGATCGAAGCGGGTGTGGACAACAAAAGAAAATGGGATGACCATCCCCGAAACAATAACCACCCGAACAAGAGGCATGAGATTGCTAAAGTGTATGCTGCCGGACCGACAGAGAAAAAGGTCTACGCTGGAAACTTGCCATTTTGCAATCGATGCAAGTTGCATCACAAGGGTCCGTGCACAGTCAAATGCAATAAGTGTCAGAAAGTAGGACATATGACCCGCGATTGCAGAGCAAGACCTCTAGCGACAGCACAGGTTGCACCGGCAAATAACCCAAAGGCTAAAATCACGTGTTTTGGCTGTGGTGAAAAAGGACATTATCGGAGCGAATGCCGGAAGATTAAGAACCAGGGAAACGGTGGCAACAGAGGCCAACTAGGAAACCAGGGTAATCAGAGAAACCCAGGAGCTGGCATGAACCAAGTAGTTGTTGTGCCCCAAGGGAATCGGGGGAATGATACAGGAGCCCGTGGCAGGGTGTACGCGGTGGGAAAAGTGGAAGCCCAGGAAGACCCAAATGTGGTGACGGGTACGTTCCTTTTAAATAACAGCTATGCATCTATACTATTTGATACGGGAGCAGATAGAAGCTTTGTCTCTACTGTCTTTAGTCCATTACTTGGTATTACCCCGACCACCTTAGGCAACGTGTTTAATATAGAGCTAGCTAATGGGAAAATAGAAAAAGTAGAGACCATAGTAAGAGGTTGCACTTTAAACTTATTAAACCGCCCATTCAACATTGACCTAATTCCTGTAGAACTGGGTAGTTTTGATGTTATTATCGGCATGGATTGGTTGTCGAAATACAATGCCACAATACTCTGTGACGAAAAGATCGTCCGACTACCTTACGAGAACGAGCATATGAACGTCGAAGGCGATAGAAGAGACCGACGAAGTACCTCGAGGTTAAATGTTATCTCTTATGCGAAGGTCTAGAGACATCTCGAGAAAGGATGTCTTCTCTTTTTGGCTCAAGTTGCTGGAAAGGAAAAAAAGGAGCCGGAGGGAAAGCGATTGGAAGAGGTACCAATTGTTAGAGATTTCCCAGAAGTCTTCCCTGAAGACTTACCTGGACTTCCACCAAAACGACAGGTCAAATTTCGGATTGATCTAGTACCAGGTGCTGCACCCGTGGCACGAGCGCCTTACCGACTAGCCCCAACAGAACTACAGGAGTTGTCTGACCAGTTGTCAGAACTTGCTGAAAAAGGATTCATCAGACCCAGTTCCTCGCCTTGGGGAGATCCAGTTCTGTTTGTCAAGAAGAAAGACGGATCATTCCGAATGTGCATCAATTATAGGGAACTCAATAAGCTGACCATCAAGAACCGATACCCACTTCCCAGAATCGACGATCTGTTCGATCAACTCCAAGGATCGTGCGTCTATTCAAAAATTGACTTAACATCTGATTATCATCAACTGAGAGTACGAGAAGAAGATATCCCAAAGACGGCTTTTAGAAATCGATATGGCTACTATGAGTTACAGGTTATGCCTTTTGGCTTAACCAACGCACCAGCGGTATTCATGGATCTCATGAATCGGGTGTGTAAGCCGTACTTGGACAAGTTTGTGATCGTCTTCATTGACGACATATTGATATACTCTAGGAGTGAAAAGGAGCATGAAGAGCATCTTAGGCTAATACTGGAATTATTGAGGAAAGAGGAGTTATATGTCAAGTTTTCCAAGTGCGAGTTTTGGATACCAACAGTCCAATTCTTAGTTTACATGATTGATAAACAAGGTATACATGTAGATCCTACAAAGATTGAGTCGATAAAGGATTGGGCATCACCTAAAACTCCCACCGAAATACGCCAATTCTTAGGACTCGCAGGGTACTACAGAAGGTTCATAGAGGGATTCTCAAAAATAGCGAAACCTTTGACGAAGTTGACCTAGAAGAATGAGAAATTTGACTGGGGAGAGAAAGCGGAGGAAGCTTTTCAACCTCTCAAGGAAAAGTTGTGTAGCGCACCTATCTTAGCCCTGCCTGAAGGCAGTGAGGACTTTGTAGTCTACTATGACACCTCTCATAAAGGGTTAGGAGTTGTACTGATGCAGCGAGAAAAGGTGATAGCTTACGCCTCACGACAACTAAAGACCCACGAGAAAAATTACACTACCCATGACCTAGAGCTAGGGTCAGTAGTGTTTGCCCTCAGAATCTGGAGACACTACCTTTACAGCACCAAGTGAGTAGTATATACCGACCACAAAAGTTTGTAACATATCTTAGATCAGAAGGAACTCAATATAAGGCAACGTCGATGGTTAGAATTGCTCAGTGACTATGACTGTGAAATTCGATACCACCCGGGCAAAGCAAACGTGGTAGCGGATGCACTTAGCCGAAAGGAGAGACCGAAACCCCTAAGAGTAAGATCGTTAGGTATGACCATTGTCGCACCACTACCCTCAAGAATTCGTGAAGCTCAAATTGAGGCTCTTAAGGAAGAAAATAGACCAAATGAGAAAATTTATGGAATGCCCGAGAGTGAAAATGGGTTCGTGAAGAAAGCAGATGGAACTTTTTATTACAAGGACAGGAGTTGGATTCCGCTCTACGGAGGTATACGAGACCTCATTATGCACGAATCCCATAAGTCAAAATATTCCATTCATCCGGGAGCCGACAAGATGTACCTTGACTTGAAGAAGCTGTATTGGTGGTCCAATATGAAAGCCGACATTGCGACTTATGTCAGTAAATGTCTAACGTATTCCAAGGTCAAGGCTGAACACCAGAGACCATCAGGTTTACTCTTACAACCTGAAATCCCTGAGTGGAAATGGGAACGTATAACCATGGATCTCATCACTAAATTGGCCAGGACGTCAAGTGGTTACGATACCATTTGGGTGATTGTCGACCGTCTTACCAAATCCGCTCACTTCCTACCTATTAAGGAAAATGACAATATGGACAAGCTTGCACGACTGTATGTGAAGGAAATAGTTGCTCGACATGGAGTTCCACTTTCAATTATATCCGACAGAGATAGTCGTTTTACGTCAAATTTTTGGAGATCTCTACAAGATGCCTTAGGAACCGACTTAGATATGAACACAGCGTATCATCCACAAATAGATGGTCAAAGCGAAAGGACCATCCAAACATTAGAAGATATGCTGAGAGCATGTGTGATAGATTTTGGCAACGGCTGGGATAGACATCTACCGTTGGCCGAATTTTCTTACAATAATAGTTATCACACCAGCATCAAAGCTGCACCATATGAGGCACTATATGGCAGAAAGTGCAGATCCCTAATCTGCTGGGCTGAAGTAGGAGAAAGTCAACTAACCGGAACAGAGTTAGTGCAAGAGACGACAGAAAAGATCGTACAGATCAAGAGCCGAATGCAAGCGGCCCGAGACCGTCAGAAAAGCTATGCTGACAAACGACGAAAACCACTTGAATTTCAAGTTGGAGATCATGTCATGCTGAAAGTATCGCCATAGAAAGGCGTGATCCATTTAGGGAAATGTGGAAAGCTGAACCCTCGATATATAGGTCCTTTCAAAATTCTCACGAGAATTGGACTAGTAGCTTACCGACTTGAGTTACCTCAGGAACTCAGTTCCGTACACAACGTGTTCCATGTGAGCAATTTAAAGAAGTGTCTTTCCGACGAAACCCACGCCATTCCATTAGAAGAAATTAAAGTTGATGAAAGGTTGAACTTCGTCGAAAAACCCGTTGAAATAATGGACCGAGAGATCAAACGGCTAAAGCAAAGCCGTATCCCTATCGTCAAAGTCCGTTGGAACTCCTGAAGAGGTCCCGAATACACTTGGGAGTGGGATGACGAGATCAAACGAAGATACCCACATCTCTTTACACACCCAGCGGGTAACCCTAAGTGAAAACCGAGGACGGTTTTCGTTCCTAAGACGGGGAGGATGTGACAAATGGTAAATTTCCCTAATATATATATTTAAGACAATTCATTTTCTGTGACTAGAACACCTGACTAGACCGTTATATGTTTAACACGGATAACAGACCTGCACATATTGTCACCCGGAAATCTCACTAAAGAACAGTGAAATTATCACATCTTATAATTTACTCATTATATTGTAATGAGAACGGGAGGTTATCCCAGTTTCACACAGACTGACACCACACGCAAACCAGAAATAAATATGAGATTCAGGAATTCTTGTGAATACTTAAAAACTCAAAAATACATTCAAGTATTATAGAAACGACTCTGAAAATACAATTCCCCATATTTAAGACGGTTCCGGGAAGGACCCGAAATTAACTTAGTTCAACGAGACACGGGTATCAAATATCACTCCTTAACTAAACAACAAACTAAATACTTAAATTAAAACACTCCCCACTCACACCTTTACCAACAATCAGCTTTATCTAACCCTAGGAATACTCTTAATTTTGTCTGCCCCTTTCTTCTTCCCAAAACCCCATCGAACCATCACTTTCCCTCCCCCCCCATCCTTATTTCCCTTTCTCTTTGACCCAGGACCTTTGTCATCTTCACGGGTATAGGTATCCACACAAGTCAAAATAGGGTAGACACCATCAAGGTAGAAATAGCACACAAAGGGAAGGATTATTTCTCCCAAATCCGAAAGCTCATATGGAACTACTCTCCAAGATTCACCATTTAATCCGCTCCTCCAAGAGATGTCGAACCACAACTCAACAAGCATACACCAAAAATCTGAGAATCACTCAAGAAAGATTAAGTGTGGTAGCGATTGTGGTTCTATTTGGAGGTTGGGGTATTTGGTTTGGAGCAGTGGGTTATTCGGGTTTGGAGTTTCAATCGAGTCCTTCATCTCTCAACAAACACTGTAAGAATTAAATCCCTCTTCGGATTCATTTAGTTTTTGTTATTTTTAAAATCCATTTATGATAAGTAATTATAGGTCGACTGAAGGAATTAATTTAAGTGAGGCTATGATTAGTTCGTTCGAATATAATTTCCAGAAGTGATGATTATTGAGAAAAATTGTTAATTGTTGTTGTTGCTAGTGTGGCGTAAGAAGTTAGGGATTATAGAACTCGATTCATATATTTAGAGTTGATAAGCATTGTGACTATATTGCGTTCGAAAGACTCTAGGAAACACAGGTTCATGATTCGAACTTGGAAACATTGTGACTAGTGTAGAAAGGCTATGTAGGATGTTGTGTTGTTGCTAAGTGGGTGACAACAACCCACTGTGACTAACCATGGCCGAACAAATGACCACTCAAGCTAGGAGCGTTGGTGGTGGATGTTGGCTGGAAAGATCACCTCACATAGAGGAGGTTTTGATTCGAGTTCATTAGTGGCTATTAGACACAACCCATGAGGGCTATACCTTCGGTTCAAGCCTTGGAAGGCTCACTCGAACCTCAAACCCAAAACCACAAAAAGGATAGCACCAAATCGCCCTCAATACAACCCATCTAGGATGGTAAGTACTCGAATGAAGTGCTATTTTGTTTGGGAAACCGGCTGTAAAAATAGGAAAAGGAGAACATTTAGAGTCTTAAGGGTTAAGTCAATTTGAGGATTGATTTCCTACCCTTATCGACACCTAAGTCGTGCCAAAGACCAAGAACCCTTGTTACCACTTAGATCCTCAAGGCACAAAGTTGAGTAGTACTCGAACCTAGCCAATGACTTGAGTCATAAGAACTAGGCTAGCGACCATTCTCGGCCAAGAAAATGATTACCAAAAAGCATCACACCAAGTTGTTAACTTGGGTGTTCTGTGTTTCTTTGTTGAAAATACCAGGCCGAAACTCCACATAAAAATCCCACGTAGGAGCCCACTCCCAAGCCCAACAGACGGCCCTTAACACAGCCCACAACATGGGTCTGTGAACCAACCTTTAGGCCCACCAGAATATTTGTAAGGCCCAACCCAGTAGCGACCTTATTTCCCCCCTCCTCGAACTCAGTGGGCCGCAGCCCAATAGGTATTAAAGGTGCAGAATTCGGTTGATAATTAGAGTGATAGTTGTCGCAACAATTAAAATATACATGAGCTGTTCACGAAGATGTTTCGTAGTAACCAACATATAAACATGTAGAAACTTATATAGCCGAATACAAAAATGACACTTCATTTAAATTAACATACATGAAAATAATAATTGGATAGCCGAAATGTAAAACCCGACAACAATAGTGGAGACGTTTAGACTATAATAGTAGTTTATATATGACTTCGCAATGTCATAAATGGTGAAATATAAAACTCGGCGAAGGGAACATAAATACAAACTTATGTGTAGATAAAATGTGAAAAACAAGTGAAGTAGATGACGAACCAATTACACGATAAGTGTAGACTATAAACACGTTGGGATATATATGAGTTGACGCTTACAATCGTTATTTTAAAATCAAGTCAATTGATATACTGACTAGGAATGACGTAACCAACCTAACGTGAACAAATGGGACGACATACATATATTTCCAAACAAATAATGTGCAAAAATGGGTTATAGTAAATCATTAATAACAAATCAAACTTAGTTAACCAAGCTTAGTAAAATTAACGTTATATTTTCTCAAATAATTTAATTAGTAGGTAATAAACGTCACCTACGTTAGGTCGTACTTTAAAATTTATATACTCGGACATGATGAACAAAGTATACAACTACAATATATATATATATATATATATATATATATATACATAATATTATATATATACACACACACACACATACATATCACGTCTCGATTTAATTCCTTCGTACTTTTGATTGTTTAATATCCCCAACCTCTCATTACCGTACCTTTAGGTCATTTGTAGAGATTCCCCTTACCACACCTTAGGAAAGACCTTAGTAACCACACTTGCCGCCACACAAGTGACAACAACATAGATGCTCTAAAACATTGAAATTAAAATATGGAAGGACTTGAAATTTAATACTTGAAACTAAGACATGGTTATTTAATCTATGTGGCGTGTTGGTGCCGTGCACTCCTTAATTTCACAGCATTCACTGTTCAGACCATTAAAGGTGAGTTTATAGCCCCATTTTTACTTTTACTTGTTTTACAAATATGGGGTGAGAAACATGCAAAATCTTTTATGGACCATAATATTATTACTTTTTCTCAAAACTATTGCGTAGTTAGCCTAAGCCCTAGAACCCACTATCATGCCCATTTTCATGAGTCGTTAGTTCCCTTTGGGAAGCGCGATTGCTTTAGATAGATCTATTGGGGTGACTCCCCCGTTCGGTTAGCCAGACAGGTCTAGGCGGACGTATAGCAAGTCGGACTTCGAGTGTATTGGGTTAAACACTCGCTAAGGGCCCCTTGACTATTATTTATGTGTTAGATATTAGCACACTAAACTGTCGAGCTTCGGTTGCATGAACTTAGTGCTAGCGCGATAGATACTTTTGTATGACATTATATGTGTTGTAATGATCATGCTGGTCCAAATTAACTATTTGATGATTTTACTTTAACCTATGAACTCACCAGCTTTTTGCTGATTTTTTAGCATGTTTTTCTCATGTGTGTAATTTGATTTGTATGGCATGATTTGGCAAGGCAAGGGTCATGGAGCTTTTTTTTCTGACAGACTGGCTAATTGTATTTGAGACTTGTTTTTATGTGGGACCACTATATTTTGATGGGCCTAATTCTTATCAAAACAATGAATTAACTTTTGTAAAACTCTAATTGTTGTTTTAATTAAAAACGGAGTATGTATTCCGTTCTTTGTTACCTTGTGTTGTGATTTCCAATCGTTGCACCCGCAGTAGTACCCTCAAAGTTCTGTGTGCTTCCGCGACCGTTGAAAATTTTGGGGGTGTTACAAACTCTACTTGACGGGTAGGCGGTAGTCCAGGCAAGTCTTCGGGAAAGACTTCCAGAAAATCTCGAATAATCGGTACATCTTCCAATCGTTTCTCATCCGACTTCTTTTCGAATATGTGTGCCAGAAAAGCATGACATCCCTTCTTTATATACTTTTCGGTCTTGACACACGATATGATGTTTAATCGAGTTCTACTTCGTTCACCACGGATAATCAAGGTTTCACCATTAAAAGGAAGATGGACAACTTTTTCGTCGCAAATGATCTTGGCATGATGTTTGGATAACCAATCCATACCAATTATGACGTCAAAACTACCGAGCTTGATAGGCATGAGGTCAATGTTAAATTGATGGTTTAGGAAGTTAAAGGTGCATCCGCGGATTATGGTGTCGGAGCCAACTAAATTTCCATTTGCTAATTCAATGTTGTAGGCGGTGTCTAACGTGGTCGGTGAGATGTTAAGTAAAGGAGCAAAAGTAGTAGACACAAAACTTTTATCGGCACCCGAATCAAATAAGACTAAAGCATAACGACCATTGAGAAGAAACGTACCCGTGACAACAGTTGGGTCCTCAGTAGCTTCCCTTTTCTGAGATTGTAAACTCTTCCCCGAGCTCCATTATTCTGAGTTCCCGTTCCCTGATTCTTCTCCTTTGGGCATTGATTCTTGAAATGTCCTGTTTTGCCACATCCGAAACATACTCCGGGAACCCTTTGATTTGTTCCAGCAATAGGAGACCTACAGTCTTTGGTTAAGTGCCCAATTTTCTTACAATTGCCACATGGAGTAGGGCAACGTCTAGGATTGTGGTGACGTTGGCACTTGTCACACTTAGGAAGATTTCCTTCATAACCTTTCCTTTCAGTCGGGCCCGCTACATAAGCCTTAACAACTTCTTGTCTTTTGTTGGGTTGTTGAGTAGCATTTCCTCCATGAGTAGAATCGCACTTTCTCTTGTTGTTGTTACTGTTGTGGTAGCGGTTGTTGTTGTTATTGCTGCGATTACTGTTATTGCCATCTCGAGCAGCCTTTTCTCGAACAATTTGATCCATTAAATTGTGAGACATTCGGATTGTCTCATCCAGAGTACTCGGCTTAGAAGAGGTGACATTTCCTTGGATATAAGATGAAAGTCCCCAAATGTACCTTTCAATCTTTTTCTGTGTAGTCGAAACCATTTCGGGACAGAGAGTAGCCAATTCATGATATCGTTTCGTATAAGCTGCAATATCATACCCCTTCACAGTTAAATTCCAAAATTCAACTTCCAACTTTTGAACTTCATTTCTTGGAAAATACTTAGCGGTTACCATTTCCTTAAATTCAGCCCATGGTAATTCAAAAGCAGCATCAATTCCCACTGATTGGGCATAAGCATTCCACCAAGATAAGGCACCATCCAACAAGGTACTTGTAGTATATTTCACCTTACAGTTTTCTGCGCAGTTGGACATACGAAAAATCGATTCCAACTTCTCGAACCATCGTACTAAACCGACAGCTCCTTCCGCGCCACTAAAAGTCTGCGGCTTGCAACCCGAAAATTCCTTGTAAGTACATCCACAAGTCGTGGTTTCAATCCTGGTTGCCGTTCCACTAGCTTCTCCGCCGTTACCACTGTTGCGATTGGTCTCGTATTTAGCCATAGCAACAGCAACCTGTGCCGTAACCCTTTGGGCAACGAGTCGATCGATCTCAGCTGTACTCATGCTTTGTTTCTTAGGTGGCATTGTTCTTCTAATCACAAGAAACAACAATAATTAGGATCCATAAGTAACAAAGGTCATCATAAGTATATATATATACAACCATGACATGTGAAAACTACAACAAGATCAACCACAACAATATAGGAATAAATCATGACAAAATATATCATGATAGAAATATGACGCGATAAGAATCATCCATAATAAATCACAATAACCATAACATATTTTCACCATGAGTAGATACAACCACAACAAGATAAAAATACATCACGGCAAGGATGAATCATGGTAAGAATATGGCGTGATAAAAATCAACCACAATAAGAATAAATTGGGAAAACAATAATATAACCACAACATGAGTAGATATAATCACAATATACATGAATACAAAATGAAAAGTCTCGGTTCACATCGACCGATATCATACCATAGAGTAACCATACAATACATCCCAAAATAACTTGCTACATTGTTGTACAACTAACAAAAGATCAAAAGCGTCATTACTAATGCCACACGCCTGGTGGCTAGGATATAAATACAAAAGATATCTATGATACAAATCTAGTCTAGGTACTGCCTGATGCACCATCGAGACGGCGCTGAAGATCTCTGATCTGATCAAGGATACTAGCAATCAACGCATCCTGGTCACGTCTTCGCGCCTGCTCATCCTCCACGAAACGCTCGAGTGTAGCAATCTGGGAGTGTGCAACGATCTGGTGCTCTAGCTGAGTCTCTAATGTCTTAATGCGCTTTAGGGGAACCTCATCGAGACGATCAAATGCTCGGCTAATGCGGTCCTCATGACGGACCATCCTAGCGATCAGAAGTGGAATAGTATGATGGATCGGCTCACCGGTAACCGGTAGAACTCGAGCAGCAGCCATCTCCGAACTATCTCCTAACTCGAATGCTCTCGAAGTACCCTCATCGTATCTCCATCTACTGAGTGTAGGAGGAATAAATGACCATCTATGGGCGTCAACCTGTCTGCGATCCTCGTGTCGAGTAGAGGCCTCAGCAGCAGCCACAACATAGGGATCTGAAGGTGAAGGTGCCATAGTAAAAGCCCTCTTGCGAGGCGGTAGCAAAGTGTCGGAAACATCTATGGGTTATGGTGGTAATGGAACTGTGGTAGTCTGACGGTAAATAACCGGTGGTGGTGGTGGTGGAGATGATGGTGGTGATGGGATGCGAGATGGAATAGTAGGTGCTGGTATACGACTAGGTCGAGAGCGAACCCTCTTTCTAGTGGTACGAAGCATGACAGGGCCATACTCATATAGCCGATAGTGACGACCAATAGGGATCTGGTCTGGTCGCACAACAGGGACACGCCTAACACGGCACACTGGAGGTGAAAGTGGTGGTGATGGAACTGGAGGGACAGGTGCAATGGGTGGTGATAATACAGGAGGTGTAGATATGGTCTGAGCGTCCTTAAATGGCTCGGTCTCAGCAGACTCATCGCCGGAGGATACAGGAATAGGAATGACTGGTGTGATCGGAACAGTGGATGATGACGAATCGTCCATATCTGAATCCGAATCGAGGATGATAGGATGGGTAGGTGAAGACATATCACTGTAAACCAGGTCAATACAAATATGTATAAGTACAAGTACTCATATAAATTAAGTAAATAAAAACATGCGATTTACGATTTTGATACATGTTTATGCACATCATGATGTTGTGAAATGTCGTGACCTAGTGGTTATAATCTAGGGTCAGTGATGCATCCTAGTTCTCTATAACCTGGCTCTGATACCAATCTGTCACACCCCCAAAATCTGTGTTTGCAGTGGAATGGAATTCCGGGGGCGTGATGCTTGTGGTCACAAAGTACAAGGAATAAAGAATGACCTCTAAGTGAGTCGTTTTAAGACAAGCGTTTGATTAAGTTAACGTTTTACAAAACATAGTTATCAGAGTTCACCATAAAAATGTAAGATTTAAATACATAACCAAACGCTAATAATGCAAGAAAATCTTCATCATGATGTGCTTCCAAAATGTGACTCGAAAGTGCTTCATACAAGAGGTGTATCATCATCACCTAATTACCTGAGAATACATGCTAAAAGGGTCAACAATAATGTTGGTGAGATCATAGGTTTAAATAAACAGTAATGTGCGGACCACAAGATTTCAATAGCAAGACAGTACAACAAATATAATGTCACAGCCAAAAATAATATATACAGTGCCTAAGCTCATGACCCCGAAGCTCGACGTAATGGTATGCTATCAAGCACAATAATAATAATGTCCCAAATAAGTGTTTGCTAGATACTCGGAAATAATCCGAATGATATGCGTCCGTTTGACAGGTTGGCGCGACCAACTCGGACGGGGTGTCAACCCAAATAGATCTATTCATAACATCTGCGCTTACAAGTAATTAACGGTTCATGATTCGTACGGGACTTTAATGGCAATGTGGTAACTTAGACAAAGTAACAGTTTTAGTACTTGTGTCCGTATGTAAAAACAAGCATTGTATTCCCACCCCGAGGGTTTAGAAATCATGTATAAACAATGTAAAATCGGGGCTATGAAACTCACCTTAGCAAAAGAAATTCCCTATTGGTAAATTTGTAAACGGCAAATTTTAGTCCGATAACTCTAATCGCGACCTAAATGTTACATGTGTCTTAGATTCGAAAACAAGGCCATGCACGCAAGTTCATACTTTACCTTATCACTTGTACACGTTGTTGTAATATTTGTTGTCAAAATATAATTGCGTCAACTTGATCCTTTAATTATAAAATTACCACTTTTTAGAAAATGTAACTTGTTTATCTTGCGACCAAATTTTAGTCGTCATTTTAATGCCTATTCCAAAAATCTATAACGCGCCTAAAAAGTCTATATAATGTTCTACCATTTTCGTTTACGCCATTTTAGCCAAAATGTACTAAAAAAGGTCCAAAAATCCAATCCAAAAATCCTAACAGCTTTCTAATAGAGAAAATAATAGGCTGTCAACGTATATGTTAACGAAACATTCGTTAGGCCATAACTTTTGCGTCGTAGCTTCGTTTCTTAAGTTTGACCTATCCCCGCGAAGGTATTTAAGTGTACTATCGGATTTTTAAGGTCTCGGCTAGTCTAGTTACCATTTAACCTCAGTTTTCATCTCTCAAAATTCTGGACAGATTCAACTATTTTCTGAAAATAATGTTTTCGTCGTAAAATTTGAAACTAGCGTATCTTTTTCTTTACAAGCCCGTTTTAACTCATTCAAGCGGCTACGTTTTCGTTATTAAGTCTATTTTCTATATTTCTAATCTAATAATGCCCCTGAGCTACTGATTTTTCTGTAATTATCAAAACAGGACAGATTATTTATCAAAAGTGTCAAAACTATATTTCTAATCTTCTAGTCATTTTAGCCACTTAACCACAACTTCAATTCTAGTCCTAGTTCCTCCATCAACTTCTCTACATAATAATAATGATCTAACCATAAACTTAACAATATTTTAAGGTCCATGTAATAATCATCAAGAATGTTTAAATATATAAGTTTACTAACACACATGTTTATAAGGTTTATTACCACTTTCTTATGAAGAGTTTTACTAACTAGTTTTCTTGTAACCAAAACTTGTTAAAAACATAATATTTGTTAAAGGATCATTGTAAATGTAAAACTTTATAAACACGTACCAAGTGATAACTAAGTATATCTACTTGACTAGTAAGATGACATAAAGAAAACATGAAATTTTTGTAGAATTACTTACAAAAGTAATTAGTGAGATGTGAGTGTAAGATACTTGGTTAACCTCAAGATCAATGCTCCAAATCCTTGCTAGAATGCCCTAAGTATACTTGATCTTAACCACAACAAGATTTCTCCTCTCCTTGGCTCCAAGAGTGGGTCGATTTGTATGTATAGAATGGGTAGGGATATATATTTTTTTTCTTCACTTGGCTAATAGAGCAAGAATGAGACCAAGTTCAAGTATTTATACTTGAACTTGTTCAAAGTTTCAATAGTGAGTCAAGGTAATTATATTGGCTATCTAGGAGGGGGGGGGGGGGGCGAATGGGGTGTTAGGGGGGAAAAATGGGAGGCTAAGCCTCCCTGTTGAAATAATCCTTCCTTGTTTTAGGGATTTTGGAGGCTCATTAATGGTCATGTGCTAATTTGTCTAGTTAATTATTTACAAGGCAAAAGGGGGGGGGGGGGGGGCGGCAATGGGTAGAAATTAGGATTAGATGAGTAGTTTTGATACAAAAGTGTATTGTTGTATGTATTGGGTGTTAAAAATATGTATTGGTTGTTTGTTTGGTAATTAACGAAAGTTATACGTAATTAAACGTAAGTTGTAAAGAATTTACCTTAGGCGTAAAGAAATATTTTTGGAACTTTTGTAATCTTTTTGGAAGTATAAAAATACGATTGAAATAATTGTTGAGAGAGTTGGGTATATCGGGTGTTAAATTTTGAACTACGAATTGTGTTTGTTGAATTGACAATTGTAAGTAATTTAAGAAAAGGAAATTATTTTAGAGTTTAAAATTGTGAACTGGAGCAGGAGCAAGGTACTGGAGCGTTGTGGACTAAATATAACCTAAGTCCTAGTGTACTTGGAATTTATTCTAGGTTTTCGCGTCGGTTCAAGTGAAAGATTATATGTAAATTGTTTGCAAATAAATGTCAAGAAAGTAAATTCGAGTTTGTTGAGTAGTATTGACCTGTAAATTAGTGGGTTGTGATATTACCTCAACCCCGTTAGAGATATCCATCCCCAATCCTGTTAGGGTCACATGCACATTTTTTTTTCTATTTTGAAATATATCATGCATCTCATTGTCAGTGCAAACGATATATCTAAACCATCCTAACACCAATCATCTTAGGTAAATGATTATGTTGTTCAAAAGGCTTGTTAGAACTTACCTTCGCAATGACAACTTGGAAGAAGTCATTTTGTGTGTCAGTCAATGAACGAATCTCGTTCTTGTTAGTGTGATTGATTGAACAATTACACCTTAGGTTGTTGGTCGGGTTGTGACACTCAAGTGTCTTTGAATTACAATATGCATTCATCTTTTTGTGTCGCTCAACTTTCTTGGGCTTTCTTTTTGGTCTTTACCCTTTTGGCACACTTTTAGGTTGTGTCACTCACATAGTATAACCCTTGTATGTCTTGCTATGTGCATCCTATCCCTATAATGTTGCTCCTATACTGTTATATATTATGTTGCACGAAGCTAAACCCTTGATGTAGGAAAACCCTTTGTAAGAATTTGATCCATAGATCCTCTAGACACTAAGGTGAATAAACAAGAGGATTCAATTACCATAGGGGAACATTGAGCTAGGGGGAGCTCGGGGGTATTTGAATACATAGCATGGAGTCGTCTTCACAAGTGGTGATAGAAGACTTCACTAGGATGATGCAAGCTCGCCTTTCTGGGGAGAAAGGAAAGTAGTGCAATAAGGGGGAGTAGGGAGTGAATTCAAGGGAGAGCTCGAGACAACTACCTTTTTGCTTCGACAAAAGGGGAAGAAGGGAGTGTAAACAGGTAACTTTTACATTTTACTGTGTGTTACGGTTTACATATTTGTCATCATCAAAAAGGGGGAGATTGTTAGTGCAAATATTACGATATTTAAACTAAATTGTTTCTTCGGTTTTAATAATGACAAACATGTAACTTGTAATGTATAACGTAAAATGCGCAAGTTACTTGTAAACACAAATCATCAATGCATACTTACATCAATACCTCTCGACGTCTCAAGTATGCTTCAACAATGTCGTAGATTTCCATCCCGACGTAAATCACTCAAGGTATGGACAAACAAATCTACTACTTGACAAATGATCAAAGGATTATATTTTTCTCTAAACTTCACATTTTTAATGTGACAAAACATTTCTTTCAAAAATATATTTTACAAATTATTTTTGAATTAAAAAGAAATGTTTTATTTTGAAAAATGAGTTTAAAAAATCCCAACAGTCATTTTTCCCCCAAACAGCTCCAAACATTCCCAAATAAACCTTCCACACTAAAAATAAACGGAGGAGCGTCCACGGTACCACTAAATTTAGTGGTGCCGTGTGACAATTAGTGTTACCGTGTCCTCTGTAACGGCTAGTTTTTCTTTGCTTATAAATAATGGACCATTTTACACTTCTAACTTGATTTTTTCAGTCTGTTTTCTCTGGTCTAATCCCTCCTCACTTAGAACACTTTCTTTGATCATTTAGAGAGTCTTAGTTTGTTTAAGAGTGATCCTTTCATCCCACCAAGAGATACTCTTCATTCCTCTTCTAGTGCAAGAGAAGAACACAAGGTATCCAAGATGATACAAAGTGTTATAGTTGTAGGTAGAGCACTTGCAACATTTGTTACACACTTGATTGTATCATAGTATACATCAAGTCTATCATTCTTTTGAGAGTTTGTGAGGGAAGATCATTGTGATCTTATAGAGATATTGAATATCTATTGTAGCTTGTGAGCTAGTGTGTTGATCAAGTTGATCAAAGGTAGATAGGGTAGATTGAGTCAAGTGAGGGTTGATCATTGTGATCTTGTCGAGATCTTGGAGCTCGTGGGCTTGTGTGATTGATCAAAAAGATCAAGGGTAGATTAGGTAGATCGAGTCAAGTGGGAGTCGATCATTGTGATCTTGTCGAGATCTTGGAGATCTTGAAGCCATTGGGCTTGTGTGATTGATCAAGTGGATCAAGGGTAGATCGGGTAGATTGAGTCAAGTGGGAGTAGATCATTGTGATCTTGTCGAGATCTTGGAGATCTCTTGAAGCCATTGGGCTTGTGTGATTGATCATGTGGATCAAGGGTGGATCGGGTAGATCGTGGTAGATTGGTGCTAGCTAAGATTAGCACTCGACATCTAGCTTAGTGTCGGAAATAGGATAAGCAACATGTATGGTTTTCTCCGCCTGAAGGGAGTTTGTTGATTAGTGAAGTAACTCTCGAGTTGGGTACTCGGGGAGTGGAGTAGGGCGAAGAGGAGCTTCGTGACCGAACCACTATAAATCATCGTGTCCGGTTTACGCCTTCTTACTTATCTCTTTACTTTTGCCTATGTTTAAAACCCAACTCTTTTAGACAGCCAATACTTCATCGTAAAAGCACATATTAATATTGTAGTTTAGGCTTGATTTTAAGTGTCAAAATCTCTTGTTCATATGTTTAATTCTTCTTGTTCATGTGTTTCTCGTGAGATAGATGTTTCAGCTAAAGTAGTTTTATTCTTTGTTTTCGTTTAGTAAATGCACACTTTATTCCATAATTTTTTAGTTTTATGATATAATCCATTCTTTGTATATTTGTATCATAAGTAATAGATCAATAAGTCTAATATTTTAAAATCAAAGAAAAAAATTTAATTAGAATGAAACATGAAACAAGACTAGACTTATTAACTGATGCGTGCGTATATCGTTGTAGAATAGATTATATTATCAAGTTTTAAATTTATATTTAGCCGACTTATCCTATAACACATACTAACGAGCAGTGTACTCGATCAATGTAGATAGTTAGTAAGTAGAGTGTCTAACACTAAGAGTGGAACGTTAACACCTAGATATCTATCAATATTTTAATCCTAGGTTAGTTCTAAAGCCCTAATCTAATGCAAGGGGGTTTCCAGCCTGAGATACTGGCACGATGTGTAAATTAAGTGAATAGTAAATAAAATAAGGGAACGAATGGCACACATGTACATAGATAGAAAACAGATACAGATAAGAGGCCTGGCCGATAGTAGAAAAACTTGTCACACGTTTAATTGCTTAGCTGTATAAAATGAGTGCTAAAATCTATTCTCTCTTAGTGGAATTCTTAACAGGCGTGTAAACACCTAATGATTACTAAGTTTGTGTATTATTTATCCCTTTTACAGGCTTACATCAACTATGCAAACGATGTTAATGAAGTAATTTCACGAGCCTACGTTGACAAGGCGACTCAATATGTAATCAAAGCACATGCATTAAGAAACCAAATAGACATCAAATACCCTTTATAAAAGCTCGAAACAGTTAAGTACGATCAAATAGTGAAAAGGACGCTAACTCAACGATTAACAGATTGCTAATACAAGTAAACGAGTTTTCCTATGAATTAAAATACTAGCAGGACCTTCTTACTGCTCTGAATTCGATGGTCCTTTAGGTTGTGTCTTGTGCTGCCAATTCATCTGGTTTTCTCCCTTGTTATGTGTGTCGAATGTGGCTGTCGAATGGGGTATTTATACTTTCCGATGAGAGGGTTGATACAGCGTATCCATTAAGTTGATATGCCTACGCCGTATCTAGGTAACTTCGCGTGGGGTCCAAGATTATTATATTCTTGAATATTCATGCACCGTCATAAGATACGGCGCATCTTTAATCTTCATACGGCGCATCGCCCATCAGAATCTTGGATTATCTGGTGAAGTCTTGAGATTAATACGCTGCATATATGGAATGTAATGCGGCGTATCTGGAGTAGAACAAGTCAGATCTTCTTGTTGACCAATGTTTCATATACGACGTATGGGATAATTCCATACGGCATATGGTTCAAAGTCAGGCAATGGTCTTCATAATCGTTTAAGTCTTTATGTACAACGTATCTGTCTAGAATGATACGGCGTATCTTCCTTTAGTTTAGTAGATTTTTCCAACTTGATCCATTTTGATCCAATTTTTTACGTCCAAAATAGCTAACTTTCACCAAATGCTTGTTTATAAATGAGAATTACAAAAGTAAGCGATTAAGTATCGATTCTCATATAAAATAATGTAAAACAAATGAATAACATAGGATAAATGATGCCAATAAATTGTAGTCATTTGATATCATCATTTACCATTCACCAGGACTAGATGTGATCACTTAACACAAACAACTGCACATTACTATTAACCATTTACCTAATGCTCAACAAAATTAGATATACTCATGGAAAAAGAATTTACTTGAAGGCATTACACTAGATAACCAAGGATTACCAGTGCATCACCAACAAACAGTGAATAAGCATATACACACACACTGAACAACCACTTTTTGGCATCACTCATAGTCAATACTAGCCCATGAATACTTCCAAACTATGACTACATTTCCCTATAATATGCCTAAAATATGCCAATACATATGCAGTTTCATCCGTGAGCTACTGATTTCTCCGAAACAAGAGATCAAAGTTTTTTTTTTTGATGCAATGGAAAGACCTTAAAATCTGAAGTTTTACGCTTAAAGGAAGAAATGTTCTTGGTACCTCACCTTCTTTATAAAGTTGGTTAAGAACTATTGACTATAAACGAAAGCAGTTATAGTCACTCAATGGATATGCTCGACTTTGCAATGAAGATGTATCAACAAACCCGGGTATTAGGAGTTACGAAGGTGTGGCTAGAGCCCATATTGTGTTTTCTGGTAGAGGGGCACCCTCTTAAAACCATAATGCATGAAAACACATTAGTACAACATGCTACAATTACCAAAGTCAAACTAAGCCAATTTAAAACACACAAAGGAACTAAAAAACATAAACTTACCAACATCTGAAACCTGTTGCATACTTCTACTAACAATAGGGCTTCCCTCTTTTGTTGTGGTGCAGGTGTACTCTGTTTAGGGGATGCAACCGAAGGTGCAGGTAGTGGACCGTATTTTCTAGGCCTCTCTCTCCCTCTGTTTTTCTTTACCACAACCTCATTCCCGCTTCCAGTTCCACCACCATCCATGTTAAAAAATTAGGGATTGTGCAGGATAATACAAGCAATTAGGGTTTATGTTCATGTGTGTTAGACGAATAGATAATGTATTTATGTTTGTGTCACTTGTTAGGTGAAGAAACTGCCCTCAAATGAAGCAGTTTCATATGATAGTTTCATCAGAAATTTTGTCCCTCAAGGATTGGAGGGTAAATCAGTCATTTTGCATATTTGCAAGAAAGGTACAAACGAATTTAATAGAAATTTTTGTAGCTAGGGAGGGTAAATTAGTCATTTCACATAGCTACTAACGTGGATATTTAACGCTCGTTAGCCAAAATCGACGATTTGCAACAAACTAGTAACCTCAGGGACATTGTTCGCAAAAAGTGCAAACCACCGGGACATCATTTACTAAATAGTTTAGCCAAAGACATAATTTGCAAAAATGGCAAACTACAGGGACATTTTTTGCAGTTTACTCTACTTCTTTTCCTCTAATTTTTATTTATTTATTTTATTTTTAGAACGGCAAGTAACTATCTCACAATATAAATACCACAAACTATCTCACATGCCCTAAACAAGACTTGAACTCATAACCATTTGGTTGAAAAGCTTCTCACACAACAAAAGGCATCATTGGAACACAAGTCATTTTTTTTTCAACTTTTGTACAATATCATGGATAAATACGTTTACGTCAAATTCATCTAAAGTGGAGACACATACATAAGTAACTATCTCACAATATAAATACCATAAACTATCTCACATGTCCTAAACAGGACTTGAATTTACAACCATTTGATTGAAAATTGATTGAAAAGGCATCATTGGAGCACAAGTCATTTTTTTTTCAACTTTTGTACAATAACATGGATAAATACGTTTACGTCAAAATTCATCTAAAGTGGAGACACATACATAAGTTAACGGTGGCATAGAGTGTTTGTATTTTATTTATGGTCTTACTATTTTAAAATGACACATATTAATATTATTTGTTATCAGATATTTACATGACATATGAAACATGATTTGAGATCGCCACAAGAATAAGTACTTGTTTAAGGCTAAACAAGTTTGAGATGTATATGGATAGTCACGATTAATCCGTTTAATAATGCGTTATGTATGAGTTGAGGCACTCCGATTCGATTTTGGAATCAATAGAAATATATATATGAAATATGCGAAGCACCTCGATTTATAATTAAAAGTTTGTTGATGCCTATTTTCCAAATGCAACGATCATCTTAGAATATCAATCTATTAATATTAGAGCGTCAATCTTGATGCAGCACGGCCGACATTGTACCGAGTTACAAACTTCAAAGATTACATGAACAAAATGACATATTTTGCGAATTGTTTGTCTTTATTTGTAGTTCAAATTAAAGTACTTAAAGTACCTGAAATTGCAAGTCCAGGACTCCAGGTTATGTATATAAGATTGTCTACGGGATACCAGAATTCCTAGTAGCTAGTTAAAATATAGCAAAATCAAAGCAACAGACTTAAACCCTAAACCATAAACCCATACATCAAGTTCAAATCTCTGGAACTTTACGCAAAATTAAATGAGCCCCGAACTGAGGTTGAAGAGTGAGGATAAGTGTGGAGCATGTGAATAGGATGGCGAGAGATCAACGAAAAAGTGTTGTAGAATCATAGCCAATGCCGATTTTGCTTCCAGCAGAGCAAAATTTTGTCCAATACATATACGTGGCCCCCCACCAAAAGGCAAGTAGGATGCTTGTCCCTTGGTAGCCTTTAAAACACCTTTTGAAAATCATTCAGGATTGAAGTCCTTAACATCATCCCCCCATAAATCGCGGTCATGGTGTAACAACATTGTATGCAACTGGAGGATAGATCCAGCAAGTAGGGTTATGTCCCCTAACTCCGTTTCCTCGTGTACCATCCGTCCTGGTGTTACCAACTGCGGATATAGTCTAAAAACCTCGTTGAAAATCATAGTAACCTAAAAGAAAAGCTTATTAATGAATGAAACGTTGCTACCCATAGGGAGTAACAATAGTATCATAATATCCTAAACTAACATAACCATGGAATTAGCACTGTCTTTAAGATACATAATAAAGAAATAAATGTGGGAAACGGCGTAAATTTTTATTAAGATAAATCAGATTACAACGAATATAATTAACAGTAAATAACAGAAAATTAAATAGCAGACAGAAAGGGGTAGAAGCAGAAGACAGACACTATTCAACGAAAATTAAACGAAAGCAGTAAAGGTCGGTCAAGGCACGAGGCTCGTGTTTAACACGATTCCCTTAAAACAAATTCGTCGTCTGTTTCCCAGGGTACAACTGCCAAAGCTGATGTATAGCCGGACGTGACAAACTTGCCTGAAAGTTAACGAAAAAGGTTGCGTGTTTCTGATCGAAGAGATTGCTGGAATTCAGTTGCTCTGGAGCTGCGTTTTTCATCTATTAAACCGAATGAGTTATGGCTTTGTTTATACTAAAAGGCTATCTTGTTCTCCAAGATTAAATAAAGACCATAATTAAACAAATCTGTTATGTTAAAACACGATTTGCATATATTTTATTTACACAGCAATATATTCTGTAAACTTTGTCCATAAGTTTCAAATCTATTCTAAACATAGATTAACAGAAATTAGGAAAATTGGATCACGAATTTGCAGTAAAAAGATACGCACGTAGGCGAATTTTCGGAGCTGCATTCGTGTTCGCAGGTCGCGCGGGCTCGCATGAGTTCAGAAGCTTCGAACTCATTTTGGCCCAGAAATCCTGAAATCTGCACCCCCCCTCCTCCTGCGCGCGTACACGTAGGTGTGGGAGTAAAACCCAACTAAAAAAATTTGATAGCCAATACCAAGATCCTATTATAAACAAGATTTCACTTATGTTTTGGGCGATGTGGGATGCAACATTTTTCCCATATTTTGTGTTTCACATGCCTCACTTTGAGACATGATATCTCATTCATATTAACTCCATTTTGGATATACATTAGCTTGTTGCGAAGCTCTCTTCAAGGAGAACGCAAAGCTACCAAGAAATATAAATATATATAACATATAAATATATTAAATAGTATCCAAAATTTGCAAAAACTCATTCTGCAAAACCCATTTTCCAACAATCCCCCACATGAATGGAGATCGGTCGAAAACACACAAAAGTTTCGGCAAAATTTCTACAGTTAAGTCCTGCATAGGATAGGTAGGTGTAACCCTTTGAACCTTCCCTTGTGAGATGCACTTAGTCTCCTAGATCTGAGTAGACGCGATGTCCTTAAACTCAGCCTCTGTTTACGTAGACGACATTACACTTTACACAAGACTCTACCTGACATTTTCAAGTCCTCATAATCGTGTTCGTTATGGTCATGAACACTAGCCTGGTTCTGCAAGAGCTCTTAGGAATTGCGCCCCCCACAATTCCTTTCGAAGCAACCCCACTTCTCTCTCACATAGGTGATTTCATCTTGAATCATTAAAAACATATGTTTTGTGATTTCATCTTGAATAATTATGCTTTATGGTTTCATCCTGAATCATAAGAGCCATATGTTTAACCTCTCAACAAGTCACATTTGTTATAGGAATGGACTAGGAAGTTACAATATTTAGTAACTCCCCCACATTGACGTGACTTCCCCCACATTTCTATGATTAGGTTGTCCTATTGAACCCAGATCTTAGGATCTCCAGTCAACTGGGTTAGGTTTTCCTTCATAGAAACTCATTCCTTCAAGGGCTTTAGTCCTATTCCTTTAGATGACTTACTAACTAACTCTCTGCTTAAGCCTTTCGTAAGCGGATCCGCGATGTTATCCTTTGACTTTACATAGTCAATTGAGATAACTCCTGTTGAGAGTAGTTGTCGTATCGAATTATGTCGACGACGGATATGTCTGGACTTTCCATTATACATTATGCTATGAGCTCTGCCAATTGCCGATTGACTATCACAATGTATACTAATGGCCGTTACCGGTTTAGGCCACCTTGGTATGTCCTCTACGAATTGACGTAGCCATTCCGCCTCTTGTCCGCATTTATCTAACGCGATAAATTCTGATTCCATCGTGAATTTAGCTATAACAGTTTGCTTGGAAGACTTCCAAGATATAGCTGCTCCTCCCAGTGTAAACACGTATCCACTAGTCGATCTAGAATCCTTTATGTCAGATATCCAATTTGCATCACTGTATCCTTCTATAACAGCTGGATATCTTTCATAATGCAGTCCATAATCGCGACTGTATCTTAAATAATGAAGTACCCTAGTCATAGCTCCCCAATGTGCATAACTTGGATTACTAGTATACCTACTTAGCCTGCTGACTGCATATGCTAAGTCAGGTCGGGTACTTGTCATTAAGTACATTAACATGCCAATAATTCTTGAATACTCTAATTGGGCAACACCTATGCCTCTATTTTTAGATAGATGCTTACTGGTGTCAATTGGAGTTCTAGCTAGGCCGGAATCCCCCGCATTATGAGTATTAAGAATTTTGTCCACGTAATGTGCTTGACTTAACACAAGTCCGTTTTGAGTTCGTATGATCTTTATTCCAAGGGTTACATTAGCTAAACCCATATCCTTCATGTCAAACTTTGATTTCAACATGTCTTTAGTAGATTTGATCATCTTGTCGTTACTGCCAATGATAAGCATATCATCAACATATAAACACAAGATTACATATCCACTACTTGTGTCCTTTACATAAACACACTTGTCGCATTCATTAATTTTGAATCCACTCTCTAGCATGGCGTGGTCAAAATTTTGATGCCATTGTTTGGGAGCTTGCTTTAAGCCATATAATGACTTAACAAGCCTACAAACTTTGTTCTCTTGTTCAGGAGCTATGAAACCCTCAGGTTGGTTCATGTAGATTTCTTCTTCTAAATCCCCGTTTAGAAAAGCCGTTTTCATATCCATTTGGTGAACTTCCAAATTTGTTAAAGCAGCAATAACAAGTATCATCTTGATCGAGGTTATTTGCATAACAGGTGAATATGTATCAAAATAATCTAGACATTCTCGTTGTCTAAATCCTTTAATTACCAATCTTGCTTTGTACTTGTCAATGGTGCCGTCGGCTTTCATCTTCTTCTTGAAGATCCATTTATAGCCTAGTGGTTTACAACCATGAGGTAATTTGTAAAATAGAATCTATTTCACTTTTAATGGCTTCTTTCCATTGAGGTCCTTCTGAGGAAGTAACCGCTTCTGGATAAGAAGTAGGTTCATTTTCTACCATAAAAGAAACAAAATCTGGTCCAAATGATTTCTCGGTTCTTGCCCTTTTGCTTCTTCTAGGTTCAACCTCTTCTTCCTCAATTTGATCTTATCCCTCATCTTGGAGATCATTATCATCTCGTTGTCTCTTATCTTGGACAATGATGATGTACCCTCCTAACGGGTCGAAGGACTCCCCTTCGAGCCTGTAGAAAGCCCTCCCTTAGGAGGCCCAGGTTAATCTCCTAACACGTTTCATTGGCGTAAAACCATTCATCTACGTAATGGTTACCATGTGGGAACCCTCCAATCGAAGCCTTAAGCCCTTCGGGGTATTCCTATCGAAGGGACTAGCACGAAGGACCATTCTGACCTGGTCAAACCCACGTCTCCTCTTCCCTTTGGCTTTCCTGTCAAAACAGAGATCGTGGGCTACAAAGCCCTAGCGGTTACCACAAAATCATGGGATGCCCCCATGATCTCCGAACAATGTGCAACCGCCCACCATGTCCTATTTCTCCCCTATAAATAGCGTAGTCGGGCATGAACAGTGTAAGTTAACTTCACTCTTGTCAGTTACAACCTACTAAAACGATTACACATACTTACTTGCACACCGGAGGTGGTTCGCAGGGTCCAACCCCTGCGCAATCACTTAACGTAGTGTTTCGGTATTTCTTATTTTCAGGTTAAGAACAAGCTTGGCGCATTCTCAACACCCCATTATTCCTTTGATCACCATCGAAGGCTTGGTTGTGCAATTATTTGTTCAATCAGTGGCGCCATCCGTGGGACCGCTACAATTGGTCTCGTTAATTCCGAGCTTATAACCAACCAACTACTTTCACTATTATTCCGGCATGGATCAAGGAAGAGAAGATACTCCCCCATCGGGTTTCTCGACCTGGACATCAATACCAATCAACGAAACTAACAACCTTCCCCCAATAACCGCTTCCACTTTCACAACACGTTCTCACCCAGAAATCACAACCAACAATCATGCTTCGACATCAGCCAATCCCGAACCTGTCATTAGCCCAGCCTTTGTCGAAGCCAACCACGAAGTGTTGGAATCTCTCTTGAGGGCTCGTAACAGGCAAGTTAGGAATGCTGAGGTGCGAAGGGAGTTGGAATACTCGAGTGATGAGTATGATGAAGAAATGGAAATGGAACCTAGGCCTCCGACCCAAGGACCAACCCTATCGACCTTAAGAATTGGGTCTCCAGTCGGTCGAAGGCTAAGCAAAAGATTCGTTGGTTTTGAAGGAGTCCCCGAGAGGGCTCTGACAAGAAGGGAAGGGGCGGTTACCGAAGGCTATAACGGTATGTAGGGTATTCACAATGCATGAATCACTATTATGAGGCTTGTATGGATCGAATAAGTAAGATTTCTAGAGAGAAGTGGGAGCCTTTTAGAGAGAGAAAGAAACTAGTGTAATATTAGATTGAAAAGGTCCAACCCTTCCCTTGTGTGGGAAGGGGTATATATACTACTACATATTATGTCCCTAGTGGACTGTGGAGCGAGCTGACAGAGGGTAAAGACCCGACCCACTCCACAATAGTAATTAATAACTAAGCTACTAATAATATTACTGATAATCTTATGAGCTATGATGATCTAATAAGTACTCGGGGTGACCGAGTCTTCTGCTGAATATTCATATTCCTAACAATCTCCCCCTAAGGGAGGTCACCCCAGAAGTAATGTTCTGAAATTCAGCACTTCTTCCTTGGATCTTGACATCATAGCTCGTACTCATTGAATCTTCAATGTCATAGATTGCTGTGCAAACATCAGTGATCTGAAGATGACTTCTCTTTTGTCTTGGATGAATTTTGAATAATCTCTGAACGTATCATCCCACTTGAGTCTCCAAGTCATCTTTCTGTAGTAATACTCCATGTGATGAAATATACTTAGAGCCGACATGCTCACACGATATGGGGTCATGATCTTCAGCATCAGAGTAAGCAGAAGCTGTGTTTAAGGTCTTTTAGGGTGATCATGACTTCTTTGATGATGATGTGGTGTGAACATGTGGTGATGGATTGGCATCTTTTCTGCAACCAGCTACAACAGCAACCAGCTACAGCTTTCCACAGCTACAATCGCCAGAAGTTCCTGCATACGACAGTTAGCAATAATTCGACCGGTACTTACAAGTTTGGACTTCGAGACAGTCAACAGCATATTGTGAAAACTCTCTCTAATCCTTACCAAGACCGTTCCTAATCGAAAACCCACAGAGGGCTTTTTAAGATTTTACCGTAGTAAATCAACGATTAGGTGAGTCGCTGGAGATCACTCCACGACTGTAGACCGGTTGAAACCGCCGCGACCACTAAGCGTAATCCACGAGGAATTACCGAAGTGACCTGCTTTCAGGGCTGCTTGATGTTGACCCTGGCAGGAATTTCCATTCAATCATTGAGAATTACATAAGTAAATTCTCTCATAAATGTTCTGGCAAATTGCTAAGATCTGCGTAGGACTCTTAAGATTACAACTGGTGTCCTTAATGTTGAACACCCAGTGTAGAAATAATTTGTGTCCCTATGAGATCTTATTATGCATCTCGTGGCTCTAGACTCTATTGTGCGTTTTGATTTGGTGATCGGAGGCTGGAGAGGACTGCCACCTTTTCAATATCATCTAACTCGGAGTGAGAGAGACGATAGTAATGTATTGAACTCCGTGACAATTGAAACAAGAATCCTTTGAGGGACCTTGAGTGGCTAGGGAGGGTTGTGCAGCGTATCACTGGGTCCATGATACTTTGTCTTCAATGCCAGCAATCAACTAAGTGATTCTGACAGCATATGTATTGACCCGGTTTCTGCCTAAGTTGTAAGGAGGGCTATTTCTTTTCACCCTTTCTCTTTACAATTCTTTTTCATTCTTCAACCCCTTCAGTGCTTACCGAGACTTCAAAACTAACACCTTGTTGGGTTTGTTCCAGTGTTAGCTCCATCTCAGTCGGCACTATTCCCTTATGCACATTTCTCCTTTTTAATCATACCTAAGGACTTCTACACTAACTAGTGGATTGTCCCTGGGTAGATCCCTCCGGCTCTGGCGGGATCGTGGGAACTTGAGCCTAACCTAACCATCCTTATAACTCCATGCATTAATTAAAATGGTCGGTCTTTGGTATTCATCCACAATTGCCAAACCAAATCTTTGAAAAATCTCTCAAAGTGTTCATGATTCTGAAACCCATTTTTGCAAACACTTGAGAGTTTTATATTTTTCAAATGCTCCCCCTCAACATGTGCTTGGTTGATTGTTTTATAAATTTGCACATGTTAGGTAGAGCTCGCACTTTTTGAATTGATCCACTTTCAGTGAACATGACCGATTCGAGACACGCTTACATCGCTGGTTAGACCAGCTTGAAATTATTACCCGTCCTGGTCAAGTCCATAGAAAGTTTCTCGAAACGGTACACTCTACTCAGATACATCTTTTTCGAGACACGCTTACATCACTGGTTAGACCAGCTTGAAATTATTACCCGGCCAAGGCGTATCCTTTCGATTGATGACAATTCAAGTTTCGTCAATTCTTAGGTAAATTCTGAGCCTTGTTCACACAAGATGCCATAATCCATTGTTTTGTAAAACCATTTTCTCCCCCTCAATATATGCATTGATATAAGAAAGATTTTCGTACATATGGAGGAGCTTGCTTTTATGACTAAAACATTTTGCTCCCCTCAATATGTGCCTTGATATGCAAAATGGTTTAGCACATACGGGAGAGCTTACATTAATTACCAAATCATCACATTTTATCAGAATTTCCTATTTAAATCACATTCTCTCCCCCGATCAAAAATTTCAAACCATTTGAGATTTGTGATCCCAATTGATTTAAATACGTTTAGAAAAATTCGGGAGAAAATGTGGTCAGGTTTAAATGTATTCTGATTTAGGAGCATACGATGCTCCCCCTGAAACAACGAGAGAGTGTCACTGCTGATGTTGCACAAATTTGGTAAGGTGTCAGAAATTTGAAAATTTAAGTCAATTGACCACCTTGTGTAACATCAAGACTCTCTTGAAGAATCAAACAAGATAAAGAGTCTGATGTAAAGAAGACTTCTCTTCTAATATACGAAATGACGCACTGAAACGTACATCAAGTCGGGAGAACATGGATATAAAGTAATCCATGCCCAGGTGAACATCACCCGGTTGGAGAAACAGCTGTCTTTTTGGCGACATGCTTTCCCCATTGTACAGTGCGGGTTGCAGTATGAAGTAACTGCAAGCCATTAAGACATGTTTTAACTGATTAGTATAACTTCTGCTCGAGCTTCATTTAAGAATCCGTGCCATTGTTGAATGACATTTCTAGATACGTAAATGTTATCGATAAACAGAAGACATGCCTAGGTAGAACTATTTTTGGTATTTTCTGATTTTTCGATTTTTATGGTTTTTATAGGTTTTATATTTTTGTATTTTTCTTTTTGATTTAAGATATATACAACTATGTACAAGGATATAAGAAGACAATCCTTTACTCCTCCTTTTCTTCCTGAAGACACTTGAGGGTTTCAGGAGTCATGCTTTTCATGCCAAGGCGTGGGAGAATAAACTGAAACCTTTCTCTTGGGAGGGCCTTGGTGAAGATGTCAGCTAACTGAAACTCTGTCCTCACGAAGTATAGCTCCACAATTCCTTTTTCCACCTGTTCCCTGATGAAGTGATGCCTGATGTCGATGTGTTTTGACCTGGAGTGCTGAACATTGTTACAACAAAGAGCAATGGCGCTTTTGTTATCACAATATAGGGGAATTTTGTTGTATGAGAATCCATAGTCCGAAAGCTGTGATCGCATCCAAAGGATTTGTGCACAGCAAGCAGACATAGCAATGTACTCAGCTTCAGTAGATGATATGGAAGTACTCATCTGCTTCTTAGAAGACCAACTAACCAACTTTTCCCCTAAAAATTGAGCTCCTCCTGAAGTACTTCGACGAGTGTCTTGACATCCCGCATGATCAGCATCTGCGTATGCCATTAACTCCATTGCAGTGTCCTTAGGATACCAGAGACCCATATGAACCGTGCCTTGAAGATATAGGAAGATCCTTTTCACTGCTTCAACATGCTTCTTGGTTGGTCTGGATTGATACCGAGCACACATACATACAGCAAACAGAAGATCTGGTCTGCTAGCCGTGATGTACATCAAAGATCCAATCATGCTTCGATACTGTGTTATATCAACTGGAATCCCTGAAGGATCTTCATCCAGCTTCGTTCTATCAACCATGGGAGTGTCAACAGGTTCACTTGAATGGAATCCAAACTTTTTCAGGATCTCGTTGGCGTATTTGGATTGATTGATGATATGCCTCCGGGACTTTGAGAAACTTGTAGTCCTAAGAAGAATGACATTTGTCCCATCATGGACATTTGGAATTTGGAATTCATCTCCTTTGAGAAACTATCACATTCACCAGGATCTGTTGAAGCAAAGATGATATCATCTACATATATCTGAACTAGCAGTAGATGGTTTCTTGACTTCCTGGTGAATAGTGTAGGATCAACAACACCCTTGGAGAATCTGTTTGCAAGGAGGAACTTGGACAATGTATCGTACCATGCCCTTGGCGCCTGTTTTAGCCCATAAAGAGCCTTCTTCAAGCGGTAAACATGAGTAGGGTGTTCAGCATCCACGAATCCTTCAGGTTGACTCACGTAAACTTCTTCCTTTAAGTCACCATTCAAGAATGCCGTTTTGACATCCATCTGGTAGACTATCATATTACGACTAGCCGCATTAGCTAGGAAGATTCTTATAGCTTCAATTCTAGCAACCGGAGCAAACGATTCTTCAAAATCAATGCCCTCTTCTTGTCTAAACCCTTTAGCAACTAGCCGTGCCTTGTTCTTTAAGACATCACCATACTCGTCAAGCTTCACTTTGAAGATCCACTTTAAAGCAATGATCATTGCACGCTCAGGAGGAGGCACTAATTCCCATACTGCAAGTCAATCAAATTCATGGATTTCATCCTGCATAGCCTGGAACCAGCAATCTTTAGTCATTGCTTCTTTGGCATCTTTTGGTTCGACTTTAGACAGTACGGAATTGAAGAAGCACCATAGTGCATCAGTGGCTAGTTGATTACGTGTGGATACTGGACGTGAGGGATTGCCTATGATGTTGTCGATTGGATGATCACTGGTCCATTTCCTGAGATGGTCGTGAGGTTGATGGTTATGAACAGAAGTAGCAGTGTTGTGTTCCTCAGGTAAGGATGTGTCTGATGGATGTTCAGGAGCAAATATGTTTTCAAAAGGAACCTCTTCAACAGGAGCAAAAGGATTAACTTCCAACGAATTATTATCTGAAGATTGTTGCATTACTGGAGAAGTTTGAGTGTTTGATGACGAAGGCGATTGACTGGCAGCAGGAGCATTGTGACTGACTGATACTGAAGCTGCAGGGCCTTTCGAACCTTGTGGGGCTTGAACCTCATCCATAGGAATTATAGCTGGTTCACTCGGGATGGTTCCATTCGTTGGCTCAAAGTATTCATCAAACATAGGATCGAATAACTTCTTCAACTCCTCACATGTAGGTGGCACATAAGAATCTGCAGGCGTGGAATTCTGTACAAGTCCTGAACTAATGGGTCCAGGAGACAAAAGGTGAAGATCGGGTCCAGAACTGATTTGTCCTGAAACAGGTAGCTCACTCAGCTCATCGAACGTAACATGAATGGTTTCCATGATTTTACGGGTCCTTTTATTGTAGATTCGATACCCTTTACTGTCTGGTGCGTATCCAACGAAAATACCTATATCTGCTTTAGCTCTTAACTTTCCCAAGTCTTGACTATCGTTAGTTGGATAGCAAAGAGCACCAAACACACGCAGAAAGGAAAGATCTGGTTTCTTGTTATGAATTAACTCGAAGGGAGTCTTCTCATGAGCCGGATGAATTAGGGATCGGTTTTGAGTGTAACATGCTGTTGCAATAGCTTCTGCCCAGAGAAACATCGGTGACTTTGAAAATATAAGCATGGTTCTTGCAGCCTCCACCAGAGTACGGTTCCTTCGTTCAACCACCCCGTTCTGTTGAGGCGTGCGAGGGATACTTTTCTGATGCGTGATGCCAATACTTTCATAGAAATTACGGAGTTGTTGGTTAACAAACTCAGTACCATTATCTGTGCGGATGATTCTGACAGTTTTATCTAGCCTTACTTGCAGTTGTTTTATCAGTTTAATGATAACCTCTGGAGTTTCGTCCTTGGTTCTCAAAAACTTTACCCATGTGAACCGAGAATAATCATCTACTATCACCAGAACATACTTCTTTCCATTTATGGTTTGTATTCTCATTGGACCGCACAGGTCCATGTGGAGGGTGTGAAGAACTTCCAAGTTGGTGTTGACGGTTTTAGGCTTGTGGGTTTGTTTCTTGCTTTTACCCAGTTGACATGCAGAGCAGAGATGATCTTTCTCATATTTCAGTCTGGGCATCCCTCTAACAAGATCTTTACGGGAAAGATTATTTATGGTACCGAAGTTCAAGTGGTTCAAACGACGATGCCACAACCATGATTTTGTTTTAGAGGCTTTAGAAAGCAAGCATATTGGAGAGGACTTCAACATTTCTTCAATTGAGATGGTGTATAAATTGGTGCCCCGACTGCCCTTGAGGAGATCTAAACCATCCAATTCTCTGACGAAACATGTATGCTTTCTGAAAGCCACTTCCAGATCTGAATCACAAAATTGACCCACAGAAAACAGATTGTGTCCTAGTCCTTCCACATAATATACCCTTGAGATTACACTATTACCAAACACATAATCTCCATAACCCATAATAGCACCAAAGTGATCGTTCCCAAATCTAACTGTCCCGATAAACTTTTTCACGAAGTTCTTGAGCCGTGAGCGATCTCCAGTCATATGTTTTGAGCAGCCTGAGTCCAAATACCACAGGACGATTTGTACGACCTGCATTTGAAACCAGACAACAATGGATAACTGAAAAATGTGGATCCCCACGTGCAATTGGGGTCCATTTGGTCAGCACACACATATTCAGGAACCACAGATTTCACAGATGCTACTATCTTTACTGTGGAGACAGAACTTGAGACAGGACAAGACCTAGATGGAAGGCATTGTGATTCTAAAGGCAAGATTCTACCAGTTGGTCTCCATTCCTTATTCTTCACAATTTTATGCATATTCATTTTAGGTAATGGTCTCTGTTTTCCTAAATTGAATTTCCTTCCAGTGGGTCTCCATTCCTTAACTTTTACAATTTTATGCTTATTCATTTTAGGTAACGTGCAATGTTTTCCTAAATTGAATTTCCTTCCAGTGGGTCTCCATTGATAGCCTATGCTAGCAAATGTTTTTCCTGTTGCTTTCCAAACCTTTTTGCATGCTTCAGTTATCCTACCATTCTTAACATGGGATGATGCAGAAGACATCAGAAAGGACACAACACAATCATCATGATTAGCAGAAATTAAACAATTGTCGCAAGTTTTACAGATAGCATTAGAATTCGAATTAATTACAGTACTTTTGATACTAGAATCAACACGATTCATCCTACTCATTGTAAACTTATTGTTCCTAGGTTGGGCTTCTACATTCTTCAAGTGATCATTCTTAGCTGGCGCAGTCATATCCTTTCTTTCATTTCCTCTAGACCTTGACCCGCTAGCTTGGGTGTCACTTTTTACTCCTGTAGAAGCATCGAAGGTAACATTAGTTTGTTTTTCTGTCACATGCCTTCCTGATAATGATGTGTTGGGTTCTGATGTTTTGGGTGGTAGGTCAAAGGCTACATACTTGTTCACAACATTGGATGATGATGCAACAAATCTATCTCTATGGCCTCTAAACTTAGGAATTGAGCCTATGGCATATTCTAAGTTTTCCTGAATCCTTTTCGTGAGTTTGCATGCATAGACAACTGCTTGATCAAGTGGCTTATCATTCCTATCCTCTTCAACTACCTCACGAAGTGTGTCAAGACCTTCTCTAAGATGATCTAGATATGTTTGATGGGCAAGGCTGTTATTTCTAAGCTTAAACGGAATACGCCCAACATCAACATCATACTTTTTACAATCAGTAGCCTTTGGTGTGTCACAATTACAAGTGGTGCATGGCATTTTACCTTTCACCCGAGCCTTAAGATTCTCAATTTCATTTGTCAAAGAGGTTATTTGATCATTATGATTGCTTCTTGTAACTTTAATAGAATCATATAACTCTTTGAAATGTTGTTTAACCTTTGAATTTTCTTCTCGATAACACTCATTTTCATAATGTAACTTATTTATGGTGTTTTGATATTGAAAATTCTGAGAATCTGAAGACGAAGGTTTATTGGTGCCATATACTTCACACTTGTTGGATTTCAATTGGGCAATTTGGGCCCTCAGCAGTCGAATCGTGTTCGTGTGAGCTTGAATTGTCTCATCTCGTTTGCTTAATTCAAAATAAGTATCAAACTCAGGAGCATCCGAGGATGTCTTGACATTTGATATTTTGCATTTTTCTTCTAAGTGTTGATGTTTGAGTTGCAAATTCAGATAATCAACTTCTAGTTTTGAAAAACGTTTAACCATGTTATCATGGTCATCATTTTGAATTTTTTCAAGCAATTTCAAATTCTCCCCCTCAAGCTCAACAACACGATTCTGGGTGACATTTAACGCAATAGCATACTCATTAAATTGACAAGCAGACAATGCAGAATCAGTGACAGTGTAAAATACATCTTGTGCAATACATTTAGCAATCAAGTTGTCATTAGTGATGAGTATGTTTTTTCTTTCAATCTCACGACTCTTAAGTTCTATTGCATATTCATTCACCTCATTTTCCATGTCTTTAAACACTACTTCCATTTCTTTTATTTCGGTTTTAAGGGCAGTTTGCAACCCTTCAAAATGTTCTTTAAGTAGTTTAAAGAATGGCATGACCTCAGTTAAGTAACACCTTTTTGCATGTTCAAAACACCTTTCCCCCTCAGTAATGCCGGTTGGTGTGATTCTCTTCTTACATGTTTTATCAAAATCAGCAAACAGTTGCCAAAGCACATATAAGCTAATAAAGGTTTTGCATTCAGTGGGAAGAGACAAAGGCACCAGATTCCTAGGTGTATTGGGAGGATACACCGTTATGGACGCAACTTTTCGAATGAGGGGGGTGTTAGCCTTAAGTTTATCTTCCTTAAGTTTTTCACTATCTTGTTTCCAAAATATCTGTTCAGGTGTTAACTTCTTTTGAGGAACAAACACAGTCAAACGATTTTCCTCATAATAATCATGGGGTTTGATTATTATTCTTCTGGCTATGCATTCGGGATCCCTCATTTTCTCATTCATTTTTTCCCTCGTTTTATCACTTAACTCATCCTCTTCATCAGTGTAGATATGCTCAGGTTGGTCATGAATAGGCTTAATCATCACATTACCATCATATAGGGCCGGTTGAAGTACTTGCATACCCTTAAGGATGGTTGACTTTGGTTCACCTATCATGATTTTACTATGCTTATCACTCAACTTTCTGTGCTTATGAATCATTTGAGCAGTTTGTATGGTTTGATTTTGTGTGTACAACTTATCTTCAAGCTTATTTTTTAGCGTCTTGAGTTTAGAGAAATCATTTAAAAGAGTTGTTTCTTTTTGTTTGAATTCTTGCTTAAGTGTTGTTACACACTTTTGTGCTTCCTGTTTCTGTTTGACAGACTGTTCTAGCTGACTTTTCAAAGAACTTAACTCTATTTTTAATGTTTCTTCTCGCACTCTAGACTCTTTAATAAGTGTACTCATTTGACCCTCTAATTTCTGCTCACGATCATTAAGTTCAAACTTAGCACGCTGTTCATACATAGCAACTTGTTCTTTATAGATGTTAAGTCTAGTGATCAAGTTATTATCAGGGACAGGCAATTGGTTCTCATGGTACACACAAGCATTATCTACATTACTCGCATTATCTAAGGCACATACATTACTCATAGCACACACATCATTATTGACAAAGGATTCACCATTTGGTACATCAGGCGAGTTGTTGCTATTCAAATACTGTTCATATGAGACAATATTGCTATTTTCCATATCAACATCACTTGAGTCAGAAACAACTGCTTGATGTACTTCTTCGGGAATCTGATGTCCCTCTACAATATTATATGTGTCATAAATTTTTAGTACCTCAGATATCACGGATGCATTAGAAGGATCAGCTTGACGAGATGAGGCCAGGGAAGACAAGTTAGCCATGAAGATTGTTTGAGCAGTAGGTTCATCATCCACATCAGAGTCAAAAGCATCACAGTCATCTGCCTTGAAGATGTTAGGATCATTAAGTGCTAGATCCTGAACAGGTTTCTCATCCACATCTTCATCAAAAGTATTTCCTCCATCTCCTGCCAAGAACAATAACTCTTCCTCATCCAATACAGCTCCATTTTCTTGAGCTTGCATTAACAGCATCTTGTCTTTGAAGTAATCTGAGTTCTGAGGACGTTTAGGTTGATTGCAGTTTCTAGCAATGTGTCCAAGCCCCCCACAATTATAACACTTGATCTGTTTCCCTTGCCCCTGATTGGCATTCCCTGCTCTATTCTGCACATAACCTCGACCCATGTTTCTACCAGCTCTCCCTTGCACATTCTGGACCACAATTTTCCCGTCCTCCACCATTGCTAGATTGCGTGGGTTGGAAGAATTCCTTAACTGATTGTTGGTCTGAGGGAGTGATGCTTGAAACTGTTGAACCAGTAGAGATACTTGATTGGTGAGGTTGTCAATTATTTTGTCGGTCTGAGAATAGCCTGAGTCAAGTTGTGAACTCATAGCAGGTACTTGTGAGTGAAGTTGGTGATAGCTTGGATTGGATGATGATTGGATTGTTGGTTGTACATTTGTCATGAAAGCCAGTGGGTCATTCGTAGTTGAAGGATTCAACTTTTCTCTCAGCACCCGATCATAGGCAGCATGCTTCTCATGTTGTTGCAGGTAAGCATACAGCTGTTCATAGTTAGTCTCCCTTAAACCTTTGTTGAGTTTGACGGCAGTAACAAATCTGTCCCATTCCGGAGTCATGTTGTTCACAAACTTTGAGTTAAGTTGGATATTGGGCATAGTCATTCTTATCATCCTCATATCATTCACCAACTTATGAAATCTCACATAGTAATCTGTGATATTTTCTCCTGGGTTCATTTTGAAATGCTCGAACTCATCATACAGCTGTGACTCACGATCTTCCTTTGTGAGTTCTGACCCTGCCAACAACATTTTAACGTTGTCCCACACAGCCTTGGCTTCAGTGTTAAAATTGATGAGCTTGTATACATCCTTTGGAAGACCTTGAATAACTATGTTGGAGGCTCTAATATCGGCATCATACCTCTTCTTTTCTTCTTCATTAAGATCATTGTAGTTTCTAGGTCTGTCGATGCCCCAAGTTACAGTACCATCTTCACCAGTTGTAACAACGTCTCTGGTGGTACCCATCTGATAAGGTCCTTCGTCAATTGACTTGAGAATGTTAACACCATTATCTTTTCCCAAGCAGTAAAGTCTAATTCGTTGTGCCCAAGACTCATAATCCGTCCTATCTAGCATAGGTGGACGAGTGTCAGATCCTGCTGCTTGAATATCATCTGATGATGTACTTGATGTGGTAGCCATAGTAACTACGGGATTTTACTGATCTTGTGATTTAACCGAGAAATCAAATCTTTCGCGGGAATTTCTAAAATCACCAAGACACAAACCGCCTAGACAAACCGCGTAGACACAAACCGCGTATGTGCCTAAGAGACAAACCGAGTTCACACAGGAGACACAAACCGCGTAGACACAAACCGCGTATGTGCCTAAGAGACAAACCGAGTTCACACAAAAGATACAAACCGCGTTGACACAAACCGCGTATGTGCCTAAGAGACAAACCGAGTTCACACCAAAGATACAAACCGCGTTGACACAAACCGCGTGTGCGCCAAAGAGACAAACCGAGTTCACACCAAAGATACAAACCGCGTTGACACAAACCGCGTATGCGCCAAAGAGACAAACCGAGTTCACACCGGATGTACAAACCGCGTTGACACAAACCGCGTGTGCGCCTTAGAGACAAACCGAGTTCACACAGAAGATACAAACCGCGTACGCACCGTAGAGACAAACCGCGTTGGCACAAACTACCAAACCTGTCACTTTCAATGCAGTTTGTCCTTTTGCCTAAACTAGTAAAAAAGACAAACCGCGTAACCGATGTACCACAAACCGCGTTCAAGATCGTCCCAACTACACAAACCGCATTCAAGAACACTTCCACAAAAAAACCCACGAATTGCTCCAAAATCACCACACGGTTCTTAGATCTGTGAATCCAAACACCAAATACCACTCTAATACTAATCTTAATCTAGAAAGTACAAAGTAAAACAACTTCTAATCACTAAACAAAGTACAAAATGAGATTTATGCTACAAAACAAACCGAATCCAAAAACACTAAAAACTACAAATCGAACCAACAAGAAAACCTCAAGAACTACACAAATCCGTGAATACCAACTCTCATGGACCTAACCATGGCTCTTGATACCAATTGTAGGGTATTCACAATGCATGAATCACTATTATGAGGCTTGTATGGATCGAATAAGTAAGATTTCTAGAGAGAAGTGGGAGCCTTTTAGAGAGAGAAAGAAACTAGTGTAATATTAGATTGAAAAGGTCCAACCCTTCCCTTGTGTGGGAAGGGGTATATATACAACTACATATTATGTCCCTAGTGGACTGTGGAGCGAGCTGACAGAGGGTAAAGACCCGACCCACTCCACAATAGTAACTAATAACTAAGCTACTAATAATATTACTGATAATCTTATGAGCTATGATGATCTAATAAGTACTCGGGGTGACCGAGTCTTCTGCTGAATATTCATATTCCTAACACGGTAGGAGCCAGCGAAGGGAAGAAGTGGGGGTGACTTTGCCTCCATTGCTAGCAGCTCATCTTGGAAGGACTGAAGCTGGGGTCCCGTTGCAGCCTTCTCACGCATCAGGCGTAGAAGGCAATCCGCCTACAATTAATATGGGAAGAAATCTTCCTCCCAATGGTATGTACCCCTCGTTCCAAACTCAGTCTTATCCTCAAAATTTATATCCTCCAGTAAATGGCCAGCCTAATAACCCAAGCTTTCCCCAAACTTATGGGAGCCTGCCCTTCGGGCACCCTATGGCGTACCCTCCGTACGCCATGGGAAACGGTTACCCGTTTGCCATGAATGCACCTTATTCGTCCTACCCAAGCCAAACTCCTACGGGAATGCCCCAAAACAGCAACCTATATAATACTGTTCCCCTGTATGCACCAGCTTATAACTGTCTATACTCAGACCCTATGGGTTTAGCTACACCCTTCGTTAGGTGGATCAAAGATTACCCATTGCCTGATGGGTTGAAAATGCCTTCGCACGTTGGGACTTATGATGGGAAGGGGGATCCGGACAATTTCTTACATTTGTTCGAAGGGGCTATCAAAATGCAAAAATGGGTTATGCCAGTGGCCTGTCATATGTTTACGTACACCCTACGGGATTCTGCTCGTATCTGGTGGAATGGGCAAAAGCCCGACAGCATCGTCAATCTTGATGATCTTAAGGCCAAGTTCCGGTCACACTTCAGTCAGCAAAAGAAGTTCACGAGGACTCATTTAACGGTGCACAACATCAAACAAAAAGATAACGAAAGCACAAGGGCCTTCGTTACTAGGTACACCGATGAGACTTTGCAGATTTTGGGTCTTCATGAAGATCAGCGTATTTTGGGTTTCGTACATGGTCTTCGAAATCGGAGTTTGGTGGAATTCTTGTCCGCTGACCTTCCGAAAACTTACAAAGGGTTAACGGAAAAGACATATACTTGGATCGAAGCAAAAGAGGTGTCCACTAATGGGGCTCCGGTAGACAGAGATGGCAACAACAAGTTTTCGAAGCATTCTTCGTGGGAAGGGTCCAAAAACAAGAACAAGAACAGAGATAGGTTTTCTCCGTACAACAAAGGCCCCAACCATGGTTTGCTAAGCAGTCTAACGAAGTCTCCAAAGGAAATACTTGCTACGGAGAGGGCTGCCAAGGCTTTCGAAGCACCCCCTCGTATGACAAGTAAGGGCAAAAACAGGGATACCAGTAAGTACTGTCACTTCCACGAAAATTACGGTCACGATACAAATAGTTGTAGAGAACTGAAGAAACAGATAGAGGAAGCTGTGAAGTCCGGGCAATTGGCACATTTGGTGAAGGGTATAAAGAAGGGAAAGGAAGAGATGACCGACACTCAATTGGCTAAAGATACTACTCCTCTCGAAGCCCCAATACTCATGGTCCGTTGGGGTGAAGCCAGCTTGAAGAGAAAGGTAACGGAGGGTAATGAAGTAGGGGAGGTAACTTTTCCTCCTCTTGCAGGCCAAATCCCTTCAAATGATCCGGTAGTCATCAAAGTCCTCATTTCCAACCGGGAAGTAAATAGAGCCTATATGGACTGTGGGAGCTCCTGCGAAGTCATCTATGAGCATTGTTTCCTTAAGCTTAATCCTTCGATCAGGTCGCAGTGGATTGATTCGAAAATACCCTTGGTAGGGTTTTCTGGTGAACATTCGTGGCCTCTGGGAGAAGTTTCGTTGGAAATAACGATTGGAGAAGGCAAGCTCGCAAGGACAGAAACCCTCATGTTCGCTATCGTAAGGTCCAACTCTCCTTACAACTTGCTGATAGGAAGGACCGCCATGCAAAAGATGGGTATCGTAGTCTCCACTATACACGCAGCGGTAAAATTCCATACACCTTATGGGATAGGCACCGTATTCTCCACTTACAACCAAGGACAGACGAGAGATAACAGCAAAAAGATTAGAGAAACTCCGGAGGAGCCTCCGAAGGCCATTTTAAGTTGTACAGATGCTGAAGAACGTATCGTGGTGAATGAGCTCTATCCGGAGCAAACGGTGGTAATCGGAAAGCAACTCCCTTCTAACTTCAAAGCGGACTTAGAGAAGCTACTCAAAGCCAACAAAGACGTATTCGCATGGACCTACTCAGATATGACCGGGGTTCCCAGGACTCTTATGATCGACGGCGAGCCTTTCGATACAGAGCATAAGCTTAACGAGTTCAAGCACATTGAACCAATTAAGCAAAAGCGACGAAGCCTGGCACCAGAAAGAAACGCAGCTGCTTGTAAAGAGGTGGATGAACTTGTGTAAGCAGGAATTCTCAGAGAAGTGAAATACCAAACTTGGGTAGCTAATCCAGTTATGGTAAAGAAAAGCGACGGAGGGTGGCGCATGTGTGTCGACTTTACCGACATCAACAAAGCCTGCCCAAAGGATTGCTATCCTCTACCAGAAATTGATTGGAAGGTCGAATCCCACTCGGGGTTCCGTTTGAAATGCTTTTTGGATGCCTACAAAGGATATCACCAAATACAAATGGCAAAGGAGGACGAGGAGAAGACAGCCTTCTACACAGGAAAGGGTGTCTATTGCTACAAGAAGATGCCCTTCGGCCTAAAGAACACGGGGGCTACTTATCAGCGTTTAGTAGACAAGGCCTTCCATAAGCAAATTGGAAGGAACTTGGAAGCCTACGTTGATGACATGGTAATAAAAAGCAGAACCGAAGAGGACCTCCTCTCCGACATTCAAGAGACTTTCGATCAATTACGGGCTATCAACATGAAGCTTAATCCCAAGAAGTGTTCCTTTGGCATGGAGGAAGGGAAGTTCTTGGGGCATTTGATAATGAAACAAGGGATTAAAGCTAACCCTTCGAAGGTTAAAGCCATCACTGATCTTCAAGCTCCAAAGTCACTCAAAGAAGTTCAAAGCCTCAATGGGAAGCTTGCGGCACTTAGCAGGTTCCTATCAAAGGGGGCAGATCAATCTTTACCATTTTTCAAAACACTCAAGGGGTGTACAGATAAAAAGACTTTCCAATGGAGTTGTGAGGCGGAAGCAGCCTTCGAAAAGCTAAAGGAATTTATGGAAATCTTACCGACACTTACGGCCCTAATCAAAGGCGAAGTGTTGTTCATGTATATTGCGGCATCATTCGAAAGCATCAGCGCGGTGCTCTTAGCCGAAAGAGAAAAGAAGCAAGTCCCTATATACTTCGTTAGTAGGGTCCTACAAGGAGCTGAACTAAACTATCCGGAGTTGGAAAAGCTAATCCTAGCTTTGGTTTATGCTGCAAGACGCCTTCGAAGATACTTTCAAGCTCATCCCATCACGGTATTGACGGACAAGCCTATTAGGCAGATACTGTCGAAGCCTGAGAAATCAGGAAGGGTAGCTAAATGGGCTATCGAATTGGGAGAACATGAGATAGAGTACAAGGGTCGAAACTCCGTCAAAGGTCAGATACTCGCAGACTTTCTCGCTGAAACACCCTCCGGACCTAGCCAACATAAAGAAATTCCTAAGGAGAAACCCCAAGAAACAAAGGAAGGGTGGAAACTGTACACAGACGGAGCATCGAGTTCTGATGGTTCAGGAGCAGGTTTAATGCTAGTTAGTCCGGAAGAAGGGAATACACTTACGCATTGCGTTTTGAGTTCGAAGCTACCAACAATGAAGCCGAGTATGAAGCTTTGTTAGCCGGTCTTCGACTTGCAAAAGGCATGGAGGTTCGTAACCTCTCCGTTTTTGTAGACTCGCAGTTAGTCGCCAACCAAATTAAAGGCTCCTACGAAGCAAGGCAACCCACCATCAAGCAATATTTGGAAAAAGCTAAAGAACTCCTTCAGGGCTTCGAAACATATGATATAGCACATATTCGCAGAAATCAAAACAAGAAAGCAGACGCCCTAAGCAAGTTGGCTTCGATGGCATTTGCTCATCTAACGAAAGAAGTTTTGGTAGAAGTATTGACTGATAGGTCAATTAAACGAGGTGAAGTTTCCGACGTCATACTCGATGAGGGCACCAACTGGATGACTCCGATCAGGGAGTATTTGATCAGTGGTATTTTGCCGGAGGATCCTAAACTTGCTCGAAAGGTGAGGATCAAAGCTCCTCAATACAGACTTATTGGGGATAACCTGTACAGGAGATCCTTCTTATCACCATGGCTTTGTTGTGTGGGACCAAAACAGGCTTCGAACATCATCTATGAGGTTCACGAAGGATCTTGCAGATTGCACGCAGGCCCTCGCTCAGTTGTATCAAAAATAATGAAACTTGGGTATTATTGGCCATCCATGCATAGAGATGCAATAGAGATAATACAAAAGTGCGAAGCATGTCAGATCCACTCCAAAGTCCCGAGAATGCCTAAGCAAGACATGACCTCCGTTACGTCAGCACGGCCTTTCTGCCAATGGGGAATTGACATAGTCAGACCCCTACCAGTTGCTCCAGGAGGGGTAAAGTTCTTGGTCGTAGCTATAGACTACTTTACCAAATGGGTTGAAGCAAAGCCCTTGGCATCAGTAACAGGAAGGCATATGGAGAAATTCTGTGGGAACACATAATCTGTCGTTTTGGTGTCCCTCACATTATCGTCTCCGACAATGGAAAGCAGTTCGCCGAAGGGGTATTCCCAACCTTCTGCGAAGGCCTGAAGATCAAACAGTCATTCACTTCCGTTTATCATCCCCAAGGTAATGGACAAGTAGAAGTCACAAACCGGGATATTATCGAGGGAATTGAGAAGAGGTTAGGACGAAGCCATCATGGGTGGGTAGACGAATTACCCCAAGTTCTGTGGGCACATAGGACGCACCCCAAGTCAAGCCACGGGGAGACTCCTTTTAGCCTTACTTATGGAACGGAGGCTGTTATACCCTCCGAAATAAGCATTGAAATGGAACGTATTGTGAACTTTGAAGAAAAGACAAATGAAGAAAAGCTTCGAGAAAATCTCGATCTCCTGGAAGAAAGACGAGAAATAGCTTCAATCAGGGAGGCTACCCACAAACAGAAGATTGAAAAGTACTATAACAACCGAGTTCGACCCTCCACGTTCAAGCCAGGTGAATATGTCCTTCGTTTGAACAGTGCAAGCAAGGCCGAATACGAAGGAAAGCTAGGGCCAACATGGGAAGGACCATACGTCATATCGGAAGCCTATGGCAACGGTGCATACAAGCTCGCAACGCTTAAAGGAGAGGTCATGGATAGAACTTGGAACGGTACTAACCTTCGTAAGTTTTACATCTAAAACTTACTAAAAAAAAAAAAAAAAAAAAAAAAAAAAAAAAAAAAAAAAAAAAAACTTAGTTTGTTTTTACAATTTCATGTAACGCATTCTTCTCATCTGGGGAAAGAAGCATTAATGGTAGGTGTCTTAGTATTCATTTCTTAAAATGATGTAATCCTCCCTACCTAATTAATGATATAACGTATTTCCCTCAAATCTCTTGTTTCGTTCTTTACAACAAAGATTTGTCCAGCCAAGTAGTATAAAAGTTTCAATGTCGAAGGATGTAGCAAGGCACATGCCTTGTATATAAATAACATCCATTATAATTCACATTAACTTTCCTATGAAGTCTTAGGGTATTAAAAGCCCTCTGCAACTTAAGGATAAAGACGGAGTGGGTCGCGACCCTCTGTCGCAGTCAAATTATACGATTGCTTAAAATCTTGGTCCAAAATACACACAATAAGGTTATAACCTTAGGTTGTATGTGTACGTTCTTGAAATGAGCGTAAGAGAAGATAAACATGACAATAAAAGTGGGACATATCCCACTAAATTAGCATTAATAAAGACTACATACAGTCTTAGTCATCATAATCACAAAAAGAACAATTGCCTAAAAGTTATGGGTCGAAGCCCAGCAGCACGAAAGATAAATTGTTCAAACAGGAACAAAGATAAATTGTCTCAAACAAACAACATGTTGGAAAATCATTTCAAGGTTGAGCAGAGGTGGATTTCTTTATTGAGGACGAAGGCTGGATCTTCATAGGCTTCTTCGCCAGAAGTTCGTCTATTGAAGCCAATGGATATCTGGTCACCTCAGCTAGGAAAGGGAACTCTGTTGACGTAAACACATTGCCAGCCTCATCAAATTCTTTCTCAGAATCAGGGCGATAGTATGGTACCTCCGACAAAACCACAGGCTTCCTTGACTGAGCAATTTCTACTAAAGTGGAATAGGTACCATAAAAGATGGCTGCGTTCACCAGTTTCCCAATAGCTTCCCCCACCTCATCACTATGATGCATCTCCATTGCCACTTGAGGAATAACCTTCGTAACTACCTCAGCTCGGTCTTTCTTCAAGCTTCGACACTGGAACTTCAGACTATCGACCTCCTCGCAAAGCTTGGCCTCCTGCTCAATCAGCCTAGACTTTTCGGTTTCCAGACTTGCACATTTGGACTCAAGCATCTCAATTTGGGCTCTATAGATGGACACCTTTGACTCCTCAACCTTCAACCTATCACACCTTGCTTGGGATTCCTTCAATTGCCCTTCAAGCCTGTCAATCTTGGCTCGCATATCTTGAACAAAAGGATTCTTCTCGAAGTTCTCCATCACTTCTTTGCATTTAGCCTCCAATTCATCATATTCATGATCCCTAGTTTTTTGTTTGGCTAAGATAGCATCCATTTTAACTCTCACATTCAACACCGTTTGCACCAACTCCCTTGTCCTTGAATTCAAATGATTATCCAAAACAGCCTGTCTAGCTTAACTTTTAGAATGAAAGTTGCAAAGCTCTTCCATAGACATGTTATCCAAGATGTCCTTCCATTTAGGAGGTGTCATTTTCTCAACCAAATGGCGGCACGCAGTTGAATTGGGTAATTCGTTAACATCAGGAAGACCTGCGAAAGACAGAGGCACAAGTTATATAAAGAAGGGTATTTTTTACGCATGCATGATAACTTGCCAGGAGTATCATCCTCAGGAATTGTCAGAGGAGTAGGTATAAAGGTTTTCAAATGAGAGCCTTTGGGCTTCACCATTCTTGTTGGAGGAGTAGGAAGGGATAATTTCCTCTTCGGAGGAGTCTTCACAGACATAGCAACTTTTGCTTTCTTACTCTTCTTCCTATTTGAAAGACCGGAGGACCTTCCGAGACTTGTTTGGAATTCATTGATGAGGGGATCATCGGAGTCTGCTATAGTCTTCACAAAATGCGGAGTCTCGTCATTATTTATTGATGTCGACGGAGAACCCACTTCATGGATCACATTATTTGGCTCTTTGGGGACAAAACTAAGCTCCCTAGTTCCACGGGCTACAACGAAGTTTCTGAAGGCCATCCCTACAGAAAAAAGGAATGAGATAAATACCATCAGATAAGTCATTAATTTATTTGAATAAGTACATACATACTTTTCCATTGCAGATTAACTTAGGCTCCAAGGGAGAACCTTCCCAATGATCTATAATGCCCGCCAGAAATAATATTGGCTCAGGAAACGTTTGCACATCAAATGGATGACGTTCAAGACGTTGATAGAGGGGATAGCTTCTTACGAAGTGCGGCAAGGGATCATCAAAGCGTTTTTCATCAAAACGATTGTCTTTATCCAGTAACGCTGGATAATGGGGAGGTATAATCGTATCTTGCACGTAGAAAAACAGACCTTTCCATTTTCTTATATTGGCAAAGGGTTTTGTTATTAAACAAGGGACGTCAGGTTCACTTCTTTTCCCTAAGGTTAACCAATCACCACCAGGGCAGGGTTGATAAAGCCTCTAAGCACGTTAAGTGTGGGCTCATAACCATAAGCTTTACATACTACAATGTAGGTGGTTAGCTTGGCTAAGCCAAAGGGGTTCAACCTGGAAATGTGTACTTGATAATACTGTAAAAATTCTAGGATCAGCGGGTGAATAGGAATCCGAAAGTTGGATTCTGTAAAAGCATGAACATATAACCCAACATACCCAGTGGGGGCATCAAAAATACTTAGGGTTTCGTTTGGGAGTATCACTTTATACTTTTTAGGTATGGGATACTTTTCAAGAAAATCCGCCAAATCCTGTTCTGATAGGGTACACTTTTGTTGCCTAATGGTCCTTTTTGCCGCCATACTCATCTTGTATTCGAAATATTGAGACTAAGGAAAGATAATTACCTTTAATCTTAGCAGAAGCACGAAGCACAAGTACTGTGTATGTGTACTTTGGGGCAAAGTAAAACAATACGATCAGTGGGAATCATAAAGGGTTTATGTATGTTTTTAGTTGTTTCATCCTAGCCATCCACGTGTAGTCATAGTATGAGTTTGACACGGATTCCAATTTGCTTTTGAATTTTGAAAATAAGTTTGTGAGTACCGACATTCTAGCTGATGTAGCTAGGATATGGTAGTTGCATATTTATTGGCCGCATTTATTGCGCAAGGTTTTTTAAGCATTTATCCTACTCATACGACTTTGTGATGGAAGGACTCGCATGTAATTTGTTTTTTTAGTCGAAAGCAATTTATACTCGTACGTATATATCACTTTCGACTGGGGTTGAACTTCCAGTTTCCTTCGTTAAACAAGGAAATATATTTTCAAAGAAGGAAGCATTCCTTGATTCCATTAGTGTACCCTTTTGTATATCCGGATTAATCGAATCATGTACAATGAAATGATAAGCACTGCTATTCCTAGCATATCCAATGAATATACAATCCACAAATTTAGGTCCAATCTTTTGGGCCTTGGGTGTCGGTATAGCTACCTTTGCTAGACACCCCCACACTCGTAAGTACTGATATGATGGTTTTCTTCCCATCCATTGTTCATAAGGGGTCTCTTCTTTTTCCTTATGAGGTATCTTATTTAAAAGATAAGTAGCCATTAGAATGGCTTCCCCCCACATGTCCTGGCTTAAACCAGAACTTATCAACATGGCATTAACCATTTCCTTCAAGGTACGGTTCTTCCTTTCGGCAATACCGTTTTGCTGAGGTGAATAAGGAGCTGTGAATTCATGTCTAATTCCATGTTTAGCACATAAATCAGCAAATGGAGACACGTATTCACCTCCTCTATCACTTCGTACAACCTTGATTTTCTTTTTAAGTTGATTCTCAACTTTGTTTTTGTATAGAACAAACTTGTCTATAGCGTCATCTTTACTTTTTAACAAGTAAACGTAGCAATACTTTGTACAATCATCAATAAACATGATAAAGTACTTATTGCCACCTTTTGTGGGTAGTGATTTCAAATCACATATGTCAGTGTGTATCATATCAAGTGGTTTGGTTTTTCGTTCAACCGATTTGAAAGATGATCTTGTAAGTTTGGCTTCAACACAAGTTTCACATTTATATTTTGAGTCAATATGGAAATTAGGTATGCAATTAAATTTAATCAAACGACGCATCGAATTAAAATTTACATGTCCAAGACGGCCATGCCACACATTAGAAGACTCAATCAAGTAAGCAGAAGAATTCATTTTATTGATATCATTCTTAACAACCATTACATTGAGCTTAAACATACCATTCAGGGCATATCCCCTACCAACATACATTTGATTCTTAGACAGAACAAACTTATCAGACACAAGATTCTTGCGAATCTCTGGAACATACAAGACATTAGTCAACTTGAGCTCTTTCTCGGATGTCATCTTCAAGATTACATCTCCTTCACCCTTGATATCAGCAGTTGCAGAGTTGCCCATGTACAACTTGTCTCCATTGTTAACCGCTCTGAAAGAGTGAAACATACTCTTATCAGCACACACATGACGGGTAGCCCCAGTATCAACCCACCATTCCCTGTTGTTGGAACCTACCAGGTTAACTTCAGAGATCATGGCAATGACGTCAGACACCATAGCAATCATGTCCATATTATCATTCACCATATTAGCCTGGCGTGGAGTCACCCGCTTCGGCATCTTACAGTTAGCAGCACGATGACCCGGCTGGTCACAGTTGAAACACACCCCTTGGAACTTCTATTTCACAATTGCAGCTTTAGGAGCAAGGTACTCAGACTTCCCTTTGAACTTCTTGTCATTCTTTCCTTTTCCTTTGCCTTTACCTTTGACATTGGACTTTGAAGATGACGGAGCATGCTCAACCATATTTGCCTTGGTAGAATCAGGCGTATAAGTGTTTTTCTGAGCCAGCTTGTTGTCCTCTTCAAACAACCAAGTCTTCAACACTCATCTCCTTTCACTTATGCTTTAGGTAGTTCTTAAATTCTACCTAGCTTGGAGGCAACTTTTCAATGATAGCAGCAACTTGAAAAGTTTCACTCAATGTCATTCCCTCAGCATGAATGTCGTGTAGCAAAACCTTAAGATCTTGAACCTGACTCATCACGTTCTTTGAATCATCCATCTTGCAATCCAAAAAACGAGCTACTACGAACTTCTTTGTACCAGCATCCTTAGTTTTGTACTTGCGTTCAAACACTAGTATAGATTTGGCCTACGGTCACACCAAAAAATGTGTGACTATATGCATATAGTCACACATTTTTTTTTGGTGTGTGTGACAAAAAGTCGCGCCACCGTAGGGTCTATATGGTCACATTGTTTAGTTTGTGACCGTTTTCATTGAAAAAGAGTGACCAAAACCCGAATATGTGTGACCAATTAGGCACAAGTTTTGTTGGATTTATCAGCATGTGTGACTATTTCCCATCCTATGGCCACATGAATATATAATAAATGTGACGATTGTGATGATTTAGTCACACAACGTGTGTTGTTTTTTTCGAGTTAGTCACATACAATTTAAAAAATAGTGGCCAAAAGTGTGAATACGTGTGACCATATGCTGTTTAAAGTGAAGAAATGTGTATTTTGTGTGACTATTGTTCATCCAATGGTCACTTGAATTTTATGTTTATGTGGCCTTTTGTAATATTTAGTCACACAAAACATGTTTGTTTTGGGTATTTAGTCACATACAATTAAGCAAAAAGTGGCCAAAAGTGTCAATAAGTGTGACCATATGTTGTTTAAAGTGAAAGAAATATGTATTTTGTGTGACTATTGACCATCCAATGGTCACATGAATTTTTTGTGTGTGTGGCCTTTTGTAATATTTAGTCACACAAAGCATGTTTGTTTTGGGTATTTAGTCACATACAATTAAGCATAAAGTGACCAAAAGTGTTAATAAGTGTGTCCATATGTTGTTTAAAGTGAAGAAATTTGTATTTTGTGTGACTATTGATCATCCAATTGCCACATGCTTTTTTTTGTGTGGCCTTTTGTAATATTTAGTCACACAACGAATTAAGCAAACAATGACCAAAAGTGTTAATAAGTGTGAATATATACATCTTTTAGTCACATTTAATAAATCAATATATATCAAAACAAATTCAAATATATATCAAAACAAATTCAAATACAATAAAATTGGAATGTATATAACTGAACCAAATATAAGCAATACTAACTATATGAACCAACAGTACTAACTTACAACTAACAGTTGTAACTAATACACTATCAGTATTAACTTCCAGCAGTCTTCTACATATCACAAGCTCTCTTCAGCTATGACCAATATTATTTCAAAGAATTCACATATCACAGCTTCAAATGCAACTACTAAAACAGACAATTGTATTTGAATCACAACCTCAAGTGTTACTTGGTTGGCGGCTTCTGGTATCCCCACGGTTTCTGTCTTGCCCAATTCCACTCATCTCTGCACATCTCATCAATCCCATACTTTGCCCTGCAAAAACACAACAAACCGTCTCAAAAAAAGGTTCAAACCAATAAACACACCAACACAACTGCTTCTCAAACATATTTCAGCCATTGCCTGCATCATAATCATATTGTTTAGATACACAAAAATGAATCAGTACATCAAGAATCCGTCATTAGTAATGAGTGACTGATCACCGGGATCTTGAGCAGACCACAGGGATCATTAATGTAATTTACTCTTAGAAAACTAGTAGAAGTTTTTATAGTTTACCTTTCCAGGCTCAAGACCGGGTTGAAAGCCGATTCCTACAACTCGTTCTATGCCACCAACTTTTTCTACTCTCCCGTTCGGTCGGGAAACAAAAACAAGCCTAGATCAAGCAAAAGTAGCATACAGATATTAACAAATAGCAACTGTTGAAATTAATCATAACATATCTTGAAATGAGCCACATAGTAGTACACTTCAGAAATCAAAACATATATAAATGTGAAGTTTATTATGGAGTACGTAAGAAAGAAGGATGCACAAAATGCTTACCCGTCAGGTGTTCGGATGTCATATAATCTGACAGAACCGTCCACAAAGCCAGCTGCATATTGACCCCCATGAACTTGAGAAGCAGCCTGTAATCAGCGAACAAGCAATTAAATCCCTAATTTCATCAAAGAGTCTTAGAAAATCAAATGAAGAGATATATTGGAATAAAGAAACCAACTGCAAAAAGGTAGAGTTTTCTTTGGATAGTTCGGTATACCCCTATCCAATAAGGTGAAACCTGCCAGTATTTGGTTCCTAACAAGCAATCCAAATTACCTCAAGAACAAAAGCAAACTAGCGATACAATTTGGTTGCGACGGTTCTTTATAATTTGGTTTCTTTTTCTTCTTTTAGAATTTATGAAAATAACCCATGCTCAAGAAACGTCCCAAGCACCACCAGTATTTGATACAGAAATAGCAATCTGCATTATGTAAAGCAAGGGAAAATCAGTCAAGTGATAATTATGCGTCAATGGCCAATCCAGTAGCTATGGTGCTCAGCATTCCAAGAGTGGCTACAGCAACACCATACATTGCAGCGAAACTAAATAAACTTGTATGAAGGAGTTAATAAGTTGAAACAAAATAAACTTGTACCTATAAGCATTACTAGTGTAGTACCTATAAGCCCACAAACCAACGGTAACGCATAAGAACAATTCCCTACAAATGCAACACGGAGAGTTTATGAATGTAAATATGATGCTTGCAATACCCCTTTTCATTCAAATAATGCTCAAGTGTGCACAATTAAGTAAATTTACAAATTACAAGGTGCAGCACAAATATTAAGGGGTGTCCGAATTTTCATTTTGGATATGAATATGTGACTACTGCTATGTTATGCCACAACGATAATTTTATTTTATTTATTATTTTGTTTTATTTATTATTAATTTATTTTTTGTGTGTTTGAAAAAAAGATTTATGGTTATCTCATTATCACATAATCACTTTAAAAAGCACACAACTTTGATGGTACAGGAAGTAAAATGTGGAGCTTACCAGTGAGCTGATGAGGAGAGGGTACATCATTGCAGTGAGATCATGAGTGTTTCCAAATGAGGAAATGGAAGCAACCACGAGAGCAGCACATGATGACTCTGCGTATGAGCCAAAAAGATCAGATCCCATACCAGCTACTCCCGTAAATATCCCATAAACCCTGTAATTGCAATCAATTCAGGTGTCAAATAGAGCAGCCTTCAAAAATAACACTAGATTCACAATGTAAATTATTAACTTTAATCAGTACCTTATTCCTAAAAGGCGATAACATATCTAACCATAAGCTTAACCATTCCACACCAGCAACATCAAAACTTTGGTCTAGCAAGTTGATACAGAAGCAGACATACTACAGAAGCTGCAACATGAAAAGTGAATCATTAATTACTAATTGTTCCCAAAACCATATATACTTATTCCCTGTAATTGCAATCAATTCAGATGAGAAGTCACCCGAGACTGCTGGTAATCATCATGCTCCAATAACCCATATCCACAATGAGAATGAAGGGTCTGAAATTGAAAAGATAGCACATTAATGTGTTGATCACAATCTTAAAAATCGAAAAAGAACCCACAGCAGAAGATTCCTCTACAAACTAACTTAATTATATTATACCTAATTAAAACATCATTTTATAAATTCATAACTATCAAAAAATTCCTCTAAAATCAAACAAATCATTCAGTAATGATCAACAACTCGACCTAACAAATATCACTACCTACTCGGAAAAAAAAAAGAAGAAAAACCCTCAAAAAATCAAGATTGCAAGATATAAACTCAATTATGAGGTAAAGATCACTCACTCATTAGGGGTTTGCTACAGGTGACTATGTTTGGTGATGTTATAGGTGACGGCGGCTGATGCTATGACACCAGTTAGGACTTATAGTTTATGAGGGTTTCAAATTGGGGGAAATAAATTAGGGTTTGAAAATTGGGGAAATAAACCGATTTAATCGATTTAGAAGGTGGTATGCAAAAAATGGATTTTCGGAGATTTCAACTGTTAAACATCTTCCCCTATTAGCTGAACTTCTTGATTTAATCTTCTATTTGAAATAAAACACCAGCCCAAATCGACCTATTAGTAAATGGGTCAATATTTTAATTAGCCATATCCAGGTTGAATTTGATATGAAATAGTATTTAGATGAAAATACTATATGAAATCAATTTGATTTTGGGGGGAATGGTTAATGAAATATTTGGGAATTTGGGAAGGAGGGCAATTTGATTTTGGGAGAAAAATTTAGGCGGGCTTGTGAAAAGATGTGAAGAGGGAAATTTTATTTTGGGAAAACTAAGTGCTTTAGATATATATGATTTAGTCACTTTTAAATAATGTGTGACAAACTTGACTATATGATTTAGTCACTTTTAAATAATGTGTGACAAACTTGAGTATATGATTTAGTCACATACACAATTACTTCATATGACCATATATGGATTTTGGTCACACTTTTCAATTGTGTGACATATATTTGTCATATATGTATATATATAGTGTGACTAATGTTTTAAACTTATTTGTATCCGTCACACGTCCCAAATTATATGTGGCTAAATAATCAAAAAAAAATAAAAAATTACAAGATACCTCTAGTCACGAAATATTCAAATGTGTGACTGTAGCCTCAGTTGGAAAGACGAAATGGTCACACAAGTCGGATCAAGTGTGGCTGTTTATTTTATTCTGGTACATTTAGTCACATAAAAAAGTTACTGTGTGGCCGTTCAAAAAACAACATGTGTGACTAAAACCCATTTTTGTACTAGTGCAATGACTCCCATAATTCTTTGGCAGTTTTGGTCTTGCAGTACACATTGTACAAAGAGTCCACCAAACCATTCAGAACCTAGTTGTGACACAAAAAGTCTGAATGTTTCCATGCTTCCAAGGCTTGAACAACCTGTTGATTGGAGGATTGACCTTCTACAGGAGGTTCCACGTGAGGTGGATTCTCTTTTAAGAACCGCGCAAGGTTCAAAGTAGTGAGATAGAAGAACATCTTCTGTTGCCACCTCTTAAAATTCTGCCCATTGACTTTCTCTAGTTTCTCAGCATGATTAGCAACCGTGTTGGTAACTGGCGCATCAGGTACATTCACAGTAGTATTCACAGGAGGGGTAGTGGTGTTTGTCATCCTGAAAACTCACCAAACACAAACAGTTAAGTCAACTGTTATACAATCGGTATCTAAGAAATTCTATCATGATTTCTTAAAAGCTTGTACCGAATCTACTTCAAAGAAACTCTATCTTGGTTTCAATGAATCTAGATGTAAATAAACCAAATAAGAAACTAAATAAAATAGATCAGTTTAACAGAAACTCAATCTTGGTTTCAATATAAACTGATAAGAATAGACTGCCTTAAAAACGTTTTAGATCTGTACACCAAATCTGAAAATTAAAATCCTGTTAAGAAAACTGGTTTCCAAAGAAACTCAATCCTGGTTTCAACAGAAAACAGTTTGTATATGAAATCTGTTAATTGATAATTAATCCGATTATACGAAAAGTGTATTAATTTTTTTAAACAGAATCTGTTTTAAGACTGTGGGAAATGGTGTACACTCTTATTAAGATAAATCAGATTACAACGAATATAATTAATAGTAAATAACAGAAAATTAAATAGCAGACATAAAGGGGTAGAAGCAGAAGACAGACACTATTCAACGAAAATTAAACAAAAGCAGTAAAGGTCGGTCAAGGCACGAGGCTCGTGTTTAACACGATTCCCTTAAAACAAATTTGTCGACTGTTTCCCAGGGTACAACTGCCAAAGCTGATGTACAGCCGGACGAGACAAACTTGCCTGAAAGTTCACGGAAAAGGTTGCGTGTTTCTGATCGAAGAGATTGCTGGAATTCGGTTGCTCTAGAGCTGCGTTTTTCATCTATTAAACCGAATGATTTATGGCTTTATTTATACTAAAAGGATATCTTGTTCTCCAAGATTAAATAAAGACCATAATTAAACAAATCTGTTATGTTAAAACACGATTTGCATATATTTTATTTACACAACAATATATTCTGTAAACTTTGTCCATAAGTTTCAAATCTATTCTAAAAATAAATTAACAGAAATTAGGAAAATTGGATCACGAATTTGCAGTAAAAAGATACGCACGTAGGCGAAGTTTCGGAGCTGCATTCGTGTCGGCAGGTTGCGCGGGCTCGCATGAGTTCAGAAGTTTCAAACTCATTTTGGCCCAGAAATCCTGCACTGCACTCACCCCCCCCCTCCCCCCTCCGCGCACGCACGTAGGTGTGGGAGTAAAACCCGACTAAAAGAATTTGATAACCAATACCAAGATTCTCTTATAAAAAAGATTTCACTTATGTTTTAAGCGATGTGGGATGCAACATTTTTCTCATATTTTGTGTTTCACGTGCCTTACTTTGAGACACGATATCTCATTCATATTAACTCCATTTTGGATATACATTAGCTCGTTGCGAAGCTCTCTTCAAGGAGAACGCAAAGCTACCAAGAAATATAAATATATATAACATATAAATATATTAAATAGTATCCAAAATTTGAAAAAACTCATTTTGCAAAACCCATTTTCCAACAATAAAACATCATTAAAGAATGCTTTATCAAAATATGGATTACTGACTTACAACTTTCAAATGATTTAACCCATGGATATCAGGTTTTTTATCTCCACATTTAGGTAAAACTTCCTCCCTAGCACGCGCTTGCCAATTTTTGTGTTGAGCCAACAAGATCATAGTCCAAACAAGCAAGTTTCCCGTGGTCTCTTGTCCTGCAAAGTAGAAAAGCTTACACTCTTCGATGACTTCATCAATACTTAATCCAGAACTGCTAATCCCGTGCTGTTTTATTTCTTGGTTTTTGGAGTCTAAGAGTATGCCCAACAAGTCATCATTACTATGTTCCCCAGCTTTCATTGCGATCATTCATTTATCAATGATACCTCTTATTAAAGCTTTTACTTCCTGATTAATTTCCTTCATCCTCTTGTTCTTTTTTGTTGGTATATATCTGCAAAATTTTGTTTTGTTGTCATCCTATAATTTTCATTACTCACCAAAACATTAGCGAGTCGAGATGTATAAGTAGTATGCTCTACAATTGAAAGGGTATTGTAATGACTAATGCTACACATACTCGCCAACTTTTGCAACCAGAAGTTTCACTAGTTGACCTAACAAACAAGAGTACTGTTTTTGTCTTTTTATTAGGGTGAATAATACACCATTACACTTGAGTGTACACTACCATATCTAAAGAAACAGACACACACAACATTAGTTTACAATTCAATTATCTCAGGATCGTCCCTATATTAAACAAAAATCAAGCTTTGAGGTTATCAAATCTCTAAGAAACTTTACTCACCTTGATCCAGGAATGTAGACTGATTGTAAAAGCTGCATAACCAACTCAACTTGTTCTCGTTGCAGTTCAAATACTCTTTTCCCTTCTTCAAAGCTGCTACCAAATGTTGTACGCGAGATTGCATCAGCAGATAACGTTTGGAGATAAGGCCATACGTCTAATTCACAGGATCTTTCGTTCTTTAACATTTCTTCCCATTTGTTTATCACCTCAATACAACTCAGGGGCGGCTAAATCCTTACCGAGGCCTAAAGCAAAGTTTTAAAACGGGGCCTTTCAATTATTTTCTATGATTTTAGTAAAATTGTCTATATAACATCTATCTAGAAAAACAAAGAATGCATAGTAGATTACGAGCCGGTTGATAATTGAAAGACAAAATGACAAATAGAGAAACCAAATGTCCTTGTTTCGGTGATCCAGAAGAAGGGCTAAGGCGACAGAAGTGAGACCAACACAAGTGCGCTTGTATGTGTTCTCTCGTGAACATCTAATCAAACAAACCCTACATGAATACTTAAAACAATTAATGGAAATAAATTTTATACTCGTGCTCATTTTATAAGAAAAAAGTTTCTTCGTATTCATTTATTAACACGCTAAACAAAAAGTACAAAAAAGACATGATCACAAGAGCATAAGAACAGTTCACAACAAATCGCCAAGCTTTTAGTTCATTTACAACCCTATCTATTACTCTAGTCTTTAAGAATTGGATTACAAAAATGAGCTTAATTCATTTTTTTCCATTACCTTAAAAGAAGGTCTTGGTCTGTTTTATAAAACTAATATAATGGACTTGGTGTCTGATTGTGTGTATGTCTAAAGAATAAAGATAAAAACTAAATGTGGCCTCAAATTCTAACTTGTCTCAGGTATTTTAGTAAACCGGGGGCCTAAAAATTACTAAAATGAGCTTAATTCATTGTTTTCCATTGCCCCATTAGACAATCTTGATCGTTTTCATAAAACTAAAAGGTATAAGATCATTTGAGGACTAAACATATTATTTTTTACACCCATCTCAATTAATGCGTCATTTTTCTGATCAATCCTTACCTTCCATTCATTTTGATCTAAAGGCTGAGATTAAACTTAACATTTACACTAGAAGGGTATTTTTGGACTATATAAATATTATTTTTTACACCCATCTCAATTAATGCGTCATTTTTTTCACACACACAAAGTGTATGTTTCTTTCTTCTCTCTCATCTATCCTTCTCCTTCATCCCGTTCATCAACATACCCTAATTTTTGCTGCTCAATTCATCAATCGATCACCTTCTTCATCCCGTACATCACCTAACCCTAATTTTTTATCGTTTAATTTATGTAAGCTGAATTATAAGCTATCTGATTCAATAAGCTGAATTATAAGCTAACTGATTCAATTTTTTCATATGATATTAAGGTTTTATGGATTCGCTTCAAAGTTCTGTTTCTACTACTTCTGAAGAGATCGTTGTTAATGATTCTTCTACTACTTATGAAGAGATTGTTGTTAGTGATAATGTTTCGGCTAAGTATGTTGAGGAGATTGTTGGTTATGAACACGGTGATGAAGCCAAAGCTATTAAGAGTAAGCTTTTTTAATTTTTACTATAATTCGTGTGTCAGTGTGAATAAGCTATGTTGTTAAGTTGTTATTGTTGGAGTATGCTCGTGTCATAATTAATAATTATATGGCTTGAGATATGTGAGCCTATGGGGTCACACACTTATACACAGAGACATCATATTATAGATTGTAATTATTGTATTTACAATATATAAACGGCTATGTAACAAGGGAACTATAACGGGCCATCAAATACGAAGTTAGACTTTATGTTTTTGGATTGGACCAACAATGAGCAAGCCCATTGTGGGCCCTCATGGTGGCCGGCCTTTATGAAGGGCTGTAACACCCCAACCCAACAAGGGTAGAAGTATCACATTAATGGCTTCATATCAGATCAAACAAAGCATACATTCAATAGTAATACAAAGATTCTCAAAGGTTACAAATGAAATACTGAATACACATGGATACAAAGGAAACAAAACTAAATACTAAGTCTGCAAATGCCATCCTTCTAATGACTTCTACTTCAGAATAACTATCAAGGTCTTCTAAGTCCAAAAGTCTCTTCACTCTTACCCAGCTTCCAACTAAAACCTGCCGCGGGAAAAGAAACGCGGCTGAGCTTAAAAAGCCCAGTGAACAGATATATAATAAACGGAAACGAAAGTAAACGAAAATGAACAGAAGTAACATAATGAATAAGATATAAGTAAAGGTATAAAGAGTAAAGGTTTAGGACAGTCATCCACCACGAGCCCAAATAAATCAAATCACATCATATCGTAACCATAATCTTCAAATCATATAGAGGGGAGACCTCTCAGATAATCAGATAATATGAGGGGTGTCCTCATTCTTCAAATGGAGTAGCTAGCTCCCAAATTTTGTGAAAGACGTGGATTGCACCCATCATCAGTCACCAAATCAAATCATATCAAAATGAACTGTCCACGAACACGGACTCGAACCTAGGATGCATCCATTCGCCCTCCGAACAAATCATATTGGCCATAACAAAACATATCATAGTGTGCTAGCATATCATAATCAAAATGGGGACGGTGTAACCAAATCACTAGGGCTACACGCTAGTCATGCCAGTGGTGCATCACAGACACGGCCATGTTACCTTCATGGCTAGGAAACGAACTTGGCTCGGGTATCAAACTGGGGTCAAAGGTCAAAGGTTCATATCAAAGCAAAGGTTCATATAATCATAGTCCAAATATCAAGGTTCAAATCACAGGGTTCACATCAAAAGGTTCATATGCCAAAGGTTCAAATGTAAAAGGTTCATAGCAAAGGTCAGGGTCACATAAAATCAGAGTTCAAGAGACTGAAGGCACCTTATTAAAAAGGGCAGAATATCTGTACCTTATTCGAAACAAAAGCAAACAACGAAAGAAAAGTCACGAGATGATCACTCCCGCTTCACGGAACCTATACGAATTAAATACCAAGTATTACTTTAAGTTCAAATGAATTTTAGTATGCTTTCCATCTTTTAGTAGCTTTCTATTTTTGGAAACCGTCATATTTAGGAATCTTCCCAATTTAGTGATTTAATAATTTAAAGTTATTATTGACAATTTACAATATTTAAGGGTTAAAATGGCATTAATAATAGTTTAGGGTTAGTCACGCTAATTTAATAAAGTCTATGGTTAAAAGCGTAATTTATCCAATTTAAATATTAACATGTCACAAAAACTGTTTTAAAGCTTAAGATAATTTAGATCCCAACGTCCACAGTTTATTCATGCATTATCGACTCAAATTAAAGACCGCTATGACCAATTACTTTATTGTTATAAGTACGACTCTATCGACCCATTTAACGGCACACATACCCAAACAAGGTCACACGTTTGAACTACCAACTCACTCAAGTCTACTTATTTCATTTGACCCAAATGAAACCAATACGACCCTCTAGTATACACATTATGTTTTGATATCTCATGCACAAATAAAACCAGACCATAAAGTTCATTTTTTTTTAACATGACCAACCCACATGTAACCCTCTTGTTTGCCAGCCCCAACAACACATTAACAACAGCCAATTAACGTACCCAAAACCCCTTATTTTGCCCAGCCATACGATACCCTATGCCGACCCACATAAAATCAAAACAACTCATATTCGACACATGAAAAATCACAGCCCTTTTCCATCCCCATCGATCCCTCAAAACTTAACCCAAACCAGCCCCAATTCGACCACATTCAAACACACTTTTACACGTTCATATTTCCATTTTTCCATGCACACTCAATACACATAACACCACCCTTTTACTCGACATGATGCCATCATTTTTTTTGCCGTATAACATGCACAATATAAGTCCATCTTCATGCACCTAAGGCATGATTTTACAGCCCATAATTTATTGTTATTTCGACATGTATAAAGTACTGATTCATGTGTCTCGTTCCAGGTTTAGATTGGTATTGTGGTGATCAAAACACGTTTAAGCATCAGGTTCTTAACTTATTTTTTCATTGAATCAAAAGCAGATTACGACCTTATAACTCGATCTATATCCTCATCATCTGATGTGTTCCAAACCTAATTATTTATAGTTACGTACAACCTTTCATTCGTTAGTATTATAGATCGGTCAGGAGTTGGATTATATGTTACATAACTCATGTTCTAGGTGATCATGATGAGAGGAAAACGGGGTCAGGGGAATACCTTGGTGTCGAACGAATTAAGGACAAGGAAATAGAAACAAGGAGGACAAGAAGCAAATCCCAAAACGCCACTTTATTCAAATCAAAACCACCACCTTTGCGCCCGCTATGACACACGATCATAACAGCCTCTTGTCACTTCTTGGGTATCATTTTGCACTCGAATGAAGAGGAGAAGGAACTAGTTCCGCCACTTATAAATGTTCTAGGGTTTTTCTGTGATTTATTGTTTGTGAAAATTTCGGTTGAAATAATTGAGAAGGAGAAAAATATAAGAGATAGCAGCCGAGTGAAATGGGATTTGGATGAGACCAAATCATTTCTAAATTTGTCAACTTTATTTAATCCTTATTTAAGGCTTAGGTTGTGTACAATTTAAAAGATAATTAGTCCTAGGCATGACCTTCTAGGCGTGTGATATGGACCTATGCATTACTTTTAAATCGTGAGATATAAAACTTATAAGATCAAACATGTGTCAATTTACATTAGTACTTAGGTTATAATTTTAATGTTATATCATTTCTCAAATTATCATGCTTAGTTACTCAGGTTCATATTCGGGTTCAAGGTTCAAGGTTTAGGTTAGTAACGGATTTTAGGAGCCATGATTTAGGTTATTATAATTTTTTTTTTAATTATTATATTTTTTTTTATTATATAGTTTACGTGTTCTTGTAAAATTCAAATTAGAGGGGTAATTTAGGAATATTACATGTTTGAGATTTTAGGGTTTTACAACTCTTCCCCTCTAAAAAAAAATTTTCGTCCTCGAAAATTGAAGTCGCAAAGTTAAACGAAGTCGTAGCAAGTCGCAAAAGATCATCACAAACATTCTCACGCCCAGGGAGTTTCTTTCAAAAAGATCTTCAGACCAAAAAGTTTCTCATGACTCAGATCAAAATGAGGTGGGTTCAAATTTCTCAGGAGAAGACAAATTAGGTTGATTCATAACAAAAGGTCCATGCAACATAAACTGGACGATAGGTGAATCTTCAGAAAGCTCATATAGAGTACGAATAAGATTTCAAATCGAATTAATTTCACCCACAGTAGGAAGTTCTAAAAGGAGTTCAAGACTTATAACTGAGGTCAACAGAATTCAAATCGAGAGTTCAAACTCAATCAGATATCTAATGAACGAAAGCAGAGTATACGGATAGATAGGATGAACCTAAAGTCTCACTATTCGCGGATAATCCAACGGAGTTCAAATTCTAAACTTCTTAGGTACTCCCCAAGATATCCTATGCCCACAACAAGTGCACGTTATATGATGTAAGTATTATCACGTTGGCCAGACGTCATAATACTGGCATCATATAAATATGCCCTCATGATGGTCATACTTTATCTCGAGTCGAAATCAAAACCACCTATCTTAATCCGCCTAGTACTTCTAAAGTCGTCAAAGATCAACTAAAATCGAATGCCAAAGTCAAGAGGTAAAACAAAACTATTCGCACGAGTATTAAAATCCCAGATTGCCAAACTAAAGTGAGGTATGCCGTCCCAAGCATCATATCTTCCATAATTCACCAAAATCTCTCAAACAAAGCCCTCATCAAACATGCGAAAATAAATACAAACTGAAATGCTTCTAGGGAACTTAAATCATAAGAGGATCTTATTACTATATAACAAAACTTAAGAGGGTCAACGGAACTGGAAGTTAGTTGCCAAGAACTTCGGCCTTCATAGAATCAATTCTTCCAAACATAAAGGGTCTGTTTCTAAACTCCGCCCATTCAATACATCCAATATCCTCAAGTCCGGTTAATCTGTCTTCGTCTGTCCATCAATCGGGAAGTGAAGCCAAAATCGGGAACTTGTGTCTGGTTCGTCGAGCCTCCTGCAGTTCTTCTTGGAATGTGATGGAGTAATGTGGATTTCTGGCACGATCTTTGAATCTCTTCATCATCCAGTCTGCTTCCGCTCTCAATTCATCTTAGTACAACCAAGATGAATAGGGAAGTTAGACTGCATGTCTTCATCAGCTCCAGGTTCGCCATCTTGACTAAATTTCTTCTTCTGCATCGCCAACATTTCTGCCTTGTAAGGAATGTCTTCACTCTTCAGGGTAGCCACCGTTGTTGTCAACTCCCGGTCATGCAGTGAAGTAATTCTTCTGATATGTTTCTAGTCGTCCTGGTGCATACGCAAAACTTTCTGTGCTGCAATGGAGTATAACCGAGTTTCTTTCTGGATTGCCCCAAAATTTCATTCCGTCCGAAGATATGGAAGCCAATTTCTATTTCAGCTTTTCCAAAACTCCATTCTCAATTAAACTAAGCTGCTTCTCTCTGTTCCTGCAATTTCTCCATGGTATCATCAGTTGCAATCATCTTCCATAATTCTTCTGCAAGGTTAAAAAGGTTTCAGCTCTCCATTCTGTTATTAGTCTTGACCACATGGCGATAGTTTTCAAAACTTGCGGGATTTAAAGAGATATCCTCGATTAAGAACATCGTTGCCTCTACAAATATCAATCTCTCAGAAAGCACCAATGATCGATGAATTTTCCAACGAAGTGCAAAGATGATTTTCATGCTCTTTCTCGTCTCCAAATGTACTATTTAGTCATACAATGACCATTTGTCCAAGTACTAACGAGAAAACATCATTCATCAAATTTGCAAAACAATCAGAGCTTTAGCTAATACTATTAGCGTCACTAATCGTCATAGCAGTCTTTTACGAATACTGAAGGCGAAATCTATTCATCAGAAGGAAACTTCGCGCTCTGAAATTAAACAAGCACATAATCGTTTCAGGGTGGAGGAACATTGGGTCCTAACGGTATTACGGTTCAGCTTTCAGAATCAACACGCCCAGAAGATACACTTAAATCAACTCATTTCTGGTCTTTGGTTCTTGCTCCTCTCGGTTGCTCAAACAAACTGGTATGATCCCGGACACATCTGAAAGACACCTTCGCTTTGTGACTAGACAATCCCCAGGTATCAAGTCAAATCCTATTTCACGCTCCGATGGAAAAATTTTGGTGGTTCGACCAGGGGTCATATTCAGGATTCAGGGTGCCAAATAACTTTCAAGATAAGGTTCATTCATTGGTGTACGAAATGGGTTCTAGGAAAAACTTCATAACTGTGAAAGTAACACACGAGTCTCCAGAGTAATGGTGATAGCAAAGGGTTTAACAATCGGTAACCGTAGTAGGGAGTTCAAAATTGTTGCAAATGTCAAAGGTGAGACATAGAAGGGAAATTGTCAATATTTGAATGCTCAATCAACCAATTCCTTGCCAGAATAAAATCCAAGTTAATTATCCAAAGAAAGACGGATCACAAATCAAATCTTTATCATTCGAAAGTGAGGGGGGAAAGATTTTTATACTTGTGGTTACACACCACAAGACCTCTCATAGGAATAGAGATGGGTGAAATGAAATCAAATAGTGTCGGAAGATTCATAGATACTTGTCAAAAGCAAGAGACAAAAACAAAACATATCAAGTACGTCATCGCCATGGAGGTTCTCAGAGTGCCCGAAGAGGCGTCAAAATGATTATCGAAAGGATCAGAGATCAGAGTCAAAATCTGAAGATAAGGATCAAATAGTGTCAGGAAATTATTGTGCAATTCTCAATGCCTTCAAGATTTAATCAGGTTCCAAATCTTAGGTGGTGCAAAGTATAAGCTTTCGATTTTCAAAAGTGATATCTACAGGATCTAACCAAAAGCAAGGCACGAATCAGAGTGATGCAGAAGCAATGATACCTAAACAAACGCCTTATAGTCTACCCATTCCTCACTGGTCAAAACTTACATTCCTATAGGGAAATCTTAAAGCAAATTTTCAAAGGTTGTCTTATGAGCGCCTACAGGGAAACTTAGTGGTCCTAACTTACACAGGCCAAGGGTAAATGTATTACGAATCGCAGCCTATCTCTCTGATACCATAATTGTAACACCCCAACCCAGCAAAGGTAGAAGTATCACATTAATGGCTTCATATCAGATCAAACAAAGCATACATTCAATAGTAATACAAAGATTCTCAAAGGTTACAAATGAAATACTGAATACACAAGGATACAAAGGAAACAAAAACTAAATACTAAGTCTGCAAATGCAATCCTTCTAATGACTTCTACTTCAGAATAATTATCAAGGTCTTCTAAGTCCAAAAGTCTCTTCCCTCTTACCCAGCTTCCAACTAAAACCTGCCGCGGGAAAAGAAACGCGGCTGAGCTTAAAAAGCCCAGTGAACAGATATATAATAAACGGAAACAAAAGTAAACGGAAATGAACAGAAGTAGCAAAGTGAATAAGATATAAGTAAAGGTATAAAGAGTAAAGGTTTAGGAAAGTCATCCACCACGAGCCCAAACAAATCAAATCATATCATATCGTAACCACAATCTTCAAATCATATAGAGGGGAGACCTCTCAGATAATCAGATAATATGAGGGGTGTCCTCATTCTTCAAATGGAGTAGCTAGCTCCCAAATTTTGTGAAAGACGTGGATTGCACCCATCATCAGTCACCAAATCAAATCATATCAAAATGAACTGTCCACGAACACGGACTCGAACCTAGGATGCATCCATTCGCCCCCCGAACAAATCATATTGGCCATAACAAAACATATCATAGTGTGCTAGCATATCATAATCAAAATGGGGACGGTGTAACCAAATCACTAGGGCTACACGCTAGTCATGCCAGTGGTGCATCACAGACACGGCCATGTTACCTTCATAGCTAGGAAACGAACTTGGCTCGGGTATCAAACTGGGGTCAAAGGTCAAAGGTTCATATCAAAGCAAAGGTTCATATAATCATAGTCCAAATATCAAGGTTCAAATCACAGGGTTCATATCAAAAGGTTCATATGCCAAAGGTTCAAATGTCAAAGGTTCATAGCAAAGGTCAGGGTCACATCAAATCAGAGTTCAAGAGACTGAAGGCACCTTATTAAAAAGGGCAGAATATCTGTACCTTATTCGAAACAAAAGCAAACAACGAAAGAAAAGTCACGAGATGATCACTCCCGCTTCACGGAACCTATACGAATTAAATACCAAGTATTACTTTAAGTTCAAATGAATTTTAGTATGCTTTCCATCTTTTAGTAGCTTTCTATTTTTGGAAACCGTCATATTTAGGAATCTTCCCAATTTAGTGATTTAATAATTTAAAGTTATTATTGACAATTTACAATATTTAAGGGTTAAAATGGCATTAATAATAGTTTAGGGTTAGTCACGCCAATTTAATAAAGTCTATGGTTAAAAGCGTAATTTATCCAATTTAAATATTAACATGTCACAAAAACTGCTTTAAAGCTTAAGATAATTTAGATCCCAACGTCCACAGTTTATTCATGCATTATCGACTCAAATTTTAGACCGCTATGACCAATTACTTTATTGTTATAAGTACGACTCTATCGACCCATTTAACGGCACACGTACCCACACAAGGTCACACGTTTGAACTACCAACTCGCTCATGTCTACTTATTTCATTCGACCCAAATGAAACCAATACGACCCTGTAGTATACACATTATGTTTTGTTATCTCATGCACAAATAAAACCAGACCATAAAGTTCATTTTTTTTAACATGACAAACCCACATGTAACCCTCTTGTTTGCTAGCCCCAATTCGACCACATCGATCCCTCAAAACTTAACCCAAACCAGCCCCAATTCGACCACATTCAAACACACTTTTACACGTTCATATTTCCATTTTTCCATGCACACTCAATACACATAACACCACCCTTTTACTCGACATGATGCCATCATTTTTTTTTCCGTATAACATGCACAATATAAGTCCATCTTCATGCACCTAAGGCATGATTTTACAGCCCATAATTTATTGTTATTTCGACATGTATAAAGTACTGATTCATGTGTCTCGTTCCAGGTTTAGAGTGGTATTGTGGTGATCAAAACATGTTTAAACATCAGGTTCTTAACTTATTTTTTTTCTTCATTGAATCAAAAGCAGATTACGACCTTATAACTCGATCTATATCCTCATCATCTGATGTGTTCCAAACCTAATTATTTATAGTTACGTACAACCTTTCATTTGTTAGTATTATAGATCGGTCAGGAGTTGGAGTATATGTTACATAACTCATGTTCTAGGTGATCATGATGAGAGGAAAACGGGGTCAGGGGAATACCTTGGTGTCGAACGAATTAAGGACAAGGAAATAGAAACAAGGAGGACAAGAAGCAAATCCCAAAACGCCACTTTATTCAAATCAAAACCACCACCTTTGCGCCCGCTATGACACACGATCATAACAGCCTCTTGTCACTTCTTGGGTATCATTTTGCACTCGAATGAAGAGGAGAAGGAACTAGTGCCGCCACTTATAAATGTTCTAGGGTTTTTCTGTGATTTATTGTTTGTGAAAATTTCGGTTGAAATAAGTGAGAAGGAGAAAAATATAAGAGATAGCAGCCGATTGAAATGGGATTTGGATGAGACCAAATCATTTCTAAATTTGTCAAATTTATTTAATCCTTATTTAAGGCTTAGGTTGTGTACAATTTAAAAGATAATTAGTCCTAGGCATGACCTTCTAGGCGTGTGATATGGACCTATGCATTACTTTTTAATCGTGAGATATAAAGCTTATAAGATCAAACATGTGTCAATTTACATTAGTACTTAGGTTATAATTTTAATGTTATATCATTTCTCAAATTATCATGCTTAGTTACTCAGGTTCATATTCGGGTTCAAGGTTCAAGGTTTAGGTTAGTAACGGATTTTAGGAGCCATGATTTAGGTTATTATAATTTTTTTTTTATTATTATATATATTTTTTATTATATAGTTTATGTGTTCTTGTAAAATTCAAATTAGAGGGGTAATTTAGGAATATTACATGTTTGAGATTTAAGGGTTTTACACCGGCCTTTATGAAGGGCTTGGAGGGGCTTAATGAGTTTTTATGAGGTGCTAAGTGTAATTGTAATTTGATAAGGTCAAATCTATTTTGAACCATATCAATCACACTAATTACTGACCACCATCTAAGGAGAAAATCCCTCTCCCTCTCCTCATATACCTCATGGCACCATAACCACACCCATCTAGGGTTTTGATTTTTTCCATCTCATTTTACAATACATATTGTATGTGTTGTTATTTGATTGTTACAACCGTAAGACTAGCATCATTGTGGTGATCAAGGAAGTGTAGTGTGTTTTATTCATAGAGGAGATCAACCTTATTGATCTCTTGGGTTTCTTGTTCTTGACGTGGGATTGATCATTGTTGGTGACTCCCGGATCACGCTACAAAGGTATAAAACTTGTTTGTTTAATTCTATGATTAATCATATGGCTATATGGATCCTTGTTGGTGATGTTTTTCCGCTGTGCTTATATTGTTAATTGTTATTTCATATTTTACATCACCTATAGTGGTATCACGAGCCATCATATGATGTCATATGATCATCTAGTATGCGTAAAAATGGCTAAAAACGCGTGTTTTTAATGGATTTAAAGGTTTATTTTCAAAACAGCCCCGAGGGCTTATTTTTTGTAAACAATTCAACCCATATGGGGTCTAATGATCTGGTATTTTTGATCCCATGGCCATTTGTTATGCATACAATAATTGCTTACTTGTTCGGTACCCGTAAAATGACCTAAAAATGTGTTTTTTGATAGATTTGTAACCCGATTTCAAATCAGCCCATGAGGCTTAATTTTATGTGGTAAAATGATGTTAAGAAGGTCCTAATATCAGTGGGTTTTGAGTCTATGGCCATTAGTCACGCGTACCATTCAGAGTTTTAATTCTTGTTAATTAATTTCTTCGATTCGTTGGCTAACAATTGAATTCTTGTTATTTATTTTGTTGTCCATGGCAAATACATGCATGTTTGTCCATGGAGTTAGCCAACACCTTATAATGATCATAATTTTAATTTATTATTATGTGTATATGCAAAGCCGATGAAAACCTAGACCACTTATGCATTATGATGTTGTGATTGTTGGTTGTTTTGTTTGTTTTTGGGGTTTGCCATTGTTTCGGCACTTTTGCAATGTATTTCATTTTGGTTTTGCCATTGTTTGGGCATTTTTACAGTAGATAGAAAGTAGATTAGAAGTACTTTATTTTTTATATCATGTAACCAAAAGCTTGGAATCAAATGGCAAAAGAATGAAGGATTTTGGACCAAAAGTAGCTGCTGAATACCTGATGGGAAAACGCGATTTCCAGGAGATTGGTAAGGTATTTTGGGCTAAATTTTTTTGTGCAGGTTCACAAGACATAGGCCTACAACTTTGTCAACTAGGCCGAAGCATGAGGAGGTCATCTTCTAGGCCGTTTGGGCCTCCAAAGACAGAAAAACTGGGCTGACAGAATCATGTTTTCATGTGCATTTTGGGCCTTTACTTGCCCATGATTGTCTTGGGGCAAGTGGGAGCCCTCCGTGTAGTTGTGCTTATGTCCCTAGTTGACTCTTGGTTCTTGTGATGGCTCACGAGACAAAGCATAGGATTTTCATCGGTTGAGGCTTTGCATATTGTGGTTGTGTGTTTGTTTGGTTGTTTTATATATGTTGTGACTATATGTAAAACGGAAAATGTTTTCTTAAAACTTGAAACGAAACACAAACCATTTTTGAACTAAGTATTATGATTTAGTTTAACTAAGTTTAAATATGATTTGAAACTTAAAATCATTGTTTTCTAAATAACACTTAAACTAGTTAAGGTTGTTTATTTATTTATTTATTGTATTGTCCAAACTTAATTATAATCCACTTAGGATTTATATTAGTTTTGAAAATGGACAACTTGACACACATAAATTAAAACAATGATTAGACTTAAGTTAAGAAAAGCTTTTAACTTGTGCTACGAAGAATGAATACATGGTTCTTTCGTACACGTTTTTTATCCACATCAAAACACTTTACCCGTCAAAATTTAAGTCATGCCGTCCAATTATGAGAACACTTGCAATTACCTTTTGGCTATGGTCAGACCTAGGTCGAATTGTAACCCAAGGTGACTATTCTCTATGCGTCAGACCTAGGATTATTCTCACACATTTTCAAATTGGCTGACTTAATCGAGTTCAGCGGTCAGACCCTGACCCGAGGCAAAGATGGGACTAAACATGCCTACATGACACTAGTTGTTTGACACTAGATGCCATGAGTCCCATAAGGATCTAAGAGTTGTACATGTAATACAATTGGTGATCGTCGCCTACCAATTGAATCTACTATTGCTAGCAGATCAACTGATGTGATAGTACAAGCACAATGTGGATCTTAGCCTTTTCGTAAATTAATTGTTTTAAAATTCTAAACATGGGGTAGTTAATTTATAAAAGGATAATTATCGAAAATACTAAAAATGAAATTTGTAAATTCAATTAATGTATTAATTTAACACAAGCCGTAAACAAGAGTTTGTTCTTTTCTTGTTAAAAGGACGAACTAAGTCGATCTTTCCTTGTAAGAAAGAGACTTATTCCTATCCTTTTTCTTTATGAGGAAAAGCCATAATAGGAATATTTGAATTTTCTTAATTCTAATCAAACTCAAAGAAAACCTACTCTAGAAATCGTGATGTCTTGTAAAAGTCAAAACGGTTAAGTATGGTTACACATCTTATTCTTTCAAGTTGTTTTATAACCCTAGTTTCGGTTTTGAAACATTGATGAAATATAAGATATTTGGATAACTAGAGAACACGTTTTCTATAGCTACCAAACTAAAATGAGTTTAAATAATTAGAAGACAGAAAATATCAATAAACCGCAAAGTGGTAAAGGCAATTACTAGCATGACTACCTAGTAGTTTGTCTTAACCCAATAAACCTACTAAGGTCCAACATACCCTTGTGGTAAAGTAGACCAATTATGGAGGAAATGCATACCTATTTTCAAGTTAAAATAGCAATGATGGCTAGCCCATCATCTATATGTTAGAACTTGATGCACTTCCTTGAATACCTAAGTACATGTTTACTAGTCAAGGTGACTCACATTAGCAATAATGTGTAGATATTCAAGAAAGAAGGAAAGTATCCAATCGCCACTCACTCTCCACTGGTGATGAAACACATGAAATGTTGTCTAATCCAGTGGGAGCTACGTGATCATATTACTGGTGACGAAACACATGTAATGTTGTCTAATCCAGTGGGAGTTGTAAGCTTTATTACCTTTCAAATTGCCCATCTTATTTCCAGATTGTCTTGAAATAATACATTACTTTCCACATGTTAAGCATCATAGTTTATATAAGAACCATTGCATAAATTTTATAAGATAACTTGTCGCGTTCCTGATGTTGCTTCCTGAAATGTTATCCATAAACTTGTTATGCATGATTCATTATTAAAACGATAAAGTTCTACATATCTATATTTTGATTTTGACTAAAAATCATATGTTATCTTAGACATTGTCATATTGCTCATACAAACACACGAACGTAGTGGTGCTTGTATACTCTCATGATGTTGTGCCATGCACAAGTGGGAGAAATCTTAATGTGTGCAAGGTACAACATATAACAATATGACATAATGGTTTTTCTTGACTGCAAGGTAAGAAACTAAGATTCTACTAGGTCTTCTACACATAAAATGTATGTTGCCCTAAATTAGAACAAATATCAAGATAACATGAAAAGCTACTTCAACATATTCACTGAATTGTTTAGTAAATATGATTATGTCTTCTTGTAAAGTCATAATCATGAAGTATGAAATTAACTTGAAATTACTATTGAGGCCAAGTGTCGGCGCTCGTAATTACTTTAGTTGAATATGTTTAGGTCTCTTGTAAAGACACAAACATAATTTCCGTTAATTGTTGAAAGACTTATAACGTAAAGTAAGACGTTGATTTGTTATGTCTTCTTGTTAAGACATGTACACTTACGACGTATAATATTAAATGTTTATGTTTTCTAGTCAAAACTTACACATGAAGTAAAGTATGCAATAGGCTAAAATTACTATTGATTCCATCTGGTTTGACTTGGTTGGCAGATATGTAAGCCAAAAGTATATGTTCATCTAATGAGTTGTGTGATAGTCTCACAACATTAGTCCTCATGGAATACCACAACTTTATGGTATGTCCATCATGGAAAATCAAACTCTATTAATATTGTTTGATCTTTGATGACTTAAACTGTCTTACCTCCAAAGCTATCAAGGCTAAAAATTGAATGTGCCATGTGTACACTTAATATGGTTCCAACCCAGAAGGAATTTAAGACACCATTGTATTATGGCATGGGATGAATCTCATTATGTCTTGATTGAAGTTCTGAATTTGTTAATTACCTAAGAGTAAGTAATTAACAAACTAGAGTCAAGAACTAACGATGTATTTTGGATGTCCCACTTGAAAACAATTTATTGTTACTCAAGATGCTGAGTATCTAGAGATTAGTCTCTACATACAAAAGCAAGTGGGAGTACCTTTAGACCTTGAAGTCATTCAAGAACTAAATACACAACCTTCTGAGTACACTTGAAATGTCATACTATGGTTGAACATGCATATGTTAAACCATAGATTGATATCTCTCATTCATAAATCCGCAAGGATACCTCATGCACCTGAATGATATAGTTTTTATATCAATGCTGAGGGACATAAGTTAGAGGATCATGGTGAACCTGCTAACTACTGAGATGCATTATCAGATATTGTATCTGATGAGTAGCTCAAAACTATGAATGTTAAGATGCAGTCCTTGAAAGACAATCATTCATGGAGCTTGATTGATCTCTTACCAATCAGTTAGACTGTGAGGTTAAGAATGAGTTTCTTGATGAGAAGACTCAAAAGGACAAACTTGTACACACATTTAATGCACGAGTAGTGAAAGGAATTTACTCGTACTCAAGAAATTGACTGTGACTAAATCTTGCTACCTACAAACATTAAATGTATAAAGATGATTAATTGTCATACCTGTTTTCATGTAAATGAAATATGACAATAGGACATCAAAACACCTTTCTTGTTGATTACCTTTGCGAGGACGATGAGTAATCAAAAGGGTTTATGAATCCATATAATCTTTGTTGTGTATACAAGATACAAGGATCCATGTGTGGATTAGATCATGCATCTAGGAGCAGAGATCTTAAGTTAATTGTTAAATCATTAATTTGATTTTGATCAATAAGATTACTCCTAAATACGTTGAGAGCAAGTTAGAGCACTACACTTATTTTCTTAAATCTCATATGTCATTAACACATTAGAAACAATATTCCATCTAAGCTAGACCTTAATCCTTAGCTTGGAATGAAGTTTCTCTTAAGGGATTTATAAAATAAGACGTACAACCATGTTATATTTATGTTTATTAGAATAAACATAAGTGGTTATTAAGTCTAAACGCAATATGACACGTTATTGAGGTGAGTCTCAATGATCAATCTCACTTGATGAGATTGAACACATGAAGGAAATCTTAAGTTCGACTAAAGGATTCATCATGTAAGTCGTATTACGCACTGGACTATATATATCATTTGCATGAATGCAAGATGGGTTGATAACAACAAATATCTAAGTGAAAGTCATTAGATAATTGTTAAACGAACATTATAATGGACCTCAAAGGACCAAAGATATGTTCAAACGTTTACGGATATTTGAGGAACTCTGTTTTGTTTTCATACGCTGATGCTTATTTAACTGAGATGATGCTCAACCCTAGTCGTGGTAGGATGTCATCATGAATGATGACATTGCTGACTAGATGCGCTCGACTGAGAGCATTAATGCGTTATACATTAAAATAATAAGAATACTTTATAGTTTGAGAAACTATTCAGATGACTGTCTAAAGTAGGTGTTTTGCTAGCTTCAAACACCCTATGGAATATATTGTTGCAATACTCGTCTTGTACTTGAATGCACACATACAAAGGACAATCATCATTCAAACCTTTCTGAGTTTTGAAACAAGTATTCTCAAAGTTTACTCAGATGACTACTTGTTGTCTTGTACAACATAATTTAATCATGGTGGAAACATCGGATTCCGACCATGAGTAGTCTTATGCATATCTATTTTTAGTATTTGGGTAATGGAACTGTAAGCAGTCGTATTATATAATGAATTGATATACCTGGTATGATCGTCTTCATTTATACTACTGTGTTCTATATTTGCATGTTTAATCCATGAATAATTTATTTATTCTAAAATTGTCCATTGCTAGTTGACGATACGGGAGTATCATCAAATTAAGGTAAATGTGAGCGTGTTGGTGATTTATTTGCCAAACTCACATGTTGTTCATTGTGATGAACATTGGATTGACCCAACCTACGAGTTTTCACTACATGGATCGTCGTCAATAGTGAATCTCGCAAGTGGTTATGTATCTTATCCTTAGAATTGAGATGCAAGCAGGTCTTGCATGTGTGGAATTTCATTCCTTGATATGGTTAAACGCTATCCTGAATAAGGTAGTTATAAAAGCCATTATCAGGAGTGATATGAAGCATATGAATGACACGTGCAGTCAAAATAGGATTTGTTCCTCCACATGTTATGGAGTTAGATACTATTGGGCCCCTCGATGAATTGGACAGATGTTTGTATGGCCATACCCAAATGAGATTAAGATGAATCTTGATCCACTTGGTAATCTTGTTCAATATCAATATCGAGAAACATAATAGTTGAATAATTAGAATGACATTTGATCCATGTCTAATGTTCAACATGGTATCTGTAACAAAAGGATAGACGACATATAAACCATTTAAAATGAGACGTTTAAGAAACTAACCTCACATATTTCTAGTGGCATTGACGTGTTGCTAGACGCTAACCATTGCTTGTATAATTACTTGATTATTATGACGTCGCAAGTGGGATCTGTTGGAGTATGCTCGTGTCATAATTAATAATTATATGGCTAGAGATATGTGAGCCTATGGGGTCACACACTTATACACAGAGACATCATATTATAGATTGTAATTATCGTATTTACAATATATAAACGGCTATGTAACAAGGGAACTATAACGGGCCATCAAATACGAAGTTAGACTTTACGTTTTTGGATTGGACCAACAATGAGCAAGCCCATTGTGGGCCCTCATGGTGGCCGGCCTTTATGAAGGGCTTGGAGGGGCTTAATGAGTTTTTATGAGGTGCTAAGTGTAATTGTAATTTGATAAGATCAAATATATTTTGAACCATATCAATCACACTAATTACTGACCACCATCTAAGGAGAAAATCCCTCTCCCTCTCCTCATATACGTCACGGCACCATAACCACACCCATCTAGGGTTTTGATTTTTTCCATCTCATTTTACAATACATATTGTATGTGTTGTTATTTGATTGTTACAACAGTAAGACTAGCATCATTGTGGTGATCAAGGAAGTGTAGTGTGTTTTATTCATAGAGGAGATCAACCTTATTGATCTCTTGGGTTTCTTGTTCTTGACGTGGGATTGATCATTGTTGGTGACTCCCGGATCACGCTACAAAGGTATAAAACTTGTTTGTTTAATTCTATGATTGATCATATGGCTATATGGATCCTTGTTGGTGATGTTTTTCCGCTGTGCTTATATTGTTAATTGTTATTTCATATTTTACATCACATATAGTTATAAGCTCTGAATAAGCTATTAGTTAGGTTTTGATTGAATCAAGCAGTTTTTAAGCTCCGAATAAGTAGTTTTAAGCTTTTGATAAGCTATCTTAGTAACTGATAATAATAAGCAATTTGGATATATCACATGTGATATATCACAAAATGATGTATCACATGTGATATATCATATATGATATATCAAAAAATGAAATATCACATAGTGAAATATCACATGTGATATTAAGAACATGTGTGTGTGTGATTTCATTTTTAGTTAATCACTGTTTTTTTTTTTTTTTTTTTTTTTTTTTTTTTTTTTTTTTTCTTCTTTTGATTTGATGCCTTTGAAAACTCGTGAATCGTTTGCTACTCACACTAATTTTGATACTCTTGGTGGAACTGTTTATTATATTCCTAAAGTTCCTGTGGACGTTTTACTAGTTAAGGGCAAAGTTTATAAGTCGATTGATGAGTACATTACTGCCTATATGAAATATGCTGCTAAAGCAGGGTTTGTGGTTAGGAAATCATGCCAGAAAAGATTGAGGAATGGTATTGTGAAACAAAAGTATTTAGTGTGTAATAGGGAAGGTTGTCCTATAGGGAATACATGTGGACACGTTAGACTTAGAGAATAGTGACAAACAGATTAGAAGTTCGAACCTGCATATCACAGGCTGCAAAGTACGTGTTATATTTGATTTGATTCCTAGTAATACTAAGTACAAGTTGAATGTTTTTGATAGTATTCATAATCACGAGCTTGAACGTGAAGAGTATAAGAATTTGTCAAAGACTGAGAGGCAGTTAACCTATGCTGAGCAATTGCCTATTATTAAAGCTGCTAGTGTAAATATAGGTGCAACGAGAGCTCATCACATCTTAACCGGTTTGAAGGGTTCTTATTTGCTTGTTCATGGTACAACTGTTGATTTCAAGAACTTTTTTAGGGGTGTGAACTACTATATAGGCGATAGTGATGCACAAATGGCTATATCTAAGATGGAGAATAGGAAGAAGCATGTGCCATATTTTTCATTTGATTATTTGTTTGAAAATGCTGAGCTTTCTGCAATTTTTTGGGCTGATGAAGTTTCTAAGTACAATTACAGAGAGTTTTGTGATGTTGTTTCCTTTGATGCTACTTTGAGAACAAACAAGTAAGTATTTCTATGTTAAATATGAGATTTTGATGATATGATTTGCGTTTTATTGTTTAATCTGTTATTTTAACTATTTTTGTTTTTTTTTCAGGTACAAAATGGTGTTTGTTCCCTTTACAGCCATAGATAATCATCGGAGGTGTGTTACAGTCGCTGCAGGCTTGCTGAAAAACGAAACTACAGCTTCGTATATATGGTTGCTGAAAGCATTCATAAAGGCGTTTGGTAAGGCTCCAAATATTGTTGTTACTGATCAGGATAGGGCTATGAGAAAGGCTATTGAAGCTGAATTTGCTGGTTCGAAACACAGACTATGCATGTGGCATATTACACAAAAGCTTCCTGGAAAGGTATTTTTATGCCTTCTTGTATTTTCTTTTGTTATATCATATGTGATACTTTATTCTATTTGTAGTTCTTATTGATTTATCACATATGATAATGCATATCTTTTTTCAAATCATTTGTTAAATCACAAGTGATATATTGTTTTCGGATATGTTCAAAAATCTATGATCACACTAACTTTAAAAAGAAGTTTAATCAAATTGTATGGAATATGTATATCAGTCCAGAGGAGTTTGAGGATAGATGGGCAAAGTTATTGGAGGAGTTTAGTTTGCATAATCATAAGTGGTTAACAAAGATGTTTCATATACGTTCATGTTGGATTCGATTCCCCTGTTAGGTCCTATATTAAGTATAACACAAGCAATACTATATGTATAAGATTAGAGAATGATAGAAGAAGAGAAGAATGGTCGGTAATAAACACACGATATGAATTGAGAAGAGTTTCCTTAGCAATGTGAATAAAACCAACAAATTATAAGAGTACATAGCATGGGTATTTATAGGCAAGTGTTTAGGGCAACACTTAGCCTCAAACTTCTAGAAACATTTACTAAACCTCACGGCCCATAGGGCTCCTAATAGGGCCGTGAGATTCTATCTAACTTAAAGCCCTTATAACTAAGCAACCTTGTACATATTAATGACCAAGAATTGATTACATATAAAATGTGTTCCCAACAATCTCCCCCTAAGGATTGGTCATCAAGGTTGCTTGATGTCTTCTTTGCTTCTTCGGCTTCAACGTCTTTTGTATCTTTGTTCTTTTATCTTGTCGTGAGTGATATGATAATGTCTTGATCTGCCTTCCACCTACGTTCTTTAATCACGATGTCTTTACGTCTTTTCCACCATGCTCATACTTCTTTTGACTTTTGATCTTCATACTTCAAGTAGTTCTCACTTCTTTAGCTTTAATCTTTGACTTTTGAATGCTTGTTTTGCCTTGAATTTTGATTTTCTTTGACTTCTTTGAACTTTGGTTATGCCTTAGTCTTTGTGAGAGCTTTTCTTCATGATATTTGCATGAGCATGATGGAAATGGTGGTTGTGGAACTCCTGGTCTCCATAAATACCTTCAATTAAACAGTTAGCAATAAACCAACCGGCACTTACAGGTTCGGACTTTGAGATTGTCAACAGCATAGTGTGAAGACTTTCTCTAATCCTTACCAAGTCCGTTCCTGAACCGGATGCCCCCGAGAGAGCTAACTAAGATACACCGAAGTGTATCAACGATTCAGGTGAGCCGCTGAAGTATACCAAAGTATCACTTCACGACTATAGACCATTTGGAGCCACCTTGAACACTAAGCGTAATCCAAAAGGGATTACCGAAGTGACCTGCTGTCAGGGCTGTTTGATGTTGATCCTGGCAGGAATTTCCATTCAATCACTGAGAATCACAATTTGTGAATTCCCTCATGAATGTTCTTGTAATACCCGAAATTCTAAAATATGCCAAATGACCAAATTACCCTTGAAATTAAAATTTTACTTATTAATGATTATATAAACGCCAAATAAATCCCAAACGCTTGTGAACAAGTAACAAATGAAGTAAAATAATTTTTACTTGAACATTTTAATATTTTATATGTTATAAAAATGTTTGTCATATTAATTAAAATAATATGGGCCGAATTATATTATTATTTCATTATATGTTATATTTTCTTAATTAAAAACAAATTAAATATGGGATAAATACTACAAATATTAACAAGATAATTAGAGATCAGATTTTTACCATTATCATGAGTCTTGGACCCTAAGTTATCTTTCCCCCTCCTCCATATATCCGGCCTATATATATTTTCCTTTTATTGATCCCTAAAACCGATTAGCAAAACAAAACTCCATTCGACATAATAAAAATTTCTGGAGCAGCAACAATATTTTTCTTGTGTTCTCCTAAGTCCAAGGAAGATTAGAAAAATAGAGGTTCGAGGTAAGAAGGCCTAGTTCGTGTGTTCTTGATTTTCTTTGCTCGCATAATCATACCGAGAGGTATAATTTTACTCCAGCTCATTCATTTGTTTTTAACTCTTCCTGGTATTTTTCTAAGCTTGTTTATATCCTATATAATCCATATAAAATAGCTAAAACAATCCATGCATGATACATAAGTCGCTTGGAAATTTTCGACTACAAGAACCCTAAATCATGTAATAATTCTTAAAACGATTTGCAGATTTTTCTGGGCTGAATACATAATTTTTCCTGGTCTCATATGAACCAAACAACACTAGGAAAATAGTGGTTCGATTTATGGAAGCTTGAAGGGATCGTAGATAATTATTGTTTTAATCGTATAATATGGTCGAATAGAATAAAATAGAAAGAAACCCTAGAACTGATTAGGGTTAGGGTTTGGTACATCAAATCTGGTCCATTAATGCTATCTAATGATTAGGTAATGATTGGTCATGGGTTAGATGAGTTAGGGTTTTGAATTATTAGTTAAAAGTGTTTTACGATTTGTTAATTAAATAACAAGGACTTGTTTTGTCAACTTTGAAACTTAAGGGTTGTTTTTATTATATTATTTGGGTCAGTACAAATGTATAAAAATTATAAGATGAGGTCCTTATGTGTAAAATATGCAAGATAATGATTTATTGGTTATTTTATGGTTCGAATTGTAAATAATTAAAATAGAGGGACTAAAAGTGTAGTTCTGGAATCTTGAGGTTATTTTGAGTAATTACTGATATTAAAAGGGTAATGTGTAATTTTGAGGATTTATGGGCTAAAGATGAAATTGTTATGAAATTATGATTTAATATATAAGTTTTGTAAACTTAAAGGGACTAATTATGTAAATATGTAAAACATTGAGGTTTAAATTGTACCATGCATAACTATGAGGGTATATTCTGTAAATTAATAATTATAAGGGCTTGTGATGTAATTAAGAATATTAGTGAGGGTTTAATGGTAAACTACGTAACTATAAGGTATATTTTGTAATTTTAATAACTAAAGGGTGTAAATTGTAAATAATGGAACTTAATGTACTAAAGATGTAATTCTGATTAAAAGATGTATTTAAAACTAGTAGCTTGTGATATTTCATTTAAAACCCTTAATTTTGATATATTTACTTTTAAAACCCTAAGTTATAGAAACTTGTCATAAATTAACCTTGAACTATCATAACTTGTTAAAATGTATCCTATGTCCATAATATGCTTAAGTAAAGACTTAACCTAAAGTTGTAATGCTTAAATCCTACTAATTATAGAAACTTACTAATTAAAGGAACTTTCTAAAAATGGAAATGTACTTAAAGTGAAAAGATAACTGAAACCCTTGTAATTTTGTCCTCTACTCCTTAGGTTCGAGGAAGGAGTAATCTGATCTCTATCAGTTCTTGTCTTTGTTCTTGCGTGCTAATAAGGTACAGATATTCTGCCCTTCTTGTTAAGGTGCCTTCGTTTTCTCTTGATTTTGTATTTTCTTTCGTTTAGGACTTCCCAAGCCTTTGCTATGTACCCTTGTTTTGTGAACCTTAGATTTGAATCTTTGTTTTGAATCCTTGCTTTGATCTTTGCCTTGAACCCTTGTCATGAACCCTATTATGAACCTTGCCATTGAACCTTGACTTAAATATGGATATGACCTACTTGAATTAAAGCTTGAATTGAAACCATTGACATGTAAACACGAACTTGAAACTTGAACTTGACTTGTACACTTGGCCTTGACCTTGACCCACAGTTTGAGACTACGAGCCATACTAGGCATGAGGGTTTCATGTCCTTGTCATTGATGCACCAATGACTTGACTTTTGGGTAGGAAAGTGATGCCCTATCCCGTCCCTGCCATGACTTGATATTTGACTTGCGCGTAGATGAAGACATTGTGGCAGCCTACAAGGGCGTATGGATGCATCCTAGATATGTACTTGACTTGACTTGTTGATTATATTACTTGTTATATTAGATGACTGATGGGTGTGTGCAGTACACGTCTTTCATCTCTTGGGAGCTTGCAACTCCAACCCTTGGAGGTATCCCCTCATATTATACTTGGCATACCGAGGTCACCCCTCCGTATACATGTATACTTGTTTACTTGATTTGATATGATATGTTCTGGGCTCGTAGAGGATTGCTGTTTTACCTTTACCTTTCTGTTTACCTTTACCTTTTTCACTTTAGTTATATTTATCCATTACCTTATTCCTATGCCTTTACTCTTGATAACCTTTACTACATTTACATTTCGTAAACCTTTATTACTGCTTGTTATCGATATATCTGTTCACTGAGCTCTTGTAGCTCAGCCGCATTTTCTTTTCCTGCGGCAGGTATTTAAGCTAGGAAGCTGGGTTTTGCTTTGGGATGAGAGCAACTTTGAGTGAAGCATGGACCTTAGTATCTTAGTTCTACCATTGAAATTTTAGACTTGTTATGCCTTGTTTGGCACTTGGATTATTTAGTACTTCATTTATTTCTTTCCATTTGTTTTGTTGAACTTGATGTAAGTCTTGTTGGCTTATTATCTTTTGGTTTAATGTTAAGACTTCCGCTGTTTTATTATTACTTGTTCTGATGTGAAACCATAGCATTGTGATATCTTTGCCCTTGTCGGGTCGGGGTGTTACAGTTCTAGGCAGATTACTAAGATCTGCGTATGACTCTTGTAATTTACAACCAGTGTTCTTATTGTTGAACAACCAGTGTAGAAGTGTTAAGTGTTCCTATGAGGTCTTTATATGTATCTCGTGGCTCTAGACTCGATTTAGTGCTCATTGGTTTTTAGTCGTCGGAGGCATGGAGCAGAGTGCATCCTTTTCAATATCAACTCATCTCGGAATGAGAGGTCGATAGATAATGAAGGGTTCTTCGTGAGAAATGAAACAAGTATCTTTTGAGAGACACTTGAGTGGATAGAAGGTTTGGTGCAGTGCGTCACTGGGTCCATGACGGCTTAGTCTTCAATACCGGTGTCACCTTAGTAACAGTCAGTAGCATATGAGTTGAACCCGGTTTCTGCCCTAAGGTTGAACATATGGAGGGCTATTTCTTTTCACCCTTTCTTTTACTTTTTTTTTTTTTAATTCTTCAACCCCTTCTTTCTCCTTTCATTTCTTTACTCCTTTTTCAATCATACCTGGGACTTTCTAGTTCAAACTATTTGTATTGTCCATGGGTAGATCCCTCCGGCTCTGGCGGATCATAGGACTGTTTCCTAACCTTAGTCACCTTATATCTCCATGACTATCTTATGTTGCCATAAAACAAATTTTTTTGAAAATCTCTCAAAGTGTTTATGACTGTAAAACATATATTGTTTACACTTTGAGAGTTTTGCATTTTTCAGAAATACTACCCCTTTATATGTGCTTATAAGTTTTTAATATAAATTTGCACATGTTGGGTGGAGTTAGCACTTATTTGAATTAATTAATTTTCAGTGAATATGACCGTTGCGAGACACGTTTACATAACTAGTTAAACTAGCTTGAAATTATTACCCGTCCAGGTCATATTCAAAGAAGAATCTCTCGAAATCGGTACACTCTACTCAGACAAGTCCTTTGCGAGACACGTTTACATCACTGGATAAACCAACTTGAAATTATTACCCGTCCAGGATATGTCTTTTCGATTAATGACATTTGATATTCGTCTATTCAAGGGTACAATCTAAGTCGAGCTCAGCGAGATTCCATACTTTAGTTACCAAATTTTAATCACATACTCATTCTCCCCCTAAAAAATAGTATATTCATGTTGTTTTTGAAAAACTTTAGATTAAAATATGCTTTTTGAGGTTTATGGGAAGAATTTCAATAAGAACCTTTTAGTTTTGAACAAAGATATTTGTTTCAAGTACTCCCCCTTAACAAGGGCGTACTTGTTCTTTTGAGCAGAATTTTGAAAAATTTTCAAAATTTTGATTAATTCTGCTCAAAAGTAAGAAACTTTCGTTCCTTATCTTAGGATTGAGGAACTGAAGTGTACCTCTGGGTCCTTTCTTTACAAGTACGGGTTGTGCACTGTTATCTGTGCACAAGCAATAATAAAAAATCACACAAGCAAGATATATAAATAAAAAATGTATCCAACTCTTACATCATTCCGTGCTTCTGAAGACAGTGTAAACTGGATCAGGTCTTTGAAAATTCCTGATCGGGAATGATGGCGTTCCTCCAACATAACTTTCAAGCCTCCTCATTTGTTCTCTATGAAACAGCCTTCTCTCGATCTTCAGAATGAATTGACGAACTTCTCTTAATTGAGAAGCTGTCCACCTGCTGGTCTTGTATAACTCCCGATCTTGTACTCGTATCACCAACCCATCACGAACTTTCTTGAGCGTGTGGTCGCAGAACTTGTGAACCTCTTTGTACCCCATGAAGCAGTTGATTGTAAGATCACTCTTGTAAACAAACCCGAAAGTTGGTTCTTTCTTCATGGTGTACTGGGGCTGTTGGTTGATCTCAGGAAGAGATAGAATTGGTGCGGTGAGATTAATCTTCCTTTGATAGCTTTCGACCCCAAGCTGCAAGTCTTCTACATGTTCTTGTATAATCTTCCTTCTGATGAAGTGTAGTATTGAATTGTTGAATGCGTAATTAAGATCAGTAGAGAAGTGTTGCATTTTACCTTGAACCTTGATGAGATACATGTCTTCAAGGTCATTGAGGTTCAAGTCTGGGAAATCTGCTTCTGAAAATGTGTATATCTGCTGATCGTGTCTTCTAACCTTGATTTCAGTTAGAAAGGTATAATCATACCTCTTTTCTGCTTCAAGATTGACTACAACAAGTATCCTGAAGTCACTCATCACTGGAGTTGGAGACTTCTTTGTGAGTTTACTTTTGTACCATGTCTTCCTCTTCTCAAACCAGTGATAAATGCCTAGTTGCGCATTTTGATCATACTGCACTCTGTTTGTAATGAAGAGTCGTGTAGCAGTTTCTTCGATGGCTCGTTGTGGGTAGCTTGCTGCAAGAATCAAGGTTATTGAGGTTGCATATTTGGGTTGACATTTAATACCATGTACGAGGAGTTCGAGATCGTTGTTGAAGAAGAACTTACAAGGAACAGCAGGTTGATCAGAAACTCTAATCACCAGAAAAGGCTTCGTCTAATCCGTAATGTGTGGTTGGTTGGGTTGAGAAGTGCTATCAACCACATGCACATCCGGATTGGTCCAGCTGAACTCACTAGACATTGCTTGCGCAATGTTTTTCAGGTGATATTCAAGCTCAGCTACACTGGATGACCTATCTTTGAGCAAATTGAAGGCATCGTTCTTGATTCGACGAAGTTCTCCTTTTGTGAGCTTCTTGATGCGTTGCTCATGTTTGAGTTTTTGTGTGAACTCAAGCGTGCGACCTTCGATCATGGAGTCATCGTCTACCTGAGGTTAAGCACTGACCATTTGATCGAACCATTCATTCCCTTTTGTCGTGTCTTCATCTAGCCAAGAGACAACAGTTGGTCTTTTGGAAGTTGTCATCTTGCCAGGTTTAGACATTGCTGCTTTGGTCTTGGGAGGAGAGTCTGGTTGATATTCTTCGTATGCAGTGAACTCAAACTGATGCTCCATTGTTGTAGGTCCGGAGCCTGAAGCCTTGGGTGGTTGAGTGGCTGTAGTGGTTATTGAAGGTCCAACTGGTTCTTTGAGTTGATAAGCAGATCCGCCGACACCCTTTTGTTTCTTTTCTTGGGTGGTTGGATCTGGGTCTTCGTCCTCTCTTGGATGTTTACCCTTGTCGGCCTCAGCTTTGCATGACTCCTTCTCAATATTTGCCTTTATAGCCTCAGTGATGGCTATTTGCTCTGGAGTTGGTGAGGTAATGCTTGTTAATCTTTCAAAGAGTTTAAGTTGGAGCTCTTCCAGAGTTGGTTCTTTAGGCTGCGTCGGTTGGGATTGAAAGACAAGTGGAACTGTAGCCATAATATTCTTGACTATTTCTTCGATGTTTGGATCAAGATACTCTTCTACCTTCTTGGATGCAATCTTAGGCAAGTACTTCTTCAAGTACTCTTTAGTGTTGCCCTTGATCGTAGTGAGCATCCTTTCTTGAACATCGTCTGTAAGGAACTTATCGACACGAGCTTTGGTGCTTTGCATCTCGTTCACTTGTCCGACAAGGCCGGTGACCATATTAGTTAAAGTTTTGACTTGGTCACGAAGCTGGTCATCTTTTTTGGCACGTGTCAGCTTTGCAGCCTGCTTCACCCTTTTAGACGCTTGGGAGATTATATCATCCCTTTTGAGCCTAGTCATCTTCCTTGATTTCTTGCTTGTTGTAGCTTTTGTTGTTGCTTTTATTGGTGGCAGTGAAGTGTGTGTGGATGATTCAGGAGGTGGTTGAACTTTGGGTGGAGAAGCTTGCTTTGATATTGGAGGTGATTCATGGACAATTGGTGGAGAATGTGGAGTAGTGGTTGGTAGTGTTTGAATATATCGTTCAGCTTCCTTTTCCTCAGCCAACCTTTCTTCTTCCTCTCTTTTCTTTTCTAATTCTAGCTCTGCAGCAGCTTTATTGATCTCTTCCTCATCACTAAACACCTTTCCTATTTCTTCATCCTCATTTATGTCAAAGTCTTTCTCCTGTTCATCTTCCTCCTTTTCCTCATCATTACCGGGTTGATTAACTGGATCTGACTGAGGTGGAATAACATCTTTTACAACCCCAGACCCACCGGGTTGATTAACCGGATTAGGACGAGGTGGAGTAACTTCTTTTACAACCCAGACCCACCGGGTTGATTAACCGGATCGACAGAGGTCTGGTCTTCACCAAAGTCTTTGGATAATTCCGCTTCCATTCTCATTTGTTCTTTAAGCATCATCTGCCTCAGAAATGCTCGGGGGTTCCGACCTCTACCCCACCTAGGAAAACCCTATCCACCAAGAATCCGACTCACGGTTCTCTTCTAAAGCAATCTGTGCAGCTATTTCTTCCTTGTAGATTGTTGGTTCTTCATCTGTCTCCGTATCAGAACTGGATCCCTCTTCTTCAACAATCTTTTCTTCTTCTGGTTCAGGCTTAGCAATCCTGATCGGAACTCTCCTCTTGATGTACTTAGGAGCAGCTGGTTTGATCTTCATTGATGTGCTAGATGTGCTGCCTGACTTGCTACTTTCCTTCGATCGAGTCCTAGCTAGAGCAGGCTCATCATCGTACTAGCAGAAACCTACATGTCCCTCATTGAAAGCTTTATCATAACTGATGTACGCTTTTGTTTTCTTAATCTTATCTGTTAGAAGAGCTTCAGGTAGTCTCATCCCTTGTTTACGTGTGCTGCCTTTAGAGATGTAGACTAAACTGATGGTCTTGTCCATTTTAAATAAATGCTTTTCTTGGTCTTCAAGATGCTAAGGGATGTTAGTGTTGTCGTCAAGTAGATGACAGATGATAAGCTTGGTGTATAGAACAAATGGGATTTTCGTTAAAGGTTTGATGTAGTGACTTTGAATTTGGTAGACTATATCCTCCCAGATAAGTTGAGCATAGTCAATCTGCTTCTGATTTACAATACCCCAGAAGATTTGAAGATGAGACAGACGGGGGTTCTCATGACCACTTTCCCTTCCGGAGACTGATCGGGCTATGATGTAATATATTGTTCTCCAAGGTTGTGGGATGAGCTTAGCTTCAACCTTTGAGAATCTTTTCAATGGTTTGTCAGGTTGTACATCGTAGTCAATCTCCATTAGGAATGTAAGAACTTCTTCTTCAGAGGGTGTTGGATGGAATTCCTTGGCAGGTTCAGGAGCTTCTACAAATAGCAGGGCCTTGCACTTTGATGAATGTAGATTTCAGGAATAGAAGCTGACTTGTCCAGCATGCTCCTGCACTTATGTAGCTTGAGAATCTCTATAGCTATCTGACAAGTTGGTTCTGTACACTTTATCTTGTGAAATTCCACCCGAGCATTGTTCTTGCCAATTTCCACATCGTAGTCTTGTGGAAGAATGTCAGCCTTGGTGAGCATTGGGAGTGGTTGTTGTGCAGCCATTTGAGATATCTGAAACATCAATCAAAACAGATTTGCAGGATACATGAAAGTTAGCAAATTGTTAATCTTGATATCATTCATGTGACCGTTAAGTTGCTTAATTTGATTTTACATGTGTAAGTATTATCAGTATAGCAATTTTCAACTTTGGACATTGTGTTGATTATTAGTTAAAGTTGATTTCGTTTTAATGTCCATTGAGTAATTTGGACAACTTGTGACTTTTATGAATTTTGACAGTTGAATTGCGACAGATCTCTACAATTGTGACAGTTTTGGCCAATTCCGACAGTTTTAAATTCCGATAGATTTATGATCCAATTCCGATGACTTATGAATTTCGGTGACATTTGATCAATTCCGATGGAAAAATCTGAATTGCGATAAGTCATGTCCAATTGCGATGGAAATTTGGAATTGCAATAATTTTGCCCAATTGCGATGAAAATTTTGAATTTCGACAAGTTTTGTGCAATTGCGACAAATTTATCCAATTCTGATGGATTTTGCAATTCCGACAAGACTTATCCAATTTCGATGGATATTGCAATTTCGACAATTTCTAATACAAGAAATTGCGACAAACACTGTAGACGTATATTTTTTTGATTCTTTGTCGAATTTTGGTTTTCCTGTCCAATTTAAATCATATCACAAGTTATAATATGCTCATTTCTTTCATCTAAACACTTCAAAACACTTGTATATCAAATTTGAAATCAATTCCGACAAACCCTATTACTCAGAATCATCGGAATTCACTAAAACATGTTAGAAGTTTGTTTGATTGATTCCAATAGATTCCTATGTTGTTTCAGAGTTCATTGGTCCATATATTAACACTTTTTATCCATGAATCAGAAATATTGAACTTGTTCAAGTTCATCTTAAACCATACGCATCTAAATTACTTCAAATGTGTTTCTGGGTTCGATTCAATGGTCAAATCTTGTTATATGATATATATAAACACTATCCCAACAGATTAATTAGGCCACAACACAATCATATGATTTTCCCCAATTTTAACGTATGAACCCTAATTATGAACACTCATTAATTCGAGTTTCTAGGTGTAATTAAACACTCATAACACGTTTAGGACTCAATTCCGACCATTTCCCACCATTCAAGTTCGTCGCAAACACACAAAATCATATTAACCCAATTCGACATAAACCCTAAAACTATTTTAATCGATTTAGAAAGATTCAGCTGTTGGATTATTAAATCCTTGAAAACCATGTCTTATAATCATGCAAACAATGTTTAAACACTCACAGATTTGAAGATTCTTGATCGGATTTGTAGAATGAACTGGGGTCGTGGATTGAGTTGGTGAAAAATAAATGATGGTAAATGAAAAGTACTAACTGCAAGTAAAATGCAGTTCTTACTTTGTGACTTTTTTTTTTGTTAAAATTTTAAGTTTCCAGCATAGTCACATTAAATCCCTTAACGATATTGCTTTTCAATCAAAGTCCTCACTAACAACTTATTAACCAGACTTGACTTGTTTTTGACAAGAACAATTTAATACTCCCCCTTGAGTTATGAGTATTTGAAAAACATTTTTAAGATCAAAGAGGATATCTCACAGATAATATTACCACCACTTTATAAAGCAACATTTTTTAAGAAAATAAGCAAGTACAAATTTTAATGAAAATTTTAAAATTTGAATTTCATACTCCCCCTCAACACTTGTTTAGAAAGAATTGGTAATGTGTTGAAATGAACAAAGTGTTGATGGAAATTTTGTACTTGCATTTTTTTTGAATAAAAAATAGAAATTCTTTTTGTGATTTTGATAAAATATTTACAAAGATAGTTTTGGTGTTTGACTTGCTTAGTTGTTTGAAAGAAAGTTGTTTAAATCCTCTGGAATCAAACACCTCATACCAATTTGGTGAACTAATTCAACAAATCTTGCATGGGGCAAGGCTTTGGTGAACAAGTCTGCCAATTGGTATTCTGTAAACACAAAATATAGTTCAATAGTACCCTGTTCCACATGCTCCTTGATGAAATGATATCGAAGTGCAATGTGTTTTGACTTCGAGTGTTGAACTGTGTTGCATGAGATGGCAATGGCACTCTTGGAGTCGTAGTACATGGGAATCTTGTTGAAAACATAACTGTAGTCCATCAGTTGTGATCGCATCCAGATGACTTGAGCACAACATGCTGACATAGCTACATATTCAGATTCTGTAGACGATAATGATGTACAATCTTGCTTCTTTGACTGCCAAGATACAAGTTTGTCTCCTAGAAATTGCACTCCCCCAGATGTACTTTTACGTGTATCTAGATATCCTGCATGATCAGCATCTGAAAAAGTAATTAGTTCAAAGCCAGAATCCTTCGGATACCAGATCTCTAAATGAATGGTTCCCTTTATGTATCGAAGGATTCTTTTAACCTCAGAGAGGTGTCTTTCAGTAGGTCGAGACTGATAGCGGGAGCAAATATATGTTGCAAATACAATATCAGGTCGGTTGGCTGTTAGATACATGAGTGACCCAATCATACTTCGGTATTTTTGTAGGGTCAATTGGTGTCCCATGTAAATCAGCATCCAGCTTTGGAGATGATGCAGACATATGAGTATTATATGTGTCACAACTTGTCATGCCATGTTTCTTTAAAATCTCTTGAGCATAGTTGGACTGATTTAGAAAAATACCACGGGGGGATTGATGAACTTGAAGTCCTAAGAAGAATGTAAGTTCACCCATCATAGACATCTCAAAATTTTCTTTCATTAGTTTAGCAAATGCATTTGAGTACTCTTTATGTGTTGAACAAAAAATAATATCATCAACATAAATTTGAACAATTAAGATGTCCTCCCCGTGTTTTTGAATAAACAGTGTAGGATCAACAGATCCTTTGGTAAAGTGATTAGCTATTAAGAATGCTGACAGCTTATCGTACCATGCCCTCGGGGCTTGTTTAAGGCCATAGAGGGCTTTCTTGAGCCTGTACACATGATTTGGATGTTTTGGATCGATGAAGCACTCTGGTTGTGTGACATACACTTCTTCATGGAGTTGCCCATTCAGGAATGCAGTCTTTACGTCCATTTGATAAATGGTGATGTTCTTGTGGGCAGCATACGCCAGAAACATGCGAACAGCTTCAAGTCTATCCACTGGTGCAAAAGATTCTTCAAAGTCGATACCTTCTTCTTGGCTAAAGCCTTTGGCAACCAGACGAGATTTGTTACGAATAACTGTTCCATCAGCATCCAGTTTGTTTTTCCAAATCCATTTAAGTCCGACAACGTAGACTTCATCAGGTCTTTCTACTAGTTACCAAACTTCAAGACGTTTGAATTGATCAAGTTCTTCTTGCATTGATTCAATCCAGTTGTCAAAAGTTAAGGTTTCTTTAATATTCTTTGGTTCTGCTTAACCGACGGTAAGTGCATAAATGCATGTTTCACACTACAAGAAAACATGCCTAATGCGACACTTAAATAGCAACACTTTAAAAAAATGTTGCATTTTAAATAAAAATTATCATAAAGCAACATTTACATGTGAAGTGTTGCATTCTAATAACTAATGCAACACTTTTTTTAAGTGTTGCAAATGTTATTAGAAGAAGGCAACATGCTTAATAAGTAATGCAACACTTTTCGAAAAGTTTTGCAATAATTTTTATAGAAAGATAACATGTTTAATAGGTGTTGCATTTGTTAAAGGTTAAATTAAACCAATAGTTTAAATTGCCACGACGTTTGCTTTTCTTTGGGAAAAACACATTAATACACGACATCTAACAACAAAGAAAAACTAGAAGGATGATAACACATCATTTGAGTATATAAGCTTTAATTTATTAACACTAATGTTAAACAAAAATTTAAATAATCCTCTTATTTCGTCTTTTGTTACAACAACAAGTAACCATTTCTTTTATATTTGTATAAAGAAAAGGGGATAATCTTTAAAAACGTATGGAACTTTACGTGAAATTTTTCAAAATTTTTATAGAAAAATTAATTATTTTTTTCCGAATTTTTTTTAGAAAAATTAATTATTTTTTTCCGAATTTTTTTTTTCGAAATTAATTTTTTTTAGAAAAATTAAAATTTTTTTCGAAATTAATTTTTTTAGAAAAATTAATTTTTTTTTCCGAAATTTCTTTTAGAAAGATTTTTTTTTCCGAAATTTAATTTTTTTAGAAAAAAAAATTTTTTTTTCCGAATTTTTTTTTAAGAGATTATCTTTAATGGAAATACATTCTTTGTAGTCTAACTAATTTAAAAGTGTACGAACTTCAACTTTTATAATTAAAGTACAAGAAACAGTTAAAAATTGTTTCATCTCCCTCACAATGAAATCTAACCCGCCCTCAATTGTCCGCCCAAACTCTTATGGCGCCATTTTTTTTCACCAAAACCTTTTAACAATCTTTAAAGAATTTAATATCCCTCCAAAACCTTGAGGTTTTCTTTTTCACTAAAACCTTTTAGCCAACATAGTACATCATTCATCCCTGCTCGAATGTTCATCCACCTTTTCTAGTTTATACCGATAAAGCAACAGGTAATTGTTTCACCTCTCATTACCCTGAAATATATTATATTAAACATTGCATATGAAGTACCAATTTCTTTTTGAGATGGAATATTTGATAGTAGAAGTTGAATGTGAAGTAGTATCAATTTCTTTACTGCGTGTATCTCCTAGCTCATTACAATCTTATTTATTTCTTTACATTGACTATATGCACAAATTTCTTTTATGGATAGATGGAATACATATCAAAATGACCCATTATATTTTTTGACCACCAAGTGTTTGATGAAAATCCTCAAAAAGAGAATTAGATAACTGGTTTAGTTATACTGGTGCTTGATGTTGACATTTATTAATTTTGATTAAAATGTCGCTTAATGGTGCTAGCACTTAACAAATTGGATGGTTGATTTACATGACCATTCTTAGGCAAGAATATGGCTAATATGCTTCTTTAATTGTATATGATGAAAATTGTTCAAGTACCTGTAGCTAAAAAGATATTTGAATTGAAAGCTAATGTTTTGAAAGGCTTTAGTCTGGTGAGATAAATTCTATATTTATTTTGCCTACAAAAGATGCAAGTTGATATAGAAGTTTACTTCATGAATTATGCATATTATCTTATTAATCAGTAAACGATATAGACATACATATAGCAGATATAGCTACAAAAATTCAACATTATAAGACAAATTTCCTAAGACTCAGTGTTATCTTTCAATAACTATGCACTTACTTGAAAAATGATATGAATCGTATTAATATATTGTTTAATGTTGGTGTTGGACTTTTATAGAGTTAGTGATGGGAAACAAAGGAATGCATAATCAAGGTGCCAAAAAAAAAATATAACTGATTGTTGAGGGTACAAGAGAACCAACAAAGATAACGAGAGTTGGGAGTTCAAAATATTTCCATGTCTTTTACAAGTTTGGCAGTAGCTGAAAATACAAAGAAAAGGAAAAAGAAAGCCAAGGTTACTGACCGGATCTAAACAAACGAATTGTGTTGAGGATACTTTGAGTATATACTTGATAGCACGCGGAATTTACTACCAAGTACTTAGAAGAGTTTGTGTTTGGTGATTGTTTGTGATCGTAAGAATGCAACAGTAAGAACAATAACACAAAGTTTAACCAAACGATTTGCTTCAATAACTATATGAATTACAATGAGATCGTGAAGCTATATTAGTCATGCATGTCCTTAAAACTTAACCTACGATCTCCTTTTATAGGACAAGGAGTCCTTTACAAGTAAACTATCAATCGTATAATCCTAACTTAATAAGATATACATCATATCTATTCTATATTTATCCATACACGATTCTATCTTTATCTTATAAACAGTACTAACTGACTTAGTACTGTTAGTGTATTCTTCAGTAACTCTTCAGCCGTACTAACATATAACTGGCAGTATCAACTGTTGGTATAATTCCCAACAATCCTGCCCTAAACTTATGATTTTTGTGTAAATCATTAAGTTTCTTGAATTAAACATTAACTTTCTTTGATGGAGGGAATTCTTTCAAACACTTATCTTCAATCTTGAAACACTTCAGCATCATCTTCGTTTGAAAGAAATTCTAACAACAAGTACTCCAATATCTTAAAAAAAAAACTCTGAATATTCCTCCCCTGAATTCCAGGCTTTCTTTATTAGGTCTAACAAACCTCGAGCAAACGATCTCCACAAAAATTTTGACGTTGATTATCCTCCCCTGTTTGAAAGAATTGTCACCATCACACAAATCTGAATAATCTTCAATCATGACAATTTGTACAAGTTTCCATCAATTCAATGTAATTTCAGTCTGTTCTCATCACTTCCAGGTGTGTGACCTCCTGAGAGAGGTGAATCATAGAACATGCACTTAGTATAAAACCAAGTTGTAACCATCAGTACAAACTGTTCATCAAAAATATTTTAAGAGACAGTATAAACTGTGTGTGAACTTGAAAATAGTTTTGTTCACTTATAGTTTTTGGCAAACTATCAGCTATCAACGGATTTGATATGTCTTTACCAATAGCCGTTTGCTTTGGACTAGTCAACTCTTCACTTTGAGATATGGTGAGTTGATAACCATCTAGATTTTGGTAAACTGTCAACCACAAACGGATTTGATTAGTCTTTACCAGAAACCGTTTGATTTGGACTAGTTGCTTTATGTGGATTAGACATGGTGAACCAATTACCATTTTTTGTGTGACAGACACTCACACTTGACATTTCAAACCACCATTCTTTTCAAAGCACAATCCAATCCAGAATTTACAAATTGCAACCATTTTGCTTATTCAACCTGCAAATGTTAGTCCAAAACCAAAGAAAACACAATACAGAATATTTTCCTTTTTTATAGCTATTATTTTGACTAACAAATTCCATAAGCAGTACTTAAAAATATTCAAGCGGTACAAACTATACACATAGCACAACTAGCAGTACAAAAACCAAAAACACTTAGACATTAATCTTTTGAAGGATTAAGCATTCCAATACCTGTTACCAAGTACTGAAACCTTCCTACATCAAAACCTTTTGTTAATAAATCAGCAAAGTTGTCATCAGTGTGGATTTTGACAACCTGAACTAACTTCTTTTCAGCACAGTCTCTTATAAAATGATGTCTAATTTCAATGTGTTTAGTTTTGGAATGTTGAACTGGATTTTTAATGATACACATTGTACTGCTATTGTCTATATATATAATTGTATTTAAGAAATTGTACCAATAGTCAAGCAACTGATTTTGAATCCAGAGAACTTGAGCACAAGAACTTGCTGCTGCTACATATTCTGCTTCTGTTGTTGAAGTAGCCACTATAGTCTGCTTTTTACACTGCCAAGAGATTAATCTGCATCCCAAGAACTGACAACCTCCTGTTGTTGACTTTCTATCCATGCTTGCACTAGCATAATCCGAATCAGAAAATGCTACTAGATTGAATGCAGACTCTTTAGGATACCATAGTCCAAGGTTTGGTTGACCTTTAAGGTATCTGAAGATCCTCTTGACTGCTATCAGATGAGACACCTTAGGATTGACTTGGAATCTTGCACAGGCACAAACTGCAAACATAATGTCAGGCCTAGATGATGTAAGATACATCAGAGACCCAATCATAGATCTATACATGTGCACATCCACATCATCACCACTATGATCTTTTAGTAACAAGTGTGTCTCTTTATCAACAGGTGTACTAGCAACTTTGGCATCTGTGAATTGGAATTTTCTTAAGATTTCACCAACATACTTATCCTGAGAGATAAATATTCCTTCTGAATTCTGCTGTACTTGAAGTCCTAGAAAGAAAGTAAGCTCACCCATAGAGCTCATATCAAACTGTTCTTTCATCAATTTCTCAAATTCTCTGCACATCTTTTTCTTTATAGAACCAAAAATGATGTCATCTACATAGACCTGTACCAATAGAATATCATCCTTGTCCTTTTTAATAAAGAGAGTCTGATCAATTTTCCCTCTATGAAACCCATTCTTCAAAAGATATTTAGCAAGAGTTTCATACCAAGCTCTTGGAGCCTGATGCAATCCATATAGAGCTTTTACCACTTTATAAACCTTGTCAGGATGGTCTGGATCTATAAAACCTGGAGGTTGAGAAACATAGACCTCCTTATCAATAGTACCATACAGAAAGGCACTTTTCACATCCATTTGATAGACCATAAACCCCATAAATGAAGCATAAGCAAGATATAATCTTATTGCTTCAATCCTGGCAACCTCCTCATAATCTATCCCTTCTTCCTGAGTGTAGCCTTGAGCTACAAGCCTTGCTTTGTTCTTGATAACAATACCCCTTTCATCCTTCTTGTTCCTGAATACCCACTTAGTACCAATCACTCTTATCCCCTTTGGTAGATCAACCAGAACCCAAACCTTCTGAATTTTGAATTGAAGCAGCTCTTCTTGCATTGCCTCAACCCAACTTGATTTTTCTAAATCCTTTAACACATTCTTGGGTTCAATCTGAGATAGGAAACATACAAACATACACTCATGCTCATCTTCATGATGTTTTTCCTCATACACAACACTAAGAAAACCATGGTGATCTGGATCTTGACTCTGTCTTCTTGTCTTGACTCCAGATTGTACATCTCCAATGACATTAGTAAGTGGATGATTCCTATTCACAATTGTTGAAGAAGTAGAAGGAGCTTCATAGTTGATAGGCATATTGTGCAGACCATCTCCAAAGAAATCAAAATCATCAACTTGGGGAGCAGTGGTAACTGGTGGATCAAGATTAAGTTGACTTGGTCCAATATTATCAAAATTCTGGTCAGCAGTAGAAACTTGTGATTGAGCAGTACTAATGCCATTTGTACTGCTCTTTGGAAATTCAGTTTCTTGTCCCTCTTGTCCAATGCCTACATCAGCTTCCTTCTCTTTGTTTACACCACTTGATGATGGAATATCATCATTCTTTGTAGAAGAACTATACAGTGGACTATCTTCCATAATTGGCATCAATAGACAATCTTCATCATCTTCATCTTCAGAACCTGCATTTTTGTTAGTGTTTGTACCTGTAACAGGCACATAATTCTTGGAATCTGAAAGACTGTCAATATCAAAGATCCAATCTGGACCAACACCTGCAACATTTTGTTTATTCTCCAAAAATTCTATGTGCAGAGTCTCTTCTACATGCTTGGTGCTTGTATTGTACACCCTAAACGCCTTACTATGTAGAGAATAACCAACAAAGAAACCTTCCTCAGATTTCCCATCAAACTTTCCTAGTTGGTCTTTGGTATTAAGGATAGTAACATCACAACCAAAAGGTCTCATGAAGCTTAAAGCAGGGGTTCTACCTCTAAGAAGCTCATAAGCAGTCTTATTGTGAGGTTGCACAACTAAAACTCTATTCAACACATAACAAGCAGTGCTAACTGCTTCAGCCCAAAATGAAACTGGTAGCTTAGAGTCAGCTAACATTGTTGTGGAAAACTAGAAGGGGGGGGGGGGTTGAATAGTTTTACGTCTTTTTAATTTATTATAAAAACTTTGTTTCCTTTTTAAAAACTTAGATTTGAGTTTATGTGAAAAATAATATTGAGCAATATTATTAATTATATGTGTGTCCTTTTAGATTAGTTATAAAAGTTTTGTTTTCATGAATGGAGTTTTAAATTGATCTTTATGTGAAATCAACTTCTAAATAATACTAACAATTATATATGCCTATATGTATAAAAGTAATGACGATATAAATAAAGAAGTAAGTAAGAGATGGAAAGATCAAACCGAGACACGAGGGATTTATAGTGGTTCAGCTACAAGGACACCTTCCTTGCCCTACTCCACTCCCCGAGCACCTAGCTCGAGAGTTTTCTTCACTACTTCAACAAGCTCCCTTATGGCGGAGAAAACCTTACACACTTTCGCTTACACCGGTTTAACGACACAAAGCTAAATTTCGAGTTCTAATCGTAGCTAGAACCAATCTCACAACTTCAATCACAACACGACTACTTTACAAATTCCAACAACTTCTTCTCAACACTTCACGACTTCTATTTCTTCACTTCTTCACGACTTCTACTTCTTCACTATTTCACGCCTTGTATTTCTTCACTCCTTCGTGACTTCTACTTCTTCACTATTTCACGACTTCTTTACGACAGCTTCACAACTTCTTCACACCACAACTACTTCACAACTTTACAATACTTCTACACTACTTCACACAACTACTTATACACCTTCTTCACTACTTATACACTACACTAATCTAATCACTTATGTTCACACCTAATATACACACCTTATACACAAATGAATGAATGATTTACAAAGTTTACTAAACTAACAGCTTAGGTAACAAGATGATACTAAGTTGTAATACTTATAGTCTTGATTGATAGAAGTATTCTTCTCTTTGCACTTGGATGATTGAAGCTTGAATCACTTGGAAACAAAAGCTTAAGATTATATGATCAAAGGATTATGAAAGAAGGTTTAGATCAGAAAGTTTTTGTGCAAAAAGGTGTGGAAAAAGTCCAGGAATAGTCATGTATTTATAGGCAAAGCTGGGGAGCTGAGGAGCGTGGCCGGTCCCCTTAATTAGGGGGCCGGTCCCCTTAATAATTAAGGGGGCCGCCTTGTTAATTAAGGGGGCCGCCCAATGTATCCGTTGCCCAGCTTTGTCTTTTTGTGGGGAAGGTTTTTCTGAAACATTTTTGCCATTTTTGGTTGAAAATTTGAATTCATATATTTATAATAGATTAAACATATTTGTTTAATACCAAAAATGATTTTCTAAAGGATATAAAATGTTTGTGACATTTTATAAAAAATCTAGTGATTAAGAAAATGTTCCTTTGATCATAGAATGCATTAGGCATTTTGTTTATTCATACCTTAAGTGATTAAGTTGTTAAAATAGATATTTACAACTAAATACTTGTTTACGTCATAATCTTTCGTTTAATGATTTTACATTTTGTGATTATCAAAACGTAGAGATATCGAAAAATATTAATAACGTGTTTAGGCATTATTTATATCAACAATCTCCCCCTTTTTGATGATTACAAAATCTAAACTCATTAAATTAAAAAATTAATTTTTAGACAAGTATTTAGTGAGTTTATATCTACTTCTTCCCCTTTTTGTAGAATCAAAAAGGTTATGCCGACAAGTTTTAGATACGAGATTTGTCGGAACTAGAACTCCCCCTTGATGTGTGCTCCCCCTCGTTTGAGGGCATCAAGGAATCGAGATATGGAATACTTGCAAGAAAAATGTTAGAAGCACAAGCATATATGTATCATATAAGAGCAACAAGCATAGCAATCAAATATTAAGGACATGAAACAAAACATACATTAATTCAAAGTGATTATGTGAAAAACATAATCATTGATATAACATTTATTATGCTTAGAGCATACAATAAGTAGAAAATTCTAATTTGCCAAAGAGAGCCATCGGACTTGCTTGCAACATAAAAACTTGAACTATTTTGTTTGAGAAACAAGAAATATAAGCATATAGTATGCTTGGATGGTTGATGGTGGAGTGTTTGGAATGGAGGTGGTTGATGGTTGAGTGAGGGTAAGAACGTTGGATTAATGGAGGTATATTTTTGGGTGCATAGATGTTGGAGAGTTTGGTGGTGGAGAAATTGGAGGCGGAGGGTTTGGAGCGGAACATGTTGATTGAGGGTTTTGATGTTGTTCAAGTGAGGGTGTTGAATGAGATCTAGTGAGAAGATACTCAATCCAAGTGAAGTGCTCATTCAATGCAATGGTTTGTTTTTGGAGAAAGATGCAATAAGGACAATTGTTGACATGTTTCTCAACTTGATTCAAGTTATGGGGTGATGAGGGAGAGCTAGATAGAGATTGATCTAAGTTGCGTTAAGCAAGGTGTAGAGCAAGAAGAGCACTAAGCTCATGGGCTTCCTTGAGTTCTTCAATGAACTTCAAGTGTTCGGAGGAAGGTGATGATGGTGGAGTGTGGTTGTTATTTGGGATGGATGTTTGGACATGCAACATAGGAGTAACATGTGAGTTGGTAGGAGGTGGTGGTGATACTCTTGGTGGTGGAGACATTTGTGAGCTTGGGTAATCATGAGTGGATGAGGATGGAGATATGGAAGAAGAGGATATTCCAAGAGTGGTGAGTGTTTTGGATGGTGCATTGGTAGGTTGAATAAGATGTGAGGTGTTGTAAATGAGATTGGGATTATTGTTTTGGGATTGATCATGCTCTTCATATGAATCATATGGGTGAGATGAAGGTGTATTTTTGGGAGCAAGGATGGATGATTGCTTATGTTTGTGAAAGGGTTCATTAGGGTGAGCATGAGGCTTAGGTGTTGGTTGATTTGGAACAACATCATTTGTTGAGTTGAAGTTATGACAAGTGTCAAGCTTTTTTCTCCAAACGGGCCTTACGGAGATTTTATCAACTCTTGAAGGCTTGGATCTTGGGTTGTTAGGAGATGACTTGTTTGGATGGATGAGCATTAATGATGGAGAAAGGTATTTATATTGTAAGAATGATGTGGTTGAGGAAGATAAATTTTGGTGGGTGGTTTAGGACAAAATATGTTTATGAATTTTGGGAAGTGTAGGATGAAATGGGCTAAAAAGTGAAAAAGAAAACAGTGACCCCGACTATCAGATGGCTGGTCCCCTTAAATAAGGGCCGGTCCCCTTAAATATTAAGGGGGCAGCCTAATGAATTAAGGGGGCCACCCATCTGTTGATTCCCAGGTTACCAGAAATGGGTTTTTGGCAGAAAATTGTAGAAAAGGTTGTGTTTTTAGGTTTAGTTTCAAGCAAGTCCAACTCTTTGAGGCAATTTAGCATTTAATAACTTATGTATGCAAAGCATATTTATTAAAGACATTAAGCATTTTTATCTAGCATGCAACCTACTCATTAAGCAATTAATATATATATATATGGACAAGAAAACAATACATAACACCAAGTAATTCATAATATCATTTTTAGGAAGATTGATAAGCTAGTTAATTAATCCTTATGAGTGTCTATGTGCGAATGAATGGGGAGTTGTGATAGCATGGACTTCTAGACTTGTACCAAGCGAGATCTTAATGGGTAAACCATGGTTTTTCAGATTCGATTTAGTTCACTTATAAATGTCATATACACAAATATAGATGACAGATATGAGATCACCATGCATGATTTAAATAAGCGTTTTTAGCATTATTCAACAATGTTTTTGAGAGTAGGTTTTTATGTGGATGTGAAAATTATTTTAACGAAATAGATTTGGTTTTATTTCAAAATGTTTTTATGATGAAAGAAAACAAAATTTTCAATCTTTGGAGGTGGCATAATCTTTTGAAAAATCATTTTTCCAAAATGTTAAGTTTTTGCATATTTAAAAAACAAATACCATTAATCATAGATTTTAAAAAAATGGTTGTAAAATATCTCATGCTCAAGGGAATTGGTTAAGGCTATTGTCACATGCTACCCCTTTCTACATATCCTGTGATCATAAGAAAGTGATGACTAAATTCTATATGTTTGATGCGAGAATGGGATATATGCTAATATGGCTCCTTTGATTACGCACATTATCTATCTTAATGCCATAGTCTATAAGAGTTTGCTTCATCCATGGGTTATATTGTGATATATCTAGTCCTACTTCTATGTTGACAATTAATCCACTTTACTCGCTTTATCTACATGAGTTCTCTACTAGTGGACATGGAAGATTTCCATATTCAATTTGAGAAGGCTAAATGAGTTCGACAGTGAATACTTCATTTAATACTTAGGGGACTAACTAAAGGGTTTCTAGTTTATTAAATCGTAAAATGGATATAACTAAAAGTGTAAAGGCAATGCAACTTATCAAACTAAGCATATCCTAAGGCAATGATTAATAAGACTATATGTATGAAGTAACTACTCATGAAATTTAAAAAGAGAACGTACCTTATGTCCAGCTTTTCTTCATAATATCCAGGATGGTAAAAGAAGTTGTGAATGATAGATGAGTCTTCAAGATAACCAGGGTATGAAAGTATATCATAGCAAGCTTCTAACGCCTTATTAGACCAAAGCGGCTTGAACCGAACATGCCTTGTACTTGACTCATTTGATGTCTTAGCCTTGATGCATATAACGTCTTTTGTTGAGACTTTCACATCTTCATTGCAACCACAGCATGCTTTTTCAACAAGTACTTTTTGATTTTGACTCCATGATGACATTGGACATACTTTGATGAGATGGCTAGAGAATCCTAATTTTTGACACTTCCTTTACATTATCTTAAAGTACTTGTTTAAAGTTACTTTGTAGATTTCTCAAAATTTCTGATTAAGTAGTAGAGATATCTTCATTAATTCTTCAATAGCCGCACCATTAATATTCCACTACGTCATTAACTATTTCTTGAGATGGATTATCATGTGAGATATTGAGTGTGATTCAAGATTAGATAATTCATTTGTCTTCACGCGCACGTTTTGAATGTGAGTAGGTTGACGTAAGATTGAGTTTCTTCCCTTTGTGCGTTTATCACCTAATCAAATAAAACAGCTTGGTACCCGGATTCTTATGGGTCCGAGATGGTTAGTTGAGGACACCCATTGCATTAGTATGCACATGGTAAGGATGTCGCCAAGAAGTACAAAAATTCCTTAACAGTTTATTTTAATGTACAAACAATGGATTTCTTGACTTATATTATTTATAATCATTGTAAATAACCTTATTTCTAAATTTTTCTACTAGGTTTTAGAAATTTAATTTGTTTTGATTTACTTGTTGATGAGTTAAACGAACTAAATCCTAAACCGGTTTTATCTTCGAATGGCTTTTGACAACTTAGTAGGTATTTAAGAGATTTGGAACTTTCTTCAAATTTAGCTAATATTTTTGCTCTTTCAATTAATCTTTTAATTTCATGCTTATATTCTTGACATGTTTTGCATTCTAGATCAATTTCAATATTACTTTCAAGTCTAGACATGTTATCTTCTAAAATTATTTCTTTTTCAAAATTACTTTCAAAAGTTTTTGATGATTCATGTTTAGAAATGGTTTTTAGATCTATGTTGCAAAAATGTTTAAACTCATTTTCTAATTTTGAAAATTCTAAAATGAATTGATCATAGCAAAAATGTTCGGTTTCGTATTGTACCTTATTTGGAGTTTTATCTAATTTGCATTCTTCACATACCGGATAGTAATCTTCTTCTTCGTCTGTACCACTCCATGATTTTGAATTGAGTTCACTTCGGAGTTGATTCATGTAGTCTTCGTCATTAATACCTTCATTAAAAACATTTGAACTAGTAGCACATGTATCTATTTTATCTAAATGTTTATCTATTAAATTTTCTAGGACAACTAATTCATGTACAAGATCAAATTCCACATCTTTGGCTTGACATTTTTCTTGATGAAAGTTTAAGAGACTTTTCCAAATATCATTAGCCGTTTCACAGAAGAATATTCTTTCATATTCAACTCTCGGCAAGGCTTTATAAATAATTATTTTAGCTTTATTATTTTTGTCATTCTTTGTTTTGAAATAATCATGTTGAGTTTCAAAATCCGTTTTTGTTGGTTGAAAATCACCAATCGAAATGACATGCCAAAGATCTCAATCAATTGATTTCACATAATTTTCAAATTTATTTTTCCATTCAAGAAAGCTATAATTTTCAAATAGTGGTGGTTTTTGCATAGATTGCCCTTCTAAATATTTTTCCGATTTCATAGATCGATTCAAGTTTTAAAATACAATATATTTTAAAAATCTTGTTTAACGTGGCTCTGGTACCAATTGTGGAAAACTAGAAGGGGGGGGGGAGGGGTTGAATAGTTTTACGTCTTTTTAATTTATTATAAAAACTTTGTTTCCTTTTAAAAACTTAGATTTGAGTTTATGTGAAAAATAATACTTGAGCAATATTATTAAGGGATTAAGTCGTAGAATAGCAACGAACTTTTCAAAGTGTCCCGTTTTGGTACGTGTACTTTTTTAAGTTGTAGAATAGCAACGAACTTTTCAAAGTGTCCCGTTTTGGTACGTGTACTTTTTTAAGTTGTAGAATAGCAATGTACTTTCCATAAGTGTTCCAATTTGGTACGCCTCGCACGTACCAATTTGGAACACTTATGGAAATCGCACGTACCAAATTGGAACACTTATTGAAAGTACGTTGCTATTCTACAACTTAAAAAAAGTACACGTACCAAAACGGGACACTTTGAAAAGTTCGTTGCTATTCTACAACTTAAAAAAAGTACACGTACCAAAACGGGACACTTTGAAAAGTTCGTTGCTATTCTACGACTTAATCCCTATTATTAATTATATGTGCGTCCTTTTAGATTTGTTATAAAAGTTTTGTTTTTATGAATGGAGTTTTAAATTGATCTTTATGTGAGATCAACTTCTAAATAATACTAACAATTATATATGCCTATATGTATAAAAGTAATGACGATATAAATAAAGAAGTAAGTAAGAGATGGAAAGATCAAACCGAGACACGAGGGATTTATAGTTGTTCGGCTACAAGGACACCTTCCTTGCCCTACTCCACTCCCCGAGCACCTAGCTCGAGAGTTTTCTTCACTACTTCAACAAGCTCCCTTATGGCGGAGAAAACCTTACACACTTTCGCTTACACCGGTTTGACGACACAAAGCTAAATGTCGAGTTCTAATCGTAGCTAGAACCAATCTCACAACTTCAATCACAACATGACTACTTCACAAATTCCAACAACTTCTTCTCAACACTTCACGACTTCTATTTCTTCACTTCTTCACGACTTCTACTTCTTCACTATTTCACGCCTTGTATTTCTTCACTCCTTCGCGACTTCTACTTCTTCACTATTTCACGACTTCTTTACGACGGCTTCACAACTTCTTCACACTACAACTACTTCACAACTTTACAATACTTCTACACTACTTCACACAACTACTTATACACCTTCTTCACTACTTACACACTACACTAATCTAGTAACTTATGTTCATACCTAATATACACACCTTATACACAAATGAATGAATGATTTACAAAGTTTACTAAACTAACAACTTAGGTAACAAGATGATACTAAGTTGTAATACTTCTAGTATTGATTGATAGAAGTATTCTTCTCTTTGCACTTGGATGATTGAAGCTTGAATCACTTGGAAACAAAAGCTTAAGATTATATGATCAAAGGATTATGAAAGAAGGTTTAGATCAGAAAGTTTTTCTGCAAAAAGGTGAGGAAAAAGTCCAGGAATAGTCCAGTATTTATAGGCAAAGCTGGGGAGCTGAGGAGCGTGGCCGGTCCCCTTAATTAGGGGGCCGCCTTGTTAATTAAGGGGGTCGCCCAATGTATCCGTTGCCCAGCTTTGTCTTTTTGTGGGGAAGGTTTTTCTGAAACATTTTTGCCATTTTTGGTTGAAAATTTGAATTCATATATTTATAATAGATTAAACATATTTGTTTAATACCAAAAATGATTTTCTAAAGGATATAAAATGTTTGTGACATTTTATAAAAAATCTAGTGATTTAGAAAATGTTCCTTTGATCATAGAATGCATTAGGCATTTTGTTTATTCATACCTTAAGTGGTTAAGTTGTTAAAATAGATATTTACAATTAAATACTTGTTTACGTCGTAATCTTTCGTTTAATGATTTTACATTTTGTGATTATCAAAACGTAGAGATATCAAAAAATATTAATAACGTGTTTAGGCATTATTTATATCAACAATTGTCCTAGCAGCCTCTATAAGAGTCCTATTCTTTCTCTCAGTTACACCATTTTGCTGTGGGGTTCTAGCTACACTAAACTTCCTTTTAATTTCTTTTTCTCTGCAAAAGTCATCCATCACCCTATTCTTAAATTCAGTCCTATTGTCACATCTGATTATTTTAACTTTCTTATCAACTAGGTTTTCTACTTCAACAATGAAGGTCTTAAGGATTTCACTTGTCTCATCCTTAGTTTTCATAAAGAATACCCAAGAAAACCTACTGTAATCATCAGTAACAACAAGACAGTATCTTTTAAAATTCAAGCTATTCACTGAAGTAGGACCAAATAAGTCCATATGCAACATATATAAAGCTTGAGAAATAGAGTTCTGGGCCTTTGGCTTACATGAGGCTCTGTGTTGCTTACCTTTAAGGCAAGAAACACAGGTTTGGTCATTCAGAAAAGTTTTGTTAGGTAATCCTCTTACCAAACCATTTTTAGCAATTTTGTTAATGGTTTTAAAATTAACATGACCAAGCCTTCTGTGCCACAACATTGATTCTTTCAATGTGACTTTTGCAACAAGGCAAGTAAGACCTTCTTTAGGAATAAGGTTGTTTATCTCAATACTATATGTATTACCCTTTCTGGGGATTTTAAGCAATACTTGATTTTCATCAGGTAGCTTGAAATTAGGAGAAAGAATAAGGCAGTCAGTATCTGTAAAAAGAACCTTATTCTTTTTATCACATATTTGTGACACACTAAAGCGGTTGTACTTTAACTCTGGTACAAAATACACATTCTCAAAATCAAGATTACCAATCTTTATGACACGTTTACCAGTAATCCTTCCTCCAACACCACCTCCAAAGATAACAGGTCCTCCATCCAGAGCAATGAAGTCTGAAAGGTATGACATGTTACCAGTCATGTGCCTGGAACATCCACTATCTGTGTAGCCTCTGTCTTCTTCACCATTTGAAGGATGTTCCTGCACACAAAATAAAGGTTTTAGTGCCTTTTGGGGACCCAAACCATCATTGGCTTGGATCTGCCTTGTGCATCAATATGAGAAAATTTATTGGAATTCATTGATGCACCATTGGGTTTGTTAGATTTTCTAACCCAATGTGCTAAGGCCTTGACAGCATTGCCCCATTTACCCTTAACAACATTAAAGTTTCTAGCAGTAGGAACTGCTGACCTAGCAGTTGGAACTGCTGGTTTAGCTTTAGACACCCATTTTTGATTGGTCATTGATGTTTTCTTATAAAAATGCCTTTTAACTGTTTGTGCATGATTTGAAAATTGTTTTGCACTGGAAACAGTTTGTTTGTTCTTAAACCATTTGTTTAGTCTAGCAGTTGAAACTGCTTTGATGCCAGACCTTAACATAACTGCTCTGGGTGACATTTTATGATTCACATTAGGGTCAGTCAACCTTGTTGGACTATTTTGAGTTACCCTAGCATTGTTATTCCTATTCACCCTTGAATTCCCAAAAACATTCTTTTTCCATGGGTTAGAATCACAATAAGTAGCCAAATGGTCAAAACTTCCACAAACAAAGCATACTTTTCTAATCATAACAAACTCACCATCCAATTGCTTAGATTTTGAGTGGTTCCAATTCCTCTGATCTTTAGAAACTGGAGATCTATTCTTAGTCATATACATCTCAGCATACTTGACATTTTTCCTAACTGGTTTTATGTTTTCAGTTTTAACCACCTTAGGAGCATGCTTAACTTCTACCTTGACAACATCAGGTTTAACCTTAACCTGATCATCCTCATCATCAGATGTCCAATCCTCAATAATTGGAGCATCTGAGTTCCTATCAGAAGACATCTTTTCCTCAGAAAGAGATTTATCACTAGCACTAACATAAGAATCCTCAGCCTTAACAAATTTAACAAGATTCTCACTAATTTTAGTACCATATCCAGGAAAATCCATATCTTTAAATTCTTCTAAACCTGTATGAGCTAGATCAATTCCTGGTGGAACAAACATTCCTCTGTTTGGGGGTGCAACAGATTTATACCCTAAACCAGATTTTGCCTTATTGAACAATTGACTCTCTACTATCTTTTGAACTCCTTTAGATGTATGCTCCAGAGTGTCAACACTAAGCTGTATATTTTCTTTTTCTTTCTTAAGTTTCTCTAACTCATATACAAGTCCACTCATCTTATCATCTTTTAATTGCAAATACCACTTTAAAATAGCTACATCATCATTAAAGTTTGACTCATTCTTTCTATAAAAATCAAGTTGTTCTTCCAAAACAGCTAGTCCTCTTTTATGGTTTGACAAATTAAAACTTACTTTATTAAATTCTACTCTAAGATCATCATACTGTTTCTTAAGGGTTTCATAATCTCTTAAAGCATGACAAGAATTTGAACATTTTTGAACAACATGTACCTCAGAGTCTGAAAAGGCCATTAATGCAATGCTGGCTAGTTCCTCTTCCTCTTCCATAAAGCTCCAATCAAAACCAGCTCCATCCACAGCAACCATTGCCTTTGAGGAAGAAGTTTCTTCCACATTCACTGTTTTTCTATTCTGACTCTTGTTCCCATTCCCTTTGTTCTGCTGTCTAGGACTTCTACACTCCCTGGCAAAGTGCCCCATTTTATGACAATTATAGCACTCTACCTTGCTCTTGTCATATCCAGCAACATCTCTTCCATTGAAGGTAATTCTGTTCCTAGTTCTCTGGTAATACTTCTTTACCCTAATGCTGATTAGAGCCAACTGCCACTTTAAATCCATAGCTTCTAGGTCATCATCATGAATCTGGAGCAGATCTTCACTATAGAGCTGTGACCCACTGGATTGTTCAGACAGGAATGCATATATATGGTCTCATCACTTAAGTTAGCCGTACTAGTTTTAATACTAGCAGTGCCAACTGTTGGGCTAGCAGTACAAACTGCTTCTTCTTCTTCTTGACTGGTACTGCTGGAAGAAGATAAGAATGCCATACTACCAGTGCTTCCACTCTTCCTCACCTTCTGCTCAACAATCTTGAGGTTGTTGTAGAGCTCATTCAATGTCATCTTCTCAAGCTCTGGTTTATTACTCCAAACTACAACATAAGTGTTCCACTCAGCAGGTAGGCTATTCAGAAACTTCATATTAAGATCTTCCTGTGGAATCACAATCTTTAACCCAGTAAGTTGACTAATAATCCTTTGAAGCCGATTAAAGATATGGTCCAAAGTTTCATTTCTTGATGCAGTGAAGTTCTCATAGCTTTATTTAAGAAGAGTTCTTTAAGCCTTCTTGGTAGCTTCATTGCCACCAAATCTCTCTACCACTGCTTTAAAAAGAGTCTTAGCAGTCTCATATTGGCTAAAGTTCAGCACTTGATCATTTGGAATTGCCATTAGTAACAAGTTTCTAGCCTTCTGATCATTCTTCTTCTTGATTCTCTCATCATTAGTCACTGGTTCAGTGTTAAGCCTTGTTGTCTTGGAACCATCATGTCATGTCTCCTCCAAAGTAGTTGGTTTGAAGGAATCACCATTGATAATGATGTCCCATAGTGCATAGTCTTGCACCATGAAGTATTGCTCAATTCTGAGCCACCATAGATCGTATTCATTCTGCTTCAGCATGGGAAGTTTTGCAAGAATTGAGGTTTGAGGTGTTTCCATGTCCATCTTCTTATTAGCAAGAGAGAAAGTACTTCTGGATCTTCTAAACTCAAAGTATCAGAAACCTGGCTCTGATACCACTAGACCGGATCTAAACACACGAATTGTGTTGAGGATACTTTGAGTATATACTTGATAGCACGCGGAATTTACTACCAAGTACTTAGAAGAGTTTGTGTTTGGTGATTGTTTGTGATCGTAAGAATGCAACAGTAAAAACAATAACACAAAGTTTAACCAAACGATTTGCTTCAATAACTATATGAATCACAATGAGATCGTGAAGCTATATTAGTCATGCATGTCCTTAAAACTTAACCTAGGATCTCCTTTTATAGGACAAGGAGTCCTTTACAAGTAAACTATCAATCGTATAATCCTAACTTAATAAGATATACATCATATCTATTCCATATTTATCCATACACGATTCTATCTTTATCTTATAAATAGTACTAACTTCTTATACCAACAATACTAACTGACTTAGTACTGTTAGTGTATTCTTCAGTAACTCTTTGATTGCGTGGTTTTGTAACCTTACAACAGGTTTTACCTCTCGAGGGATCTCAAGAGGCTTACAACCCCACCAGGCAGTGTACCTGACCGATGTAGTATAGTGTAGTGGTAAGTACGGGGGATTGATCGTTCTCCACAGGGAATAGTGTTCGTTAGGTATGAAAGGCTACTCTAATTAGGTCTAAGGGTTGAGGAAGATTCTTTTTTATGTTTTTATAGTTTTTATGAAAGCAAGTAAAATCTCGGGTTTGAAGGAGTGGGCGGAATTAGTTGCTAGTCAACTAACCCAAAATTACTACGGATGCAAATAAAATAAAATAACAAAAATGAAATGTGGTGAGAAACTTATGTGTAGAGAAATGTGTTTACTTAGATTTCCTTACTCCCTAACTATCTTTTACCGGTTAATTAGTGTGTATTAGTCGCGTGGATGACGGGTGTATTCCTTAATACCATTCGTGGGGTGGCGTACTTACTTCCCCAACTCTACAAGCTCCTACTTCACTCCTATGTCGAGCCGGCTAGGAAGCTCCTAACATGGGATCACTAGAATTCGCTTGTGCATTAAATACAACCATAAAAACCTTTAGTACGCGTTTGGTTCATGTTTCTTAAGACGTTCAAGCAAGTTACCGAATAGGAAGTTAGCCAGTTTTCTTAAGCCTAACATAGATAAACAATCATCCAATACAACTAATAACACACTAACAACCAATAATCAATAGCTAGGTTTCATTAGATCTAAGCAAACACAAGATAAAATTAGCCTAACATGTTAAACAAAAGACAAGAATAAGATAGAATCAAACAACACATAGACATATTGAATGATTAATTGATAACTTATCTTTCAATGAAACATGGAAGATCTCAAGGCAAAAAGCCCTGAAAAAGTAGCTAAAATCGTCTTAGGGTTTTATCCCAAAACTCCACACACTAAGCTCTCCTTAATGACAAAAGATTAGAAAACTATATATAGATTTTTGGATCTGACGGCGTCACCTTATGGAGTGTGACGCCGTCACCTCGCCGCTTCTAGGGTTCCCGGATGACCTTCTTGACGCCGTCCCTCTTTAGCTCTTCAAAAATCCATTCTGGCGTATCAAGGCTTGACGCCGTCGAACCATGAACGTGACGCCGTCCCCTTATGATTTAAGCCGTGACGCCCTTGATCAAGTTAAAGCGTGACGCCGTCAGAATTCACATGCTATTTTCACTGGCTTATCATGAGTAAATTTCACGTCCAACTTTTCTTGCCAAAGCATGACGCCGTCTAGAGTAAATCTTGACGCCGTCAAGAGTAACTTTTAGCCGATTTTTGAGACTTTGCCGTTTTCTTCACTTTAATGCTCCAAAAACGTCCAAAATGCCTCCTTTTCCAGATTTCTCCTCAAAAGTACCTAAAATGACAAAAGGAACGATTTAGGGCAATATTTGATCAAATAAATACGATTTAGGGCTTAAATGACCCCTTAAAAGCGGTACACTTTTCGCCTCATCAAATACCCTTACACTTGAGATTTGCTTGTCCTCAAGCAAATGCGCTTTTATTCTAATCAAAATACAAGTTAGGGGTCATTTAATGCAAACATAAAAGTAATTACAACAAATAATCGTTCCACTTCAATCATAATAAGCACGGAGATTATAAACTAGCACCTCACAAGTAGTGTTTAGATACTCACATCTCTCAAGTGTCATCAAAATAAATCTCATAAATGAAAACGGATAATATCTCTCACTACCTGTCATAGCAAATAGATTACCATAGGCTTGGGAAAGGATCGAAAACCTCCTCCACTAGGCGTAAGCACCAAAGATAAACTATCAAAGAGGGCTTTTAAATGGGTTATAACGTTAGGTGTAGGGAAAAGGAAAACACGGTTTTGTTGGATACGGGATATTTTACTGGTGGCGAGTTAAAAATCTTGATCAATTACATGTACTATACAATGTTGCTAAGCCAAGACTAGACTCGATCTTAAGCTAGAAACAAAATAACAAAATAACAAAAATATAAAATAAACATAAAATAAAACGGGATGGTAGTCCGTATGTTTTTTCTACTTTTCTTTTTCTCTTTTTTTTTTTGTATTTTTCTTGATTTTTTCGATTTTTTTTTTTTTTTTTTTTTTTTTTTTTTTTTTTTTTTTTGCATACACTTTTACCCTACCATCCAAAATAATACATCATAGGGGCATTGCATTCCCCTTACACTTGAATTTTTACATAACTTTACAAATAACTATTCTAATGACTCGAATTAAGATAATTGAAAAACTTGGAGTACTCTTAAAATATTTAGCACATATGGGGGTAATAAATGATGTTCTTCCCCATTACTCCATTACACTAGTACTTTACCCATGAGTCCCAATCGTCCCAAAACAATATGTACAAGGATATGACTCAACTTAGCAACCATGTAATCAATTAGATAATTAACTTGGGTTTAAACAAATGTTGTAACAATAATGCACTAAAGATGAGTGCATACAAGGTAGGCTAAGGCGATTTGGGTGTACATTTTAGTGGGGTGTAACAAATTCTTCCTTTAAGTAAAATGCTTAAAGGTCGAAACGAAAAGATAGGCTCTGAGGGGTGTACTAGGGGTATCGTGTACTAAAAATGAGTACAACGCAAAGGGTGTGGGAGAATTACTTGACCAATGTAGCCAATGTAATTATAACAAAAACACAGGTGTAAAACAATGGGTTAATCCTAATGCCTCTTATCATGTAGTAAATCTAACTACACGAATGTAGTCTCACTTGTGGCCTTGGAATGGTCCTAACGCAAGTTCTAGAATCTAAGTGCTACCGGTACACACATCATAGCATAAATGCTTTTCCTACCAATTCTAGGGGCGAACCTCACATATTTGGGGTGGAAAATTTTTTTAGTGGTACGGTTTTTGTGCTAGTCATATAACTCCTATCCGTGAGACGCTCATTAAGATCAAAGTTTCACTCCTATATGTTGTAAAAAATTTTAAATTTGGCACTAAAATTGCCCTAACAGGTATTTATCTCAGTTTTATTACACATCTACCATTAAACAAACAAAAATCAAGCGTAATAGCATTCTCTAAAATCGTACTTTTACCCTCCCCTTACACTTAAGATGAACATTGTCCCCAATGTTCAAATAATAAGATGTAAAAGCAAAAAGTAAAAGAATGAAATCAAATACTCCCCTGATTCGCTCGGTGGATAATGAAATTACACGGTTAAATCCTCCTCCAAAGAGAATGTTGAAGCTCCATGACTAATGCATCGCCATAAGCTTGATTCCATAAACATCTCCTTGTCCAAAATAACCTGTTAAACCTGAGAAAACAAACACGAAAACCTGCATAACATCGGCGGGATAAAATCTATATATAAGGATATAATGCTTGTGGAATGATAATTTTGCAGATTCCTGGAGATTATAAGTTGGAGATTTAATAAAAACTTTTTAAAAACAAAACTTTCAAAAATTTCTGAAAATTAAATCTGACGCCGTCAGGTTATAAACCCTGACGCCGTCAGAAATGACCTGACAAAAATTCTCATTTTAAGTTTCCGGAAAATTTCTGGAAAAACCTTTACCTTACTTCCTGGAAATCCTGCAAAACATCATTATGACTCGATACAAGCATTTGACTCAAACAAATACTAATATGTATGCTAATTTATTATTATTATGATTCATGTTAATTTGTGTTCTAATAAACCGATTTAGATTTCCCTTACACTTATCTTTTGCAAAATACCTTTATATGTAGTTAAGACGAAGTTAAAAACAACATAAAGCATTTTCACAAATTAGTTTTGAACATGAATCAATAATAATAAAAATTAAACACACATACGGAAACAAATAAAAACAAACAAACAAATAAATAAACACACAAAGCAAATAAAACAAATAAAGCTTGGGTTGCCTCCCAAGAAGCGCTTTTCTTTATTAACGAGTCTTGTAGCTAGACTCAAAGTCACGCTACCCTATGTAAGTGAGCTCGTCATCAAGGACGTCTTTAGGGTTAAGCTTGGATTGAAGTTTCCTATTGGTTCGCTTAGTACGATATATCTTTTCAAACTTCTCTCCATCCGGGTCATACAACGTCATCTTAATATGCCATGACCCATCTCCATCTTTGGGTGGTTTATCCCAATTCCACTTATGATCATCTTCCTCACAAATCCACTTATTCATTCCTAGGTTAATTGGCAAAACTCCTAGGAAATCAATCATCTTTCTAAAAACTAGAGGGTCTTCAAATGGATCCAATTCGGTGTCCCTAGCCAAGAGTTGCTCCACCGAATGCGTTCGGTTAACAAAGTCCTCTTCTAGGTAAAATGGGCGTTGGGGTCCTATGAAGTCTCTATCAATCCAAGGTCCATATCTAGATGGTCTCCTATTTGATTCTAGCCAATGTGGTGTTGGTTCCTCACTAGTATCATAGGCATGTTTCTTAACATCATAGACAGACCAAGTATCTCCTTCTCCTACCGCTATCTTGGATTCCTTACAATCAATCATAGCACTAGCGGTCGCCAAAAATCCTCTACCTATCAAAAAGGGGCATGTAGGGTCGCTAACCATATCAAGGACGTGGAAATCGGCTAAAATGGTTAGTTTTCCAATGTGCACTAACACGTCCTTAACTACTCCAACCGGGTAAGCAACACTTCCATCTGCTAAGCCTATTATCACCTCGGTTTCTTCAAGTTTTCCTAGTTTTAGAGAGGTGTAGAGAGGTAACGGAAGTAGGTTAAGGCTTGAACCAAGATCGGCTAATGTGTCATAAGCCTCTGAATTACCGATCTTGCAAGGTAGAACAAATAAGCCCGGATCATCTAATTTCTTAGGTAGCTTGTTTTGAACGAAGGCGGTCCCTTTTTCGCCTAATTTGAGCTTCTTCTCATCCAACACATCAACAACCGGACTTTCAAGGTGGAGCTCCTTGAATTCTTCGTCAAGGTTTTGAGTGGGAGGTGTTTCAACTATGTTGTTGACCAATTTGGATGTCATAACTTCTTGGTCATTTGGAACGACTTGGGTTTGTTTGAAACACGTGCTCATGGAATTGACCGAATAATATTGTGGACAAGAACTAGGGGACGAAACCGATGAAATAGCGTTGACGTTCAGTTTCGGGTTCTTGACCGTGTTGCTAGGGAGTGCTCCCATTTCTCGGTCATTGAGGGCTTTCAACAAGGTGTCAATCTTATCGGTCATCTCGCTTTGTTTTTGTTTGAAATCGGCTTCAAACTTGGCTAAACGAGCTTCTTGAGATGCCATAAATTGAGACATCAATCCTTCAAAGTTATCGGTACTACCATTGCCGGAAGGATTGTTGTTGAAAGTACGGTTCGAGTAGGAACCGCTTGATTGGAGACGATTAGGTGGGTTGGAAGAATTGGTTTGTTGAGAGTTTTGGTTTTGTTTCCACCTAAGGTTCGGGTGATTTTTCCATGAGGGGTTGTATGAATCACCATAATGGTTTTGCTCGGGTTTGAAAGTGTACCACTTGTCTCCCGCTCCGTCGGTACGCGATGATGCGTAGTCCACAAAAGCTTGTTCGGGGAGTTCCATGCAATCACGAGTGTCGTGGGGACCACTACATAATTCACATGAAGAAGTGATTTTGTTCACTTGGCTTGAAGGTTTAGGAGCCTCGTAGGATTTCATGAGAAACTTGACTTGGTCTTCAAGTTCTATGATCCTACGGTTAGAAGTGCTTGAATTGTTCGAAGGCAAAGATATTGCCTTGACCGTTTTATTCAAATCACGGGGATCACTCCAACTTTCGTTGTCATAAAGAGCAAGATCCTCTAGGAGAGCCCATGATTGTTCCGCACTTAGATCACGTAGCTTGCCACCGGCCGATTGGTCAATGGTTTGCCTCGTGGAGAGATTGATATGATCATAGAAGATTTGGACTTGGAGCCAAAGTTCTATGCCATGGTGAGGGACTTTCTGGAGTAAGTCCTTGAATCGAGTCCATGCCTCGTAGAGAGTTTCGCCTTGACGTTGTTGGAACATCAAGATATCATTCCTTAGCTTGGTAGTTCTTCCCGGTGGGAAAAACTGAGCAAGGAAACGAGTGGTGAGATCATCCCAAGAGGTAATGGATCCTGCGGGTTGACGTTCTAGCCACTGACTAGCTTGGTCCCGCAGAGAGAATTGAAAGAGACGCAATCGGGTCGTCTCTCGAGTGGCAACATCAAGGTCTATAGAATCAACGATTTTAAGAAATTCCTTGAGATGTTGATTAGGATCTTCAGAACGAAGTCCATGGAATGCGCATCCACTTTGCACCAACCGGATGGTGTCGGATCGCAAGGGTGTGATATTGGCTCCTTGAGTGAGCTCAATGGTGTTTCGATAGCCATGGTGGCTAGGACGGGAATACTCTCCTAAAGTACGGGCTCTAGGAGGTGGTTGTGGTTGTTGTGGTGGTGGGTTGTGGGGGTTAAGGATATTACCATCTTCCATGATGTCGGACGGTAATGGTTACGAACAAAGACACGAAGAAAATAGATAGACTAAAGAAAACCTAGAAAAATAAAATAAAAATCTCACTAGAAAGGAATCTAGTGAGTAGACCTAATAGAAATAAAAATTCAACCTAAACAATAACTATTCCCCGGCAGCGGCGCCAAAAACTTGATTGCGTGGTTTTGTAACCTTACAACAGGTTTTACCTCTCGAGGGATCTCAAGAGGCTTACAACCCCACCAGGCAGTGTACCTGACCGATGTAGTATAGTGTAGTGGTAAGTACGGGGGATTGATCGTTCTCCACAGGGAATAGTGTTCGTTAGGTATGAAAGGCTACTCTAATTAGGTCTAAGGGTTGAGGAAGATTCTTTTTTATGTTTTTATAGTTTTTATGAAAGCAAGTAAAATCTCGGGTTTGAAGGAGTGGGCGGAATTAGTTGCTAGTCAACTAACCCAAAATTACTACGGATGCAAATAAAATAAAATAACAAAAATGAAATGTGGTGAGAAACTTATGTGTAGAGAAATGTGTTTACTTAGATTTCCTTACTCCCTAACTATCTTTTACCGGTTAATTAGTGTGTATTAGTCGCGTGGATGACGGGTGTATTCCTTAATACCATTCGTGGGGTGGCGTACTTACTTCCCCAACTCTACAAGCTCCTACTTCACTCCTATGTCGAGCCGGCTAGGAAGCTCCTAACATGGGATCACTAGAATTCGCTTGTGCATTAAATACAACCATAAAAACCTTTAGTACGCGTTTGGTTCATGTTTCTTAAGACGTTCAAGCAAGTTACCGAATAGGAAGTTAGCCAGTTTTCTTAAGCCTAACATAGATAAACAATCATCCAATACAACTAATAACACACTAACAACCAATAATCAATAGCTAGGTTTCATTAGATCTAAGCAAACACAAGATAAAATTAGCCTAACATGTTAAACAAAAGACAAGAATAAGATAGAATCAAACAACACATAGACATATTGAATGATTAATTGATAACTTATCTTTCAATGAAACATGGAAGATCTCAAGGCAAAAAGCCCTGAAAAAGTAGCTAAAATCGTCTTAGGGTTTTATCCCAAAACTCCACACACTAAGCTCTCCTTAATGACAAAAGATTAGAAAACTATATATAGATTTTTGGATCTGACGGCGTCACCTTATGGAGTGTGACGCCGTCACCTCGCCGCTTCTAGGGTTCCCGGATGACCTTCTTGACGCCGTCCCTCTTTAGCTCTTCAAAAATCCATTCTGGCGTATCAAGGCTTGACGCCGTCGAACCATGAACGTGACGCCGTCCCCTTATGATTTAAGCCGTGACGCCCTTGATCAAGTTAAAGCGTGACGCCGTCAGAATTCACATGCTATTTTCACTGGCTTATCATGAGTAAATTTCACGTCCAACTTTTCTTGCCAAAGCATGACGCCGTCTAGAGTAAATCTTGACGCCGTCAAGAGTAACTTTTAGCCGATTTTTGAGACTTTGCCGTTTTCTTCACTTTAATGCTCCAAAAACGTCCAAAATGCCTCCTTTTCCAGATTTCTCCTCAAAAGTACCTAAAATGACAAAAGGAACGATTTAGGGCAATATTTGATCAAATAAATACGATTTAGGGCTTAAATGACCCCTTAAAAGCGGTACACTTTTCGCCTCAGTCACTCTTCAACCTTACTAGCATATAACTGGCAGTTTCAGTTGTTGGTTTAATTCCCAACAGTTACCAATGACAAATATGTAGAGTATAATCCTGAAGAATCTAGTGATACCAAGGAAAATTACCAAGAAGTTGCTACACATGTTACAGCTCCTAAAAAGGTAAGCAATTTTTGCATTTTACTGTTCAAGTGTTTATTTCTGTGCTTATTTGATTATTTTCTGCTTATTTGATATTCTTTGTGCTATTTCAAGTTAATTTGATAGGTTGTGCTTAATTGTTCCTATTTTTACTTAAGAACCATAAAAAACCCAAAATATAGCTTAAACTAGTTAGTTCTTATTTAGTGCTTATTTCTGATTGAAAGTTGTTCATTATTGCTTTATAGAGATCATCTGTGTTAAAAATCACCTCAGTTGGCTGCAATTTTTTTTATACTTTTGCCTCCAATCAGCCTGTGTTTATGATTTATCATCTGTTCATTATAAGCTCTCCGGTTCTGAAACTTCGTACTTAAGATCTTTGGTTGCTTACACACTTGTTCCACATTTTTTAGATTTTTTATATTAGCTTTTCAATAGCTTTTCAGTAGCTTAAAAATCACCTCAGTTGGCTGCATTTTTTTATACTTTTGCCTCAAAACAGGCTGTGTTTATGATTTATCATCAGTTCATTATAAGCTCATTTGTTCTGAAATTTGGTACTTTTACTATTTGATTGCTTATCTACTTATTCCCTATTTTTTTGATTTTTTTAAATTAGCTTTTTACAGCTTTTCAGTAGCTTAAAAGTTCCCCAAATTGGACTGTGTTGCCCTGCATACACCAGCCCCTTTTAGCTTATTTGATTTAAGTTCAGTGCTTATTTGCTTTTCCTTGTGGCTTTTTCTGAGATAGTTAGTTCACTTAGATTATACTTTGCTTGATTTAGCTTTTTCTAGTTTCTATTTAGCTTAAAATAGCTTAACAGTCAATAGCTTAATTGCTTATTTGTAATATTCAGTGCTTATTAGCTTTAGCTTGTTGATTATTTTGATTTCCATAGCTTATTCAGACTACCCTTAGATCATCTTAGTAAGAGTAAGCGCCTATGGAAAAGAGATTTGAATCGCTTTGTGGCGGGATAAGCTGTGATCTTATTCCTAACTTGGGATATTAAGTAAAATAACATCACTCATTGGCAAAGCATGAATTAGCCTTCGAGTGGCAGAGAGTCATCTCAGGGAGCAGTCGACTGTCATACAGATTTTGAAGGACAGTCAAGGAATCCAAATCTCAGTCTTTCTTTTAGAGTGATTAGCTTAAAAACTTAGGACACCACTTTTTCTAAAGTCGGGTGCAAGTGACTTTCTCATAAACCTTGATTTCGCTACGCTCAATAAGAAGCCGGGATAGCTGAAATTGGTTCGTGTTCCGTTTCCAACCAATGGCGCTTATTAGCTTTTAGGTGTTTCTAAGTCATCTGCTAGTATCTTTTGGCATCATTTGGCGCTACATATATGTATTTAACATCTAATATACTCTTTTAGACAAAATTATTCATACTTAATTTCATGTTGCAAGATTTAACCTAAATTTTAATGTGTCACAGATACATCGTCGACAATATATTGCGCCAATGATCATGAATAGATATGCTAATTTATCAAAGCAACGGGATTGTGCTCCGAATATCTCTTGTGTTATACCGTGTGTCGATGGTGAAAAAAATGGAAAGATTGTTGATTCAAATGCAGAAAAAAGGAAGCAACCAAAGGATGGAATTACCATGGGTGAACTGATCTTAAATAAAAAAGGGTCACTAAGAAAACAATCAGAACTGGAACATAATTTAAGAAAAACTAATACTTTGACAACGAGCGTAAGTGGACCAAGGAGAAAACTATTTTCTGTTGACGAGGATGAATGAGAGAATACCGTGATATCTCAAGGTATATATGTATCATTTGTATAACAAAATTATTTAACAAATGAAATGGTATTTGGTAAATCTGTTTTCATATATATGCTTTTCTATTGTTATAGATGTGAATGAAGTTGACAAAGAACATGATGGTGCCCACGATGAAGATAATGAAGAGATAGAGAATGCAATATTTAAAATTATTCAAAATGGACTCGAAGGGGAGGATGTGAGGGAAGATGAAATATTAGATGATGGTCTTGAAAGTGAAGAGAATGACGACATTGAGCGTGTTGAATATGGGATAGAATATGGGAATGATAGTGAATAAGGCTCCAAAAATGAGGATGTTGAACGTGTTAAAGCACAACTTGATGGCCCTAACATGGAAAAAGCAGGTTAATTTGAATTACATAGCTACATTTTGGCAATTTTGTTGTTTGAATGTATGTATTCTGATTGTTTCTTATTATGTATATTGAATATTAGTTATGTCTACGGAAAGGAAAAGGGGCCCAACAATGATGCATGATATTCATGTACGAATGTTTGATGCACGCGAGAAGATCATATGCAATGAATTTGGACAGCCTATTGGCCCTGTAACTAAGGAGAAAGATACAGCTGGTAAATTCTCTCAGTTTTTTAGTACAATAGCTCGTACATACAGTTATGCGCCTTTGACATGTAGTTCATGGCGAAAAGTACCTCATAAGGACAAGATGTGGGAATATGTACTGGTAAACTTTTAAAACTAGTTTATATACCGTTTTTAGTGAAGCTTTTTCTTCTTTTATTAAGAAACTTTATTTTCATAAGGGCAAATACATTGTACCCGAGGCTGCTAAATCTTGGGTGCTAAAATCTATTGGAGATTGTTGGAGAGGATATAAATGTAGGCTCAAGAAAAAGCACTTCTATAAATTTAAGGATACAAGAACAAGATGGAAGAATCGACCAAAATCAGTTCCACAGAAAGATAGTCGCAAGGAATATACGCATGTCTCAAAAAAACATGCACACAGCTGGTCCAAAGAGCTTTGCTAGGATTCGTGAGGAACAGGTAATGTGCTTTTCTTATCTTATGCACCTGCTTGTCTTAATTTTTTTCTTTCTTTCTTTTGATGTGTTTTCCCCTTATATAACATTGAGACCTATAATTCAGATCACAGGCTGAGATTATCAGTACTAATATCATCCCTCTTAATAATACTCTCTTGTTGATGTTTGTTTTTTAATCATTAATATAGAAAAATAAAGACCCAAAAAAAAACCACCTACCTTGACTCAAATGTTTGAGTGCACACGGGAAAGGAGAGAAGGAAATTTATATGTTGATACATATGATGACACAGCGGAGAAAATAGTAAGATAGTCTTTAATATTTCCAGTATCATTTTGTGTTTTATTTTGGGTAAACACTTAATTTCTTAACAAAATATTGAAGGAACAAATGAAGAACTACAACCCACCAGAAAATGAAAGTTCTCCCACATATCCTTTTCTAGCTGTGATGAACAAAGAATATGATGGACACCGTAGACTTTTTGGTAGAGGTGTTACTAACACGTTGATAAAAAAGGTGCAAGCTAGTGGTAGTTCTAATATGGCCCCATCAGATATTGTGCGATCAAGTACAATCGGTTTAGAAGGTGATAATGGTCAACATGATGATAGGAACAGGAAGCTTGAAGAGGTTTATGAACAGAAAATCGTTGAGCTGAAGGAGGATAATGAAAAGAGACTAGAATTGATGAGAAAGGAACTTTCCAACGAGCGTGACAAATTAGTTGAAGATGCGGTGCGAAAGATCCTAGAAAAACTACCTCCTGAAGTAGCTCGCATGGTTTTAACATAAGTGATTTATCTCTTTTGGTAGAAGGTATGTTATATACTTATTTCAGAATACACCACTATGTTTCTTTAAGTATAGGATTTCTATCAGGTCTTTTAAGGGATTGATATCATTGACTTTAGTAGCTTTAATGTTTGATAACATCTTGTGTCAAATAATGTAAGAAAATCTAATTTTATTCTTTGCTTATATATTTACTAGGTTGGTTTATTATGGCATATGGCGGAAATCAAGATTTGCAACTATCAAATGGAAGTCTTTTGAGAATACATGACGAGGAAGATTTTAGTACTATCCATTATTTTAGTGTGCAGACTTTTGTGTTTATGAACTTTATGGTAGCTTGACTTTTGACAAGTTATGTATCCACTTATAGTTAAAACATTGCCTATATTTGTTGCTTTTGAATATTGTTGAGCAAATATTCGGTATAAAAAGCTAAAGTTAGTATTGCCTCTAGTGGAAAAAGTGTTGCACTAGTATTGTTAAAACGAAAAAGAAGTGTTGTAATAGATGATGGAAAGAGTTGCACTTGATGCGTAGAAGTGTTTTTATTGGTTGGTGTTGTATAATAAGAAGTGTTGCACATAAGTATCAAAAGTGTTGCAATATGAAAGTGTTGCATTTGTAAACACGAGCAACACTTTGACAAAAGTGTTGCACATTATGTCAAAAGTGTCGCTTTAGACCTAAGGCAACGGAGCCTAAGGCAGCACTTAAAAAAGTGTTGCACTAGGCATTAAACAACATTTTTTAAGCCTAATACAACACTTTACGAGTGTTGCTTTAGCCCCATTTTGTAGTACACCATCTGTGTCAAGTCTTTTCCGTGCCATGAATGGATTTTCTGGGTTACCAATCACATTCACTAAAGGATGATCTCTTGTCCATTTATGGGTTGAAGGGTAATGTTGAAAATTGTTGTGCATATTAGACGGATCCAAGTTGCTCGTTGACGACTCAGCAATATCAGGAATGGTTGGAGTCGGAGCAAATGGATTAAAGAATGCATTTCTGTCATAATTTACAGGTGTGGGTACTTCTTGTTGTAAGGGATCTTCAGCTGGATTCTCAGTATTGGAAGCGGTTTGTTCTACTTTTGATGGTGATTCTGTTGGAGGTGCATCTGCAGCAACTGTTGTTGTTGTAGTAGCAGGTGTATCAGGTACTTGAACATTAACAGGTTGTGCAGCAGAACTGGTGGATATATCTGGTGCACGATTAACAAAAGAATCATCAAACAGTTGAGCAAACAAGTTTTCCAAATCCTTACGGTTGAGGGAGAGTTGTACAGCTGATTAATCGAGAAATTTGTGATGGTTAGTTGCGGGTCCTAAGCTGTTTTGCTCAGAAGCCATTTCTGTGAGTTCATCAAAATTAGCATGTACTGTCTCTTGAATTTCTCTAGTGCGACGGTTCCAGATACGAAAAGCTTTAGAGTCCTCACAGTATCCAACAAAGATTCCAATGTCAGCTTTGGCTTTCAGTTTTCCAAAGTCATCACGATCATTATTTGGGTAACAGAGGGTACCAAATACATGAAAGCAATTTATGTTCGGTTTACGGTTGTGAACTAGCTCATATGGAGTCTTGTGATGCCTTTTGTTAATCATACAACGGTTTTGAGTGTAACAAGCGGTTGAGACAGCTTCAGCCCACAGGTAATCAGGTAATTGAGCATTGATTAACCTCGTCCTTGCAGCTTCCACTAATGTCCTGTTGCGTCTTTTGACAACCCCATTCTGTTTTGGACTTCTGGCAATAGATTTTTGATGTTCAATTCCTACTTTCTCAAAATACTCACGAAAAGTTTGATTCTTAAATTCGGTTCCGTTATCTGTTCTGACTTTTCTGACTGTTTTGCGAAGCTGAACATGAATTTTAGTGAGAAATGTGATGATCATCGAGGGGGCTTGATCTTTGGTTCGTAGAAAGTAGACCCAAGTCCATCTGAAAAAATCATCGATGATTCCCAAAATGTAGCGTTTCCCGTTGATTGTTTGAACACGCATCGGGCCACACAAATCCATATGGAGAAGTTGAAGAACATGATCAGTATTGTGTTCGGTTTTAGAAGGAAAATGAGCACAAGTACTTTTCCCTTGTTTACATGCTGGACATAGGTGATCTTTTGCATACCAAAACCTTGAAAGACCGTCAACTAATTTATGGCGAGCAAGATCTGTCATGGTCTTGAAATTAAAATGAGACAATTGTTTGTGCCATAGCTAGGATTTTGTAGAGTATGCTTTGGAAAGTAAACATATGGGAGAAGAAGCGGTCATGTCAGAAATAGAAATGGTGTAGAGACTCGTTACGCGTTTGCCCGTCATGAGGTCGTTTCCTTGTAAATCACGAACGAAGCAAGTTTTCTCCCTAAAAGCTACTTCCAAATCACCATCACAAAATTGCCCTACTAAGAAAATGTTGTGTCCAAGGCCTTCGACATAGTATACACGGCTAATTTTGATGTTTCCATTGACACAATCCCCATAGCCTATTATAGCAGCAAAATGATCATTCCCAAATCTAACAGTTCCTATGAACTTTGCAACAAAGTTTACTAAAAGTTTGAGCTTGCCTGTCATATGTCGGGAACAGCCGCTATCAATAATCCAAAAAACAATTTGAATCACCTGCATCACATGAAGACAAAGCAGATGGAGAGATGGTAACAGTGGAACCCGTTGGGTTAGTAGCATAGTTATTAAGCATTTTAGGTAACCAAGTAAAACTAGGTCTCCTCTGTAGCCAACGTTGCCATGTCCAACTAGATTCCACTTTCTTCTTAGTAAATGCACTAGGTGATTGGATTGTTTTAGTAGCAATTATGGTTTTGTCTACGGCAATCTTAGAAACTACACTTGGAGGTTTTCCTAATATAGACTTAGAGGCAGTAGTGGGCCTAGAGGAAATGCCATGTGTACGTTTCCTATTACGAGAAAAAAGAGTTTTTGCAACACACTTTGTATGTTCACCAGATAATATGCTTTTTTGACAAAACACAAAAGAAGCATAAACATTCAAAACATTTAAAACATTCAAGGTTTTAGCATTCGTTACATCATGATTAGAATTACAAGTTTTTAAATTTGATTCTACATCAGACGCAACATGCATTTTATTCAGATTCCTTAGGTGGTCTTCTACTTCTTGGTCTTTAGGTGTGCCGCTCTTACGTTGCCAGATACTAGTCTTCTTTTTGTTCCTTTTAGTCTTGGATCTGCTAACGCTAGAAGGGGTGACTATTCTTGTAGAAGTCAAAGCATTCACATTAGTGGTCTGAGGGGATGCTTTCTTAGGTGTTTCATCTACATGATACATTCCTGGTGCAATCACATTCGTGTGAACAAATTTCCCTTTTTCAAGTAATTTAATTTTCTCTTTTAGTTCAATGATGATGTGATTCTTTTGTTGAATTTTGGAATCCAATTCTCGATTTAAGCGAGCAGTGTCATTTCGATTTTGACAAACTTCATCAATGTCCTTTTCATATAAAAAAATTTGACATTTTAAAACAACATTTTCTTTTTCAATATACTGAACTTTGGAATCATGACTGTTTTGAAAGGACATTGTTTCGTTTTGATTTTGCAACTTTAATACAAAATCTAGACTATGAGTCTGACACCATTGCAACTGTAACACCCCGACCCGATAAGGGTAGAGATGTCACAATAATGGTGACGTATCAAAGCAACCACAAGCATATGACATAAATAATACAATTGAATTTCAATGGTTACAATGGAAAAACTAAAGATACAAGGTTACAAGTGAAAGATACAAAAAATTTCTAAGTCTGAATAATGAATTCCTTCTAGTCATCTCTAGTCCAAAGTAGCTAGTAAGGTCTTCTAAGTCCAAGGTACTCACCACTTATACCCAGCTTCCAAACTAAAACCTGCCGCGGGAAAAGAAACGCGGCTGAGCTTAAAAAGCCCAGTGAACAGATATAACGGTAACAAAGCAGTAATACAGAATAATGAGCAGTAAATGAAGTACGAATCAGTCAGAGATAAGGTATAAGTAAAGTAATGAAAAGTACAAGTGTATAAGGTGTAGGAAACAGTAATCCACTACGAGCCCAGTAACAGTAACAGTAACAGTAACAGTATCAGTATCAGTATAATCATACAGAGGGGAGACCTCTCGGTAACCAGTAAATATGAGGGGAGTCCTCAATCAGTAAATGGAGTGATCAGCTCCCAGAGTGTGAAAGACGTGTATCGCACACACCATCAGTCACCAGTAATACAGTAATCAGTAATCAGTAACAGTATCAGTTCTAGGATGCATCCATACGCCCCAGGTGGCCATAAACCTCCCAACACACCAAATAAAATACAGTCAGGGACGGAACAGGTCATCACTCTCCTGCCCTAGAGTCATGCCATCGGTGCATCAATGACATGGTCATGAAACCCTCATGACTAGTTATGGCTCGTAGTATCAAACTGTGGGTCAGTGGTCAAGTATCAGTATTCAGTATTCAGTTTAGTTTCATAGGTCAATATCCATTTTAGTATATCAGAAAGTTCATATCAGATGGTTCAGTAACAGAAGGGTCAATATCAGTAGGTTCAATATAAGAAAGGTTCAGTATCAGTAGGTCAATGTCAAAGGTTCACAGAAACAAAGAACATGGCAGTGAATCAGAAATCAGAAATGAGATGAAGGCACCTTACTAACGAAGGGCAGAATATCTGTACCTTAGACCGCAAGGGAAAACACAATAGAAACATACAGATCGGAAGCAAACTCCTTCTTCAGCGAATCTACACGAATTCATGATCGTCTTATTAATAACTTATTTTAAATCGGATTACTTATTTTAGTCGGCTTTCCATTCTTAGTATCTTTCCTCTTTTAGTAACTGTTTAGTAAGTTTCCACATTAGTAATTTAATACGACTTCCCAATTTAGTTAAATTAGTTTTAGGGTTCGGAATTATCAATTAGGTTTAACATACCCACACACAAGACAAGACGATATTAAAAGGCACACCCGACACATATGTTTACAACTCTTTTGAAGTACCCAAATTCTTAATTTGTGAATCTTGTCATAACTCCATTGACCCAAAATGTAAACACAAATGCCAACATAAGACCCGTCAGTTTTTTTTTTTTTAATCATCTCACAAAGGGAATGAAAATCCTATTAATGATAGATCAAACATATTTAACCCATATTTACTTAGCATATTATTCACACTACGCAATATATTTTATTATCAAAGTATTATTAGTAGTTTATTAGTAGACAAAAAGAAAATGTTAACTAGTCAATCAATATCTAAAAGTTAATCAGAAATGATTTGGTATACCATACTGAATAACACAGCGTTTTTAAGATTGTCTTATTTGATTATATTGCTTGAATTATTTTACGAAGTAAGATACCTTTAGATCCATACCAACGACCCTTAATATTTAGCCACTTCTATATTCGATTCACATTCTTATATAGTTGTACTACGACACACATGCTCGACACAATCTCCTACACAACGATGCATATCTACTTATAACGAATCAAGATCATGCATAACCAACCATTATTCATGAATAATTATGTGCGATCCCATATAAATTATTTAGGCCTATTTCCCAGGTTTTTAGTCGTGTAAAAGAGGTCGTAATAAGCTCTTAATTAACCAAATCATTGGCGTATATGACAACACATTCGAACGACAAAACAGAAACGGAATTTACATATATACCTTTATTTTATTTTTTTCATTTTTTTGCCCAACTATTATTATGACCAATGCTCGACTGACAATCTGAATGGTAATGAATTAATGCTCCTGTAACAAGAGGCACAAGCCTTGACTGTGACTGATTTGTTTGTAGTCTCGTACTAGACATTTATAGATTGTGAGCTTCTTTAGTAGTATTAATCTTCTTATAAATAAGTATAATATTGCACCAAAAATACATATGAACAGTTCATGTTCCACATAGAACTGTCTTCGCATCTATTATTAGTATGTAGGTGACGTTATTCTTGTGGTACTCTCACTCAAGTTTTTAACATTGCCAAAATGCTACAAAAGCCTGGTTATATTTTCCACTTAACACGTTTTAAGTTTAGATTTAGAGATCATATGAGAGTGTGTCGACAGGATATAGAGAACACAAGGAGATGGAGATACCTTGTGATCGGATCTTACGAGAGGAAACACAAGAACAAGGGACGTATCGAAACCCACGAGTAGCACACAACCCTGCAAATAGAATACCAACTCCACGACCTATGCACACCCTTCGAACCACGAACGAAACCCTCCTTCACTCCTTACAGCCTCTTGTCGTGTCTAAGGAAAAAGGATTTGTTGGTTAACTTTTGTTGTTGTGAGTGTATTCTTGATCGAATGAGAAAAATGGGAGAGGGGTGGTGTCTATTGTTTTGTTAGATGTAATATTGGTGTGTCTGTTTCTAAGCGTGGCATACCATGCAAAGGCAAAGTGTATCATGCAAAGGCAATCTTTTAATAAGGGATGACACTGAGAAAGTTATTACAATTGAAATAAATTAGGACGTGATTGGAGCGAAATTCATGGGTGATGATTTAGTTAATGATTTCCAAAATAAGGTTTCCATACTTTGAGTGTGTGCACAATAACTTTTGTCATGTGATGAATGGTCCTATTTAAGAAGGTATTATTTTTGTGCACATATGTTTAAATTAGAAGTGAGCTTGGGTTAGTAACTAATATTTTTAATATAACAAATACTATATAGTTTAAGGTTAAAATTAAATCGAAATAAACTTTAAAAAAATTCAAAATTAGACGTAATTTGGTATTCGAATTTTAGGGTTTTAAAACTCTTCCCCTCTAGAAGAAAAATTTTCGTCCTCGAAAATTGAAGTGAAATGAAACGGAAAACCAATTGATCGTGAACGGAAATGTGAAAGACTTGTTTCTCATGACTCTATCTTGTTTATCAAGATAGCTTCGGCTTCCTCAGAAAAGACATACCATACAGAATCCAGATCAAAAGAATAATATATCAAATGTAGTAGATGATAATCGTATTCTCTCCGAAGAGATACAGGGAATACGTAGGATTTGACGGATATATCGTCTGTGGAATTTGATTAGACAAATCAGATGAGAACGTACCGAATCGCAGAAACGTAAGGGTGATAAATATGCTTAACTCTTCAGATTTTTAAATAGTCCCGCCTTCAATATAACCTTTCAAAGGTATTCTCATAAACAGACAGGTCTTGTTTTTCTCAGAATCCAAAATCTCACATCTTAATTCATAACAGATCATCATGAACAGATTCATCGAATGTGAGACGTATATATAGCAAAACATGGGTGTACTCCTTCAAGGAACGGATCGAATCCATACTGGCAGAAAACATATTGTTATATAACACCAAATGGTTGGAAGCTCTACAACAGAACCTAAGATCATTATCGGAAGTACAGAGGTCAGCAAACGCGTTTCGAGAATCCAAACGTATCAAATCGTATAACGGTGAAGGCAGCATAAGCGTATAGGTAGAATGAACCTAAGTCTCACTAACGCAAAAATTCTCAAACAGCTTTCAGAAATTCTAAGGCTTTTAAGGCACTCCTCGAATATCCTATGCCTACAACGAGTGCACGTTATATGAGGTAAGTATTATCACGTTGGCCAGACGTCATAATACTGGCATCATATAAATATGCCCTCATGATGGTCATACTCTATCTCAAGTCGTGGAATAGCAACTTATCTTAACCACCTAACAGTCTTTCTATCCCCTTGGGTTGGTCCGAATCAACATCATTACGGATTCAAAATCAGAGAAACAAAACGTACAATAACGTAACTGAACTTAGTAAGCACCAAATGAAGCACGTCGTCGAAAGCGTCAGGTCTCCCACAATTCATCAACTTCTCCTACCAAAACCATCATGTCATCAATAGCTTCATCCTTCACAGAATCAACTCCTCCAAACAAAAACGTTTGCTTCAAAATTCATCTATTCAAATACATGATTTCAAATCTCTTCCAATTCCAAGTAGTCTGTCTACGTCGGTCCATATGATCATAGGGTGGAAAGGAATTATAAACTTGAGTCTGGTCCCTCAAACCTTCGGCACCTCTTCTGGACACTGAGGTGTGGTAACGTGAATCTCTTCCTATATACTTCTTTCATGGTAATGCCTGTCACGAACATCTTCTACTACCCTTCTACAAGGTTTCTAACTCTGACAACGGTCTTCAATTTTGGTCCTTTCTGTGGGAAACTCTGTCATCACAAGATACATGGTAGTGCTGTCTGCAACAATCTCCGAACGCCAATCAAACCTATTTTTCCAGAACAAAGGGTCATTCTACTTAATACGAAAATGATCTACGTGTTCCTCGTTCGTCTCTGAGCACAAACACACTGTCATACTATGACATTTGTCCAACTGCTCGCGAAAACATGATTCTATTAGCCAATACAATTGGCATCATTTAAACTCATAATGATCACAATGAGTACGAAGGCCGCTTCAGGGATCGTCTTCATATCTACTTCACATCACTATTATATTCCTCTTCACGAATAAAACTGAAATGCTTCGCGACGTTACTCTCAGTTAGTCAACTCCCTTCTTAGAAGTTTTTGTGGTTGCTTCTTCAGTCCTTCAAACTTAAATGAGACCATCTGATACGGAGTTTCAAAGATAGAACAAATCAATCATTGATACGAGGAATTGGATAATGATTTTGGATAGTGATGCGGTTAAATCCACGATAGTCAATACGTCGCGGCATACTTCCCTCGTTCTTCTTCATAAACCAATAGGAGCCTTCAAAGAGAACACTGAGGTGAACAAAATCATATTCCATCAGCTCCTTCAATCTCTCAACTTCTATGGCATCATGGTTTCATTAATTGAGATCGATTCAAAGTCAATTCTTCTTCTCAAGCAGGAGGGAATCCCAAGAGGTTCATCAGAGAACATCAGAAAAATTTGTACAACAAAATACTTTCAATGCCAGAGCTTTCTAAGGGTGGATACTAATAGGTGTCAGGAGAACATGACAATCTAATGAGATCGGAATATGTGCTTTCATAGCAACATTAATCTTAACAGATTTAAGTGGTTGGGAGTCATCATAACAAAAGTAGAGTGAAACAGATTGTTAAAAGTCACATTTCAGATACGGTAGTCTATGGTAACTTTACGAAGAGCCATCCAATCCATAACCAAAAGACCTCAAGGTCAATTATACCAAGAGTAAACAAGTCCGCAGAACGAATATGGTCGTTAAACCAGACGGATAGTTCATATATCGGAGTCAAGTACATGGTTCATCATAGTGTTGAGATAGATAAACGAACAGTTCAAGGTGTTGGAATTTTGTTTAGCTTTTAGCATAGGGCAGGTAGGTTGTGCATCATTGGTAATACGAACATCGTATAATCGTCAAAAGTGAGATGTATGAAATATTAGTTATCAGCATCATCATGCTCAGTTAGCACTTTCGTACTGAGATAGTATTTACATCATATCCTTCCAAAAGAACTGGTTGACAGGCAAGATTCATCATTCAAAGGGCGGAAAGTAAAACTTCCTATATCCGTAGTTAATAATCACTAGAGTCCTCATAGGAGTAGTAATCGATTTTGCAGGACTGAGTAGTATCAGATGATACATTTGTATCCAGCACGGGTAACGAATTCATAGAATGTGTCAAACACATTAGGGTCGGAAAGGTATCAAACTGTTTATCAAACAGATCAGAAGTGGAGATCAAAATCAGGAAGTGAAACTTAAATGGTGCAAGATATCCATGTAGTTCTCGAGGAATTCTAAACTTACTTGGTTACTAAGCTTAAGTTGCAAAACTTTCTAGCTTCTGAAACAAATGTTCTCATAAGGCTTAACTAAAGGCAGAGGCACGAATCAGAGTGATGCGGAAGCAATGTTACTTACATAGATATCCTAATCTACCCATTCCTCACCGGTAATAACTTATGTTCCTATGGGGAAATCCTAAAGCAAATTTTCAAAGGTAGTCTTATGAGCGCCTACAGTGGAAACTTAGTGGTCCAAACTTCACAGGTCAAGGGTAAATGTATTACAAGTCGCAGCCTGTTGCTCTGATACCATAAATTGTAACACCCCGACCCGATAAGGGTAGAGATGTCACAATAATGGTGACGTATCAAAGCAACCACAAGCATATGACATAAATAATACAATTGAATTTCAATGGTTACAATGGAAAAACTAAAGATACAAGGTTACAAGTGAAAGATACAAAAAATTTCTAAGTCTGAATAATGAATTCCTTCTAGTCATCTCTAGTCCAAAGTAGCTAGTAAGGTCTTCTAAGTCCAAGGTACTCACCACTTATACCCAGCTTCCAAACTAAAACCTGCCGCGGGAAAAGAAACGCGGCTGAGCTTAAAAAGCCCAGTGAACAGATATAACGGTAACAAAGCAGTAATACAGAATAATGAGCAGTAAATGAAGTACGAATCAGTCAGAGATAAGGTATAAGTAAAGTAATGAAAAGTACAAGTGTATAAGGTGTAGGAAACAGTAATCCACTACGAGCCCAGTAACAGTATCAGTATCAGTATAATCATACAGAGGGGAGACCTCTCAGTAACCAGTAAATATGAGGGGAGTCCTCAATCAGTAAATGGAGTGATCAGCTCCCAGAGTGTGAAAGACGTGTATCGCACACACCATCAGTCACCAGTAATACAGTAATCAGTAACCAGTAACAGTATCAGTTCTAGGATGCATCCATACGCCCCAGGTGGCCATAAACCTCCCAACACACCAAATAAAATACAGTCAGGGACGGAACAGGTCATCACTCTCCTGCCCTAGAGTCATGCCATCGGTGCATCAATGACATGGTCATGAAACCCTCATGACTAGTTATGGCTCGTAGTATCAAACTGTGGGTCAGTGGTCAAGTATCAGTATTCAGTATTCAGTTTAGTTTCATAGGTCAATATCCATTTTAGTATATCAGAAAGTTCATATCAGATGGTTCAGTAACAGAAGGGTCAATATCAGTAGGTTCAATATAAGAAAGGTTCAGTATCAGTAGGTCAATGTCAAAGGTTCACAGAAACAAAGAACATGGCAGTGAATCAGAAATCAGAAATGAGATGAAGGCACCTTACTAACGAAGGGCAGAATATCTGTACCTTAGACCGCAAGGGAAAACACAATAGAAACATACAGATCGGAAGCAAACTCCTTCTTCAGCGAATCTACACGAATTCATGATCGTCTTATTAATAACTTATTTTAAATCGGATTACTTATTATAGTCGGCTTTCCATTCTTAGTATCTTTCCTCTTTTAGTAACTGTTTAGTAAGTTTCCACATTAGTAATTTAATACGACTTCCCAATTTAGTTAAATTAGTTTTAGGGTTCGGAATTATCAATTAGGTTTAACATACCCACACACAAGACAACACGATATTTAAAGGCACACCCGACACACATGTTTACAACTCTTTTGAAGTACCCAAATTCTTAATTTGTGAATCTTGTCATAACTCCATTGACCCAAAATGTAAACACAAATGCCAACATAAGACCCGTCAGTTATTATTATTTTTTTTAATCATCTCACAAAGGGAATGAAAATCCTATTAATGATAGATCAAACATATTTAACCCATATTTACTTAGCATATTATTCACACTATGCAATATATTTTATTATCAAAGTATTATCAGTAGTTTATTAGTAGACAAAAAGAAAATGTTAACTAGTCAATCAATATCTAAAAGTTAATCAGAAATGATTTGGTATACCATACTGAATAACACAGCGTTTTTAAGACTGTCTTATTTGATTATATTGCTTGAATTATTTTACGAAGTAAGATACCTTTAGATCCATACCAACGACCCTTAATATTTAGCCACTTCTATATTCGATTCACATTCTTATATAGTTGTACTACGACACACATGCTCGACACAATCTCCTACACAACGATGCATATCTACTTATAACGAATCAAGATCATGCATAACCAACCATTATTCACGAATAATTATGTGCGATCCCATATAAATTATTTAGGCCTATTTCCCAGGTTTTTAGTCGTGTAAAAGAGGTCGTAATAAGCTCTTAATTAACCAAATCATTGGCGTATATGACAACACATTCGAACGACAAAACAGAAACGGAATTTACATATATACGTTTATTTTATTTTTTTCATTTTTTTGCCCAACTATTATTATGACCAATGCTCGACTGACAATCTGAATGGTAATGAATTAATGCTCCTGTAATAAGAGGCACAAGCCTTGACTGTGACTGATTTGTTTGTAGTCTCGTACTAGACATTTATAGATTGTGAGCTTCTTTAGTAGTATTAATCTTCTTATAAATAAGTATAATATTGCACCAAAAATACATATGAACAGTTCATGTTCCACATAGAACTGTCTTCGCATCTATTATTAGTATGTAGGTGACGTTATTCTTGTGGTACTCTCACTCAAGTTTTTAACATTGCCAAAATGCTACAAAAGCCTGGTTATATTTTCCACTTAACACGTTTTAAGTTTAGATTTAGAGATCATATGAGAGTGTGTCGACAGGATATAGAGAACACAAGGAGATGGAGATACCTTGTGATCGGATCTTACGAGAGGAAACACAAGAACAAGGGACGTATCAAAACCCACGAGTAGCACACAACCCTGCGAATAGAATACCAACTCCGCGACCTATGCACACCCTTCGAACCACGAACGAAACCCTCCTTCACTCCTTACAGCCTCTTGTCGTGTCTAAGGAAAAAGGATTTGTTGGTTAACTTTTGTTGTTGTGAGTGTATTCTTGATCGAATGAGAAAAATGGGAGAGGGGTGGTGTCTATTGTTTTGTTAGATGTAATATTGGTGTGTCTGTTTCTAAGCGTGGCGTACCATGCAAAGGCAAAGCGTATCATGCAAAGGCAATCTTTTAATAAAGGATGACACTGAGAAAGTTATTACAATTGAAATAAATTAGGACGTGATTGGAGCGAAATTCATGGGTGATGATTTAGTTAATGATTTCCAAAATAAGGTTTCCATACTTTGAGTATGTGCACAATAACTTTTGTCTTGTGATGAATGGTCCTATTTAAGAAGGTATTATTTTTGTGCACATATGTTTAAATTAGAAGTGAGCTTGGGTTAGTAACTAATATTTTTAATATAACAAATACTATATAGTTTAAGGTTAAAATTAAATCGAAATAAATTTTAAAAAAATTCAAAATTAGACGTAATTTGGTATTCGAATTTTAGGGTTTTACAGCAACTTTTGATTGAGTTGAAAAATCTCTTTTGAAAATTTGTTTTGCACATCATCATTGATTTTGCTGATTCTCTCATTTTCTCTTTTTAAATTTATAATTTCAAGTCTCAACTTTTCAATATCAGCAGAATGATCATCAACAAGCATTGCATTACAAGACACATAAATGGAATTCATGAATACAAAGATAATATCAGAACATAGAACATCTTCCAAGAGTCGATCTGCTTCTTTTTGTAAAACTTTGTTTTTACGTTTTTGTTTCAAGATCGCATTTTCAGTTGCATTGAAAGTGTTCATCATGGATGTTACTTCTGAGTGAATTTCATGTTCCCAGTGTGTAGCACAAAGACGCAAATGTTGAACATATGACAAAAATTATTTTTGAAAAATTTCTCTCTTTTCTTTTTCATAGGGAGAAAGAAAAGTAGAAACTTTGATCTCGAAATTACGTTCAATTACTTGTTCCAAAAATTTTATGTCTTCCATAAATGTATTAAAATATCTATGTATAAGACATTATTTTGGTAATGGTGCAATTACCCCCGAGTTTGGTAAAGGACCATTTACTTGTGCCACTGGTTTGATAGGACCATCCTCAGAAGAAGTTTCAATAATTTACATTGGAAACCATGATTGTTCTGTTTTATCTTGTTGAGGAATGAAGGTGTCGTTAATATGAGGTACTTTTGAGTAATCAAATGGTTTATTAAACTTGACATTGCTCATTTTAGATCGACTCTCTTCTTCCTGTTCCATTTCTTCTTCACAATTATGAACAACAACTCGCATAATAGAGTCATCAAAAAGATGTTCTGCACTATACAATTTCGGATTTTCCTTGAGTGCTTTATGTAAAAAAACGTGGTTTGTCATCCCCAATAGCAAAGCCATATCCATAGGGATTTTGCTTTAGAGTAAATTTCTGAATTGTTGTTACTGACTCACCAGTTTTATAAACAACTTTTTGAAACTCTTTTAGTTTACATTCCAACTCTACTATTTCCTCAAGATAGGAATCAATCCATTTCCTTGATACTTGTTTGTGTTCAGAAAAATTATTTTGACAAGCTGACAACTCTGTTTTTGTTTTTGAAAGTTCAGAGTGTAGGTGTTCACCCTGTTGTTTGAAATCTAATTTTTCTTGTTACATTTGATAAATCAAGTCATTTTTGGAAACATTTAATTCTCGTATTTGATGTTCTAACTCTTGTTCTTTCACATAAGATTTTTGGAATGCAACTTCAAAACTTTTTTCGCGTTTTTCTTTTGTTTCATAGTTTGAAAGTTGTATTTTGTAGCACTCAAGATCCTTAGTCAATAATGCAACTTTTTGCTTTTAAGTTTCTATTTATCTCATTGCATTTATCAATTTGGGATCTTTATAAGTCCAACTGGGTTTGGGTGGTCAATAGGAAGGTCATGAGTTCTGGATCTGGACCAAGCAAAAGATCATTTTGTTCAAGTTGATCATTATTATCATCATCAAGAGGATCATCAAATGTAACAACCGAGTTAATTTGATCTTCATCAAATGTAACTATTGTGTTCATTTGTTCATCTTCTCGAGGAGATAAGAATGAGTCATCTTGAACAACATGCAGATGGGGATACAATTTCATGTATGAGACATGTTGAATCAGGTACCTGAGACAAGCCATCAATATCATATACTGGGCCTGTTTCACTCATGTGCATTTCTTGCATGTTGGCCATCAACATCACGGCTGCATTAGCTTCCAAGTCTTCCATATCATCATCAGAATAGGCATTGGCCATGAAGTTGTGTTCTTTTTCAGTGAGAGTCCCCCTAGATTCATCCTTGAGAGCAAGAAGTAGTGCCTGTTTGTGAAACTCACTACCTCTTGTCCTAGGTTTGGGACATGCGTTTGCTATATGACCTTTCCCTCCGCAGTTGTAACATTTAACCATTGTGTTTCCAATCCCAGTATTCCCAGTTTCAACAATCTCAGCCCTTCTCTGTGGAGTACCAGCATAGTTCCTACTGCCACCTGCTACATTAAACCTCTGACCAGTTCCTGAGTTTCCCATGTAACCTCCCGATCCATTTCTTCCATCAGCTCGGTTCTGAATCTCAACTCTTCCATTTTGGACAACAATTTCATTATGAGTGTTGGATGAAGTACGAAGACGGTTGTTGGATTTGTTGGAGAACTTGCTGAATGCACGAGCAATTAATGCAAATCCTTCATTCAATGAATTGAATGCATCATCTTCATCACTCTTGGCATTGGAGTAAAGCAAGGTATCCGTGTTGTCATAAGGAACAAGTTGATAATCAGTTGATTGTGGTGTAGATTCATATGGAATGAGTTGATTCGATGAGGTTTTTTGAGGATAAGCAAAGTTTTGTTGTTGTTGACCAAAAGCCTAATTTGATTGTGGAGCAAAGTGAAATTGAGCTATTAATGCTAGTGAGTTTGGAGTTGTTGACGGTGAATAACTACCACGAGCAGCTCTATATTTATCAACTTCTGACTGATGATGCTTCAAATAATCATACATCAACCCATAGGATGTGTTGTGTAGATTCTTTGCTTGACGGACAAAGGTGACATATTTCTGCCAGTCAGGACCAAGACAACTGAGGAAATTTGTGTTGACTGAAATCCTGGGTAAAGCAATGTTGTGTCTGTCCAAGTCATTTATGATGTTGGTGAACCTATGGTAATAAGACTCTATTGATTCTCCTTCTTCAATCATGAACATTGTGTATTCAAGATAGAGTTTTGATTCCATATCTTCTTGGTTCAATTCTGCACCTTCCATGAGGAGATGAACGTGTTCCCACATGTCCTTTGCTGTTTTCTAAGCATCAATACTTCGGAAGATTGGATTAGGAATTCCCTGAAGAATGTAGGACATTGCAAGCTCATTAGCTTCCTTGTGAAGTAGTTGTTCTGCAGTAAGCTGAGCATTAGGAATAGGGGTCACAGTTGCTGCTCTTGGAGGAATTTCATTAGGATCTCCAGGAACCGTTGTAGTTGGCACTTGAAATGGACCTTCAATGATAACCTTTTTCATGTATTTGCCATGCGGTTTCTTGAGTTCGATGAACTGTAAGAATCGACTTGCGCATTGCACATAGTTACCCGGAGTGAGCATAGGAGGTGTGTCTAGTGATCCAGCCTTATGTCTTGATTGTTGACTGCTTATTGCTTCACACATTTGATCAAACCAGTGTGGTTGTTTTGCTGGAAATGGGTAAGACTGCATTGGTTGTTGTTGAGGGAATTGTTGTTGTGGGAGGAATTGATGTTGTTGCATGAAGATTTGTTGTTGCGGATACTGTCATTGTAGAGGATACTGTTGTTGCTGACGATACTGCTGTTGTTGATTGTAGAAGTAATTATAGTTCGGTGGTTGAGACATTGTTATGATTAGTTAACTTGTGCTGTTATGGATCTTGTAGACAATTGAGAAGTGTGTTGTGAGTTTTAAAGTTTGGTTTTGGTTAATTATGAATTTAGATGTTTTACTGTTCAATTCTGACAAAACACTGTTCACATTCAATTCCGACGAAACACTATTTACAGTTGCCAATTGCGATGGATTATCTGAATTCCGATGAAATTTCCAATTCCGATGGATTTATCTGAATTCTGATGAAATTTCCAATTCTGATGGATTTTTCCAATTCCAACAAAAGTAGCTGAATTCCGATGAACTATTCAATTTCGATGGATCTTGGAATTGCGATGGACTTTGCAATTGTGACAGAATTTTGCAATTCCGATATCTTATCTGAATTGCGATAGAACTTGGCAATTTCGATAATGTATCTGAATTGCAATTCCGATAATTTTCTCACTACCGTATACAAGATAGGAGATTTTTCTCAAAGTCGAAGTATTTTCACAAATTTGTACAAGCAAGGAATCTACTGAGTAACAATTCTGATAAGCCTTAATTCGTCAATTTCGATAAACCCTAATAGCTCCAATTCTGATAATCCCTAATTGCCAATTCCGATAAACCCTCAAAACAAATTATGACAACCGTTTTCACCAATTCTGATAGAAACACAGATCAAACAAAATACTTTTTACCAATCAAAAACGATGTTGAAACTGAATTTCTTTGGATAAAAACGTTTAAAAACACTTAAATAATAAGAAAGTTTCAAGCTTTAATGTTTTAAACAAAATTTGTGGAATTTCGATGAGATGCAACTAAGAAAACCGAATGTAAAACTAGTGATATTCGATAAAAATCTAACCTTTTGACTCTAAATCAAACTTCTAATCACTATAATAATCTTAACACTTTACAAGTGTGAAGAGAAAGTGATAGAAATGAGATGTTTGCCACTACAAAACCAAACGTACACTAAATATAAGCTACGAACTAACGAATAACACACTACTCAACTATCTTCTAGCGAATGATACCACTTGTTAGGTCCTAGATTAAGTATACCACAAGCAATACTATACGTATAAGATTAGAGAATGAGAGAAGAAGAGAAGAATGGTCAGTAATAAACACACGATATGAATTGAGAAGAGTTTCCTTAGCAATGTGAATAAAACCAACAAATAATAAGAGTACATAACATGGGTATTTATAGGCAAGTGTTTAGGGCAACACATAGCCTTAAACTTCTAGAAACATTCACTAAACTTCACGGCCCATAGGGCTTCTAATAGGGCCGTGAGATTCTATCTAACTTAAAGCCCTTATAACTAAGCAACCTTGTACATATTAATCACCAAGACTTGATTACATATAAAATGTGTTCCCAACATCCCCTTTGTGTGGTTTGATGATGAGGACATCTAGGTCTGAGAGTGAGAACTCCTTTTTCTCTCATTTTACAAATTCAGGTTCTACTCTTATGAATTTTATGAATTGTTTTGAGACGGCAATGGAAAAGCAGAGGCATATACAAGAGAGGTTAGATCATAAGACTATTGATCCTGTTCCGAAGTTTAGAACCTATCTTAAGATTGAACATCATGCATCGAAGGTTTATACTCGTCCTCTGTTCGATTTGGTTCAGGCAGAGATATTTGCAGGCACATGGTTTTGCCAAATAGATACCAAAAGTTTGGTTGAAGGATCTGAGGTGTCTATTATTAAAGAGACGAAATTTGTTGATGAATTTGTGGAGAAGAAGAAAGCTAAGTTGAAAGAGAAAGCTAAGAAGAAAGTTAAGGATAAAGGATAAGGAAGAAGAAGAGCCAATTAACCTGTTTTATAGAGAAGATGGATTGTTTAAGGTATGTTAGTTTCTTAAAAACATTGTTCAGTTTTTTTTCTTTGTATTATCACATGTGATTTTTACCTATCTTATTACTTTTTGTTCATGAAGGTGTTGCGTAACCAAGAATATGGACCAGTTGTATGTTCTTGTCAGCTTTTTGTTCAAGTTGGAATATTATGCAGACACAGTTTATGTGTCTTTAAGAATGCTAACATTGAAGTGATCCTAAATCAATACATATTGAGGCGTTGGACAAAGAACCTTATATCTGCTACTTTGAGGAACAAAAGGAACAGATATGGTGGGAAGAATGAGATTGTTGAGAATTATGCAAATGAGGCAAGTTCTATTGTTGATCACTGTGTCCATTTGTTAAGTAAAGACGAGGCAAGGTTGTCTGCTTTTGTTGAGAAGTTGAGGTTGCTAAAGATTGATGTCGAGGCTGATTGTCCAAATCCTCCATCTAAGAACAAGCTTGATAATTTGGAGGAACTTGTTGGAGTCCCGAAGCCGGCTGTAAGAACCGTTAACAATCCATCTGTTTGTAACCCCAAAGGCCGTAATTCGTATGTGGAGCTACAGATGGTCACAACAAGAGGACGTTCCCAAAAAAGTATAGAGAAGAGGATGACTTGGATCAACCAGAAATTACAAGAGAAGAGGACGACTTGGATCAACCAGAAATTACAACATAAATCGTCCGCGTATTTTTTTAGTATCTTTGTTAATTTTAAATTTCCCAGATTGTGTTGAAGAAATTTGAATAACAGACTTATACATGATTGTTTGATTATTACTGAGTTTTTATATGAAATAGATTATTACTGATTGTATTGAAGAATTTTGTTTACTGACATTACAATTATCACATGTGATTTTTATATTGATGATTTTTCAGTTATATATCACATGTGATATTATATGAATATCAAATGTGATTTGTAACAATTAAATTACTTTTTTAGAAAATCACATATGATATTTCAGAAGCTCAGTTTTCTAAGTGTATATCACATGTGATTTTTCATTAAAATCACATGTGATTTTACACTAGCTTTGTTACTTTTCTATAAATCACATATGATTATGTCACTTTCATGCCATTTAACCTTTTTTTTTTGTTTTTTTATGCAATGTGTTATAAAACGCAGAGGCGATTAGCGATTAACAGTAGCTATAACAAGTGATTATCAATTGGTGCAATAAAACTTAAACAAGTCATATTATCCAATATCACATCCGCATATGTTTCGCCATTTTCAATTTTTAACAAAAGATGGCAACATAGTACCTACAAAGTTAAACCATTAGCCTATTTAGAAATTTAAACTGACTTACGATATTGTAGCATACGACATACGAATTACGACATTGTTCTAACATGTTTAAACCATACGAGATGGCATACGACATTACATAATAGTCTACAGAAATTAGTTTGTAATATGCATTAGTGGCCCCAAAAAGTTACTGTACCCCTTCTAACCTTCAGCGTCAAATCCTACTTCTGAATCTTCCATTACTACCCCTAACATTTACCATCAGATTGCACTCGGAACATGTTCCGTAGCCTGTTCTGCTTTCTTCTTCTCTATCTGCTTTTTTATTAACTTCTGCTTCAATGCCTTGTCTGTGTGTCTTTGCAAACTCATGTGTTTCCTCGCTAATCTTTGCTCGGTGCATGTTTATTTCATGCATTAACATCTTTGTTGCATACTTAATTCTCATTCTCATTTTTTCAATCTCCTGTTCTCTTCCTTCTTTCGGAAATTCCAATTTCCAGTTTTTCACAGTTTCTCCATCATATTGCCCCATATGCATCATTACAAAAACACCATAATCAATGACATTCTGTTTTGTTCCCCACTTTAGCTTCATCACTGTTGTCCTTTTTGCCATTATCTTACATGCATTTTTATGCTTGTGGGATTCCAGATATCTTGAAAACAGTTTTTTCTACACAAAATAGAAAATTCAATTTATTAAAGACAATTCATTATCTCATATGCCGAAGGCGTAGGATGCGGCTAAGCGGATAGGCTTAGCCGCATCCTACGCCTTCTTCGAAGTCGAAGGCGTCTTCTGTGGCTAAGCCGCAGAAGACGCCTTCGGCTCCAGCTAAACCAAAGGCTTAGCTGCATAAGTCCTTTCAATATAGCCTTCTAATCTCTAACTATTTAAGCAGCACACATCATTATTTAAGCATAATCTTTAATTACTTACGAGAACATCACATTCCTGCTTGTATTTTGTATCATACGTCTGCCCTGAGTTGGAGTTGTCAATGATGACAGAAGTGCCTTTGAATAGATTGAAAACAACTAGATAAAAGTGTTCATGCGCGATTATTGGAAAGAATGCCTGTATTAATTTTAAAAAAAATTGATTCATTTTAATACAAGTAAAACGTATTTGTTTTTCATAATAAGTAAAATAAGTTGTTACCAATTCTACATGTTGCATTGACTTGTCATCTATATTGCATTTAAACACGGTTGTCAAGTTTGCACAAAAATCTTTATACTGCTTCTCCTCATCTTCCTTTTTTGCTTCCACTATTTGTATTGTCTGTTTTTATAAATCAACATATGTTATAAGAAACAAATTTAGATTTTAGTAATTAAGTTCTAATTTTTTAGGTACTTACAAGTATTCCTGTGTGAAAAAATTGTTTCATCCTTGTTCCACTGTTGTTGATCGTTTCTTCATAGTTTAAAATTGCAGCAAAGCTGTCAGCGACACTAGCTTCCACTTTTAATTCTGGTGCTAGTGTTTGCATGTTGTTTCTAATTGTTGCTGCCCCCATGCCCATTTTGTTTCAAACACAAATTCGCTACACAAAAAGATAAAGCATATTTAGATATATTGTTAGCACAATTTCACCTTTTTTTTCTTCATATGATTGTTTAATAAGATAAAGCAGACTTACTATGGATCTCCTTGCATTGAGAATAAAGCATCTGTTACCATCGCTTCATCCGGCTATGTTGGTATATTTATGACAGTTTTCCGGTTCATATATGGTGAAACTAGAAATCTTGAAGGCTTTTTTGCTCTTTTTCCAACTGGCTCTTCTTCCTTTTTTGATGTATTTGCTTCTTTAGTAACTTGTTTTCTCGCCCTTTTTGCAATCTTTGGTGTTTGTTCTTTTGTCGCTGTGTCAGTTTCAACTGCAGCCCTTTTTCCAATCTTTGGTGTTTCTTCTGTTGTCGTTGTGTCAGTTTCAACTGCAGGCTTCTTGACCAATGGGCTTAAACCCATACCAAGACTGAATGATGGTGGTGAAATGGATTTCATTCTGCTTCTTGTCATTTTCTGTTGTGGTGAGATGGAATTTCTTATTGAGCTTCTTGTCGTTTTCTGTTGTGATTGAGTAATCTTTTCATATTTTTCTTTTGCTTCCTTGAGAATCTTGTCAAAATTTTCATCCTTAGCCAAAAAGGCGTCTAGGTCTTCTGTTACCATCTCAACTAGATTTTCTTTTTCCATTTCCTTCTCAACTGGATTTTCCTTTTCCTTCTCAACTTCAATTTCTTTCCCTTTTTCCTTCTCAATCGGAATTTCTTTTTCCTTCTCCACTTCTGTTTCCATCTCATCTTTTGTTTCATTCTCATCTTTTTGTTCTATCTCAATAACCTTTTCTTTTTCTTGCTCAACATCTATTTCCATTTCATCTTCTGTTTCTATCTCACTCTCATTTTCTTCTTCATTATCATCTTCTTTTTCTACCGTACTTTTCTTTTCACCTTCTTCTTTATCAACTATACTTTCACTCCCACTTTCTTCTTCACTCCCACTTTCCGTATCCTCATTATCATCGTTGCCAACATTATCTTCCTTATCCTTTTTATCACCGCTGCCATCATTATCTTTGTCATCTTCAGAGTCATCTTCATTTAAGTCTCCTCCTCTGCCATCATCGTTGCCATCATCGTTGCCGTCATCATCACTGTTGTTTTCTTCATCAATGTTTTTTTCTCCTTCATCTAGATCAAAATCTACGGCATTGAACATTTTCTTGTATCTCTTACATAACCTAAACATCATTTTGTCTCCCCTGAACTTTAGCATACCCTCTCTCATCGCCTCAACTAACTCTCTTTTTTCGTGTGAAATTATTTCGAACTTCTCTTTAATTTTTCCATAAAACTCTTGTAAAACAAGTAAGTTGGATTAGTTTTTTAATCTATATTCAAAATCATACATAATTTTTTATATTTTACAATAACATTTGAACTATCATATATGATTTTCAAAAATTATCATACATGATTTATGAAACAAATTTAAATCTTATTCAAAATCATATGTGATATTTTCTATTTTACAAAAACATTTGAAGTATCATATATGATTTTCAAAAATATCATATATGATTATTCAAACAAATTTAAATCTTATTTAAAATCATATGTGATTTTTGCTGGCATAGCTGAATCTTAGCATGCCAAAGGCTTAGCCGCAGGCATAGCCTCCGGCTAGAGCCGCAAGCATAGCCTTCGGCTAAAGCTGCAGGCTAAGCCGAAGGTTTTGTTTCAGAAACCTTTTAAACACACTTTTTTTATCACATCAATTTATAAGACAACTAGAATAAAGTTAAAAGTAACCTCTCTTGTTTCTGGTCTTTTAGGAGGCAATGGTTCATAGTAAATATCAGATCCCTTGTATAAATTCAGGCCAGTTTGTTCTTCCTCTAGATCATATTCTCCGTGATGTTCTAACTTCCCCAAGCATTTGTCTTTCGTTTCCATTCCTATCCTCTTTCTCATTGCCTGAGTGTTCTAACTTCTCATTGCTGGACGATGACGCATAACTAGAAACCTTGGGTAGTTTGTTGAGTCCAAGTATAGCAGCTTTTTTATATAAAAAATAAGTTTGTGTTAGATTATAATATTTTTATGATATTGAATCACCTTTGACAAATTTATAGAAACAAGTAAAATAACTTACACATAAGAAGCTTATTGGCCCATAATAGTAGTCACCCATCTTCACCTTTTTCCAATTATGCTTACTTGTTTGTAAGCTTTCCAATATGTAACCACACCAGTCAATATCTGAAATATCATCATCTTCTTTCACATGTTTTAGCACTGTTGGTAGCACCTTTTCACCATTATCTAGTGCTCCCATGGTGCTAGCAAAGAGAGTCAAGAAGTTTATTTTGCTTTACTCTTGTCCTTTTTTCTCTCACAACATGTTCTGGTTCTTCTTTTTTAGGTAATTTCTTTTCAAGCTCCTCTGCCTTGCACTTTTTTTCTTGCTCTTCTACCTTTTTATTTGCTTGTAGCTCATCTTTTTTCTTTTTTGCCTCATCCATCTTTTTCTTCTTATCTTCCTTCTTCTTTTCTATTATCCTCTCAGCAACTATTTTTGTATGTACTGCATAATTTTTTTAAATTTTATCACATGTGATTTAATGCTTTATGTATTCAGTATACATCATTTTCTTATACATTCTATTAGTTCTGATATATAAAAGCAAAAAATGTACCTTCATCAGCTTCCGTTGATCTAGTTGATGTCTTTAAGAACGGCAATGACGATATAACTTTGTCCACATTTTCAGTTTCCTTTGCTTTATCTTTATCATCTACATTTTTAAAACACATATTTTTAGTAATTATGTACAAGCAGACCAACTATCATACATCATCAGTTTCTTTTGTCCAAGGCTTAGCTGCAGCGATAGCCTTCGGCAAAGCCGAAGGCTATCTCTGCAGCTAAGTCAAGGGTTTGATTATGGTTTAAATTGATCACTATTTTCATATTTGATATACAATTACATTACAAAAGCTTATTTTGCCTGTGGCTAAGCCAATCTTTTGTTGCAGGCTTTTTGTTTTGATAAACTTTTACTATATCATATGTGATAAAGAATAAAAACAATATCAACTTAATCTATCTATAAGTGAATGCTTTGCTATATCATATGTGATATAGATTTCAAGCCAAACAAAACTAGAAATGCTGTGTCTAGGCCATTAAGCCGAAGTCGTCTTCTGCATCTAAGCCAAAGGCTTAGCGGCAGCCTACACCTTCATCCAAACCGAAGGCGTAGGATTTCGACTTAGCCTTCGGATAAGCAGCATCCTACGCCTTCATCTTTTCTAAAGGTGTAGGATGCGGCTAAGCCACATCCTACGCCTTTGTGTATGCCGAAGGCGTCTACTATGTATAAGCCATAGCCTACGCCTAAGCAGAACGCATCTTCTGCGGCTAAGCCGCATCCGATGCCTTCGGCTTGCTGCTTAGCCGCAGCCAACGCCTTTGGCCAAGCCGAAGGCATCTTCTGCGGCTTAGCCGCAGCCAACGCCTTCGGCCAAGCAGGCTTAGCCGCATAAGACGCCTTCAATAAAGGCTTCTAATCTGTCTTTTCATCTCAATATCTTCAACTGAATCTATCTATAAACTTTGAAAACCTAATTTCTAGTCACGTTTTTTTCTTCACAAAATCACAATAATTTCTATAAACATCCATTAATCAGTGTAAAATCATAACATCTTCAATATAATCTCTATAAACAGTACACATCATTATTTAAACGTATATGATAGTAACAGATAGTAAAATAGTTGTTTAAAGTGTATCAGTATACTTGAAATCGGTTTTTTAACCATTTTTTTATCCTTCATTTTCGCCGGAGATTCCTTTGAAGGTTTGCTTGGAGTGTATTGTTTTAGTATAGTATCTTCTCCGTCACTTTCTTCCATTTTCTCGGTGAGATTGTAGATCTGGCGTATTTTTAGGGCTAGATTTTGATCGACTTTTTTGGTAAGTATTTGTGTGTTTTTAGTGTGTGTTTGGTGAGAGGAGTTGTGAGAGGAAATGATCGCGGTTAGTGGTTTTTGTTGTTGTTATAACTTTACAAAAATGCCCCTCCGTGTATTTTCTTAGTAGTAAGTGGTTTGATCTCAGCCACTGATCAAATTTAAATCAATGGTTGGGAGTTGTCCCTTGGTATGTGAGTTTTTTATGGCTTGTAAAATAACTCAACTTACCGTGGTTGCTTTTGTTCACAACTTTGTGGCCCGTTTGCATTGGGTAAGCCCATACCCGAAAATATTATTTTGGTACCCGTCCGGCTCCAACATATAACTTCCCACCTTCCTCTCTCATATCTTCTATCCCATGGCCTGAACTCCGACTTTAAGCCGGGCAAAAAAAAAAAAAAAAAAAAAGACCCACCCGATCCATAAAATTGGGGTTTATTGCCTATATACTGATTTTGTGAGGGGAGATACAGTGAAATCAACAGTGCTCAAACTTTTGTGTGTTACACGTACAGGGTTGGATTATTTTATTGTGTTTTAATCAAAGAGTCGTTGTGTGATTGCCAGTTGTTATCGAGTTGTTATCGTCTACAGTAACCGCCTTTGTTATAGCCACATGTTATTCATAGAGTACAGGAACGGATTATTTTAATCCAAAGGGTTGTTGTGTGATTGCCATTTGTTACCCCGGATGTTCTTCGATCATTCTTCCACAAACTTCTACAACTCAAAAAACACACACAACAAAGCATTCGATTCTCTCAATTGGGGTTAGGGTTTTCTGCTTTTTGTTATGGGTGCTAAAGATTAGGGCTTTCTGATTTTGGGTTTTCTGATGGAATATTTGTGTTTCTTGCTTCCATTTTTGACAAAAATCTACACGACGCGACAAAAATCAATGTGGTTTACGTGAACCCCGGGAACCCCTTTGGTCCACCCGTGGATGGCTGGATATAACCCGAGTAAAAACCAGCTTGAAAAAAGCACAATGAGAAACGCATGCTTGAAAAAAGCACAATGACAAACACATGCAGGGATATGATACAAGAAAAATCTTGGCTACTTTGCCTATGCCAAAAAATATATTAATTATTTGGTCATTTGGAACCAAGACACGATATGTTGTAACATATATATTAGAATATAATTCGTGTTTATGTTTTTCTTTATATGACATGAACACTTACTAATTTCGTTCGTCTTTAATAATTAACATTAATTATTTTATCTAATTAAAAGTATTCCACATCAAATTTATCTATTTACTTAACAACGAATTGTTAAAAGGCCGGTTAGTTTTGGTCTTTTGGATATGGGTTTTAGCAAGTCATAAACCGGACCACATTATCATTGCGATTCCGACATGCACTATAATTATGGTCGACATTTTAGTGAAAACATTTTATAGTTACTTGTTTTTTTTTTTGAAAAAAAATAATAATAATAATAAAAAATAAAAATAAAAAAATTTGAACCCTGGTCGATATTAAATATTGTCTCTTAATTACGTACGGAGTATTACTATTTTGCACGTAATGCTATTATTGACACAAAGGATAATTTTTCGGAAATTGCAATTTCTTATAATATGGAACATTGCTCAATAATTAATCTAAATGTGGGATTTCTTATACGTGAGATTTTCTCCCTACTACTTTCGTCGATCTTAGTATTGAAAATGAAAAGGAATATGATATTTTATCATACATCTTGTTTCTACTTATTATTCTCATTTCTCATATGATCGAATGTAACATTTATCAAAATGGTACAATTAGTGAAATGATAAAGAAAATAAGCGAATATCGCATGTTATTTTCTTAAGTAGAAAGATAAACACACGAAATGTAAAAATGATATAGTAATGCTAGAATGAAAGAATATTTCTTAATATAATTAAGAAGAGTCAGAAATGATGCAATTATGAGTCAAGTATATATGTCAATCAGATTTCATAATTTAAACAATTATGATTATATGTTACCTATCATTTGTGCAATCTCACTTAACTTGCTAATATTTGAACAAAAGATTTTGAGCAATCTCATTCAACTTATCTATGTTTGAATAATTTTTTTTGAAATCAGATATAGAACAGAAAGTGTTTGCATAAGCTATTCTGATTGGTTTCCGAACTTGTTTTACCCAACTATTTTATAACAAAACACCTTGTTTGCACTATGTAGAAAAGTATAACCAGAATAATACTAACAATAACACTTCTTTTATTGATCAATAACAACAAACAATCTTGTTCACCAGAATAGTGAAACTAGTATAATACAAGAACTCAGTGATTAGTGATTATCAAAGAGAGAGTATGATAAACTTTTCTAGGGTTTGATTAATGATGAACAGTGCCCGTATTCTCTTTATATAGACTCAAGTCTTTAGCCTTGATCAACATCAGCCATTGCACTTCTATCTTTGACAACCTTAGCACAACTCTTGACAAAGCTACAAAACAGATATAAGAAATAACATAATCAGTCCCTGTACTTAAAAGGATAAAATGATAAGTAAGATGTCATAATCTAACCCCCCCCCCCCTCCCCCAGTTTTATCCTGGTAAGCATCATAAAGATTGATGTTATCACACAAGAAATTATGTTGTGCAGTAGGTAATCCTTTAGTTAGAATCTCTGCAAATTGATGTTGTGAATCTACCCAAATAGATTCAATCACACCAGCTGCAATTTTTTCTCTCACCAAATGCAAGTTTATCTCAAGATGTTTAGTCATTTCATGAAACACAGGGTTGGCTGTAATTTTGATTGCAGCCCTATTGTAACAAAAAAATTTAGCAGGTAAAGGATTCTTAACTCCTAAGTCTTTTAAAATCTTTAAAATCCATATTACTTCTCAAGTATCTGAAGCCATAGCCCTATATTCTGCCTTAGCAGAAGAAGTGGCCAAAGTTTTTTGTTTCTTACTTTTCCAAGACACTAAGGGAATTACCAAGACAACAAGAAACCAGTTACAGATTTTCTAGTAGAAGGGCATTTAGCCCAGTCTGAATCAACATAAGCTTTAAGACTTAGGTCCTTACTTTTGTTAAAAACAATTCCTTTACTAGGTGACCCTTTTAAATATCTAAGGACTCTCATAGCTAATTTAACATGAGACTGCAATGGTTTATGCATGAACTGACTCAACGAATGCACAATATAGGAAATATCAGGCCTAGTTAAAGTCAGATAGGTTAACTTCCCTATCAGCTTTTGGTATCCAGTAAGGTCAATGAGAGGAAGATCTTCTTTTCCAACAACTTTCCTTTTTCTGACTTTCTTTCTGACAATATCAGAAACCACAACATTAGTCTCAATAGGAGTTGCTGCAGGTTTACTCGCAAGCAAGCCATACTCTGCAAGCAACTCCAAGCAATACTTCCTCTGGTTTAAACATAAACCAGAATCAGTATCAATAACTTTAATGCCCAGAAAATATTTAAGTTTCCCCAAGTCTTTGATTAAAAACTTATAGAAAACTCTTAAATTTCTCAATTTCTTCTAAGTCATTCCCAGTTAAAACAATGTCATCAATATACACAAGAAGAGCTATAAACAGCTCTCCTTGAGATTTAATAAACAAGGAATAATCACTTTTAGATTGTTTAAAACCATTTTCTTTTAAAAGCAGAAGTGAGTTTTTCATTCCACTTCCTTGGGGCTTGTTAAAGCCCATACAAAGACTTGTTGACTTTACAAACTCTTTTATCATCTTTATTAAAATAACCTTCAGGTAAGGTCATATACACATCTTCATCAAGATCATCATACAAAAAAGCATTGTTAACATCAAGTTGGTATACAGTCCAACCCTTGTTAACAACTAAAGAAATAAGACATATTACAGTGGCCATTTTAACAACAGGATAGAAAGTCTCATCATAGTCAACTCCTTCTTTCTGACCAAAACATTTTTCTACAAGTCTAGCCTTGTATCTCTCAATATCACCAGTGGATCTTAACTTAAGTTTCCAAACCCATTTGTTACCAATAGGTTTTCTTCCTACTGGCAACACAGTAATAATAAAAGTTTTGTTTTTATACAAAGCTTACATTTCAGTATTCATATCAGCCTTCCAATTAGGATCATTGAAAGCCTCATGAACATTTTTAGGTTCAGTAGTTTGATTAAGTTTAGAAACAAAGCAAAAGTTTTCAGAAGAAAGTTTAGAATAGTTAACCACCATTTTAATCCCATATTTAACCTTTCCTTCAACCACATAATCTTGAAATTTCTATGGCATCACAGAATTTGTTTTGGACCTTCTATTATCCTCAGAAATACCATCAATATTAGGATTAATTGTGTCCTCTGAAGGTTCAAGTAAAGTTACAGACCTAGATTGACTACCCTCATTACTTGACTCAAATATAGTTGCAGACTGTAAATGACTGCCATTATTGTTTATATCAAGTAAAGTAGCAGACTGAGAATGTCTACCCTCATTACTTGAACCATCAAGTCTGGCAGATGCATCTGAATCAGTTTCATCATCAGAAGAATAATGAGACTCATTTGATTCAGAAGTACCACCAAGACCATGAGGACCATCATTATTAGAAGGATGGTAATCATCATCATTGGATAGATTATGGGAAGTATAAGGAGTATCAAAAAAGTTTAGGTGATCAGTACCCCCATAATCAGTTTGTAAAACATTTTCAGTTTTATTCATTTTGTAAGGAAATATATTTTCATAAAACCTTACATCTCTGGAATAAAACACATGTTTATCTTCCAAAGACAACAGTTTATAAGCCTTTGTATCTGTAGCATAACCAATAAGAACACTTTTAGTAGCTCTGCTACTCAATTTATTTGAGTTATTAAGAATGGTTGCAAAGCATAAACAACCAAAACATCTCAGATTATTTAAAGAAGGTTTGAAACCAAATAAGACTTCAAAAGGAGATTTACCTTTAAGAATAGATGAAGGAAGTCTATTGATTAAATGAGCAGCAGTTAGGATACAATCAGTCCAAAAATAAAGAGGAATCCCCCCCTGAAAAAGAAGAGACCGAGCAACATTCAACAGGTATCTGTGCTTCCTTTCTGCTATACCACTTTGCTGTAGTGTATAAGAACAGGAAGTTTGATGCAAGACACCTTTTGAATCAAAAAAAACTTTAAAGTTTATGATTAACAAACTCAGTTCTATTATCACTTCAAAAAAATTTAACATTAACACTGAACTGAGTTTGCAACATGTTATAGAAATATATGATATATTGACCAACTTCATATTTTTTTTTAACAAATAAATCCAAACAGCTCTAGACACATCATCAACAATAGTGAGAAAAAACCTAAAGCCATCCCTACTGGTAATCCTATAAGGACCCCAAACATCAAGATGTACAACATCCCCAATATTAGTGGTCTTGTGATCACTAATAGGGAATGGCTCTCTGGTTTGCTTAGCCTTGTGACAAATTTCACAAAGAGGAAAAACCTCATCAATATTAATATTAACTTCTTTACTAAGCAAATTCAAGACTTGGTCAGCAGGATGACCAAGTCTGTGATGCTAAGTATATCTAGACAAAGAACAGGAAAAAGAGGTATGTCCATTTTTATTACCATTAAAGGTTTTTTCATCAAAAAAATATAAGCCATCAGACTGGCTACCAGTCCCCATGCTTGTCATGTTGGCCAAGTCCTGAATATAGCACTTACTTTCATCAAAACCTAATAAAAAGCTTGATATCTCTAGCAAGTTTATAGACAGAGATAAGATTAACAGAGTATTCTGGTACTAATAACACATCATATAAAGTAATATGATCATTAAGTTTCAAATTCCCAACTTTTTTAATTTTAGCAAAACTTCCATTAGGATGTTCAACAGTGAGATTTAAATCACTAATATCAACAACAGAATCAAGAAGATCCTCAGAAAGAACCATGTGTTGATTAGCACCAGAATCTATAATCCACTTTTTAAACTCTTCAAAAGCTTTAAATCTACTTAAGAAAGAAAGAAATGTTATACCTGACATATTAGCCTGAACACTGCCAGAGCCTGTTTTATCACTAATGAAACTTAAAAGTTTCATAATTTTCTCTTGTGTAAATGGTAAGGAAGCATTATTCTGAGAACTAGCACTACTACCATTACCATTTACAACAGCACTGTTATTAAAAGACTTTTTATTGGCAGGTTTTTTCTTATTAAAGTTGTCAGGATAACCAATGATTTTAAAACATCTATCAATTGCGTGTCCTGTGTAACCACAGTTCTCACAAGTAACAGAAGGATTTTTAAGAACTCTAGGTCTGTTATCAACAGTAGGCCTGATATCAACAGACTTAGAAGCAAAAGAAGATATCTGACTTTTAGAAGAAACAATTGTTAAACCTGAGTTTTAATGTGATTCTTCTCTAACAATTAGTGAAAAAGCAGTTTTAACATCTAGTAATGGCTTAGTAGTAAGAATATTACTTCTAAGTGTCATATATGCATCATCAAGTCCCATTAAGAATTGCATTAATCTAATTAATCGATTATGGTTTTTTAAATCTTTTGCACCAGCACAAGTACAATTAGGAAGTTTAACCATAGCATCATATTGTCTCCATAGAGAACTAAGTTTCTGATAGTAATCAGAAACAGCAGATCCATTTTGTCTATGAGAATTAATTTGATGATACAAATTGAATATGACACTACCATTTACTTTATCATAAGTTTCCTTGAGTTCATCCCACACATCCTTTGGATTTTTTGAAAAAATTTGCCTCATGTAAAGTTCTTGTGAGACAGACCCAAGGATCAAAGAAAGAACAACAGAATTGCACATGTCCCATTGATTAGCCAATGAGACATCAGTTGGTCTAATACACTTTCCATTAATAAAACCAAGTTTGTTCTTATTCTGTAAAGCAATAGTTATGGAGATACTCCAAACATTATAATTTTCAGTACCACTTAGTTTTATAGGAATAATAGGAGTGCCATTAGTATCATTAGGATCAAGAAAAAGTTCATCACCAAAAATCAGTTTACTAGCTGCACTAGCAGTACCACTTCCTCTAGAGGAGGAAGCATCATCACCACCAGCCATATAAAATTCTTAAAACTTTAGGAAAAGTGAAAAGAACCAACAAGAAAAAAAAATAAAACACACAAAGTAGTCCTGATTCTACCAAGATCAGGTAGGAAAGAGAACAATACAGTGATATAGAAGCAGCGGAAGAAGAAGGACAGAAAATCCCCAAAAATTAGGGTTTGAGATAAAACCTTAATTTTAGATCCAAATCAAACCCGATAAATTGAGCACAATCCAACCACAAATCAACCAGATCTGATCGATAACCCCAATGAATCGAAACCCTAACCGTTTTAGATACACCAGATCGATCAAATTAAGAATTGATGAAACCCTAACAGATGAAACCCTAACTCAATCGTGAAAGAACCACCGTACAACCACCGTAACAATCGAACAAACACCCACAACAATAGTAATCAGAGCAACCTGGATCTGATACCATGTAGAAAAGTTTAACCAGAATAATACTAACAATAACACTTCTTTTATTGATCAATAACAACAAACAATCTTGTTCACCAGAATAGTGAAATAAGTATATTACAAGAACTCAGTGATTAGTGATTATCAAAGAGAGAGTATGATAAACTTTTCTAGGGTTTGATTAATGATGAACAGTGCCCGTATTCTCTTTATATAGACTCAAGTCTTTAGCCTTGATCAACATCAGCCCTTGCACTTCTATCTTTGACAACCTTAGCACAACTCTTATAAAAGCTACAAAATAGATATAAGAAATAACATAATCAGTCCTTGTACTTATAAGGATAAAAATGATAAGTAAGATGTCTTAATCTAACACACTACTCAGGAAGGGATAAACAAAAAGTAACAAGCCGAAAATCATAGTATACTTTAACTTCCACAAATTCAATATAAAAACAAAGACGAAACGTATACCATATGGACAGTGAGGGATTGATGGTAGAAGGGCGAGACTCGGGGAACTATATCATCAGTTAGGCCTATGGGTTTCGATTTGGCTTCTTTTAGCATATTTTACCAAACGTTTCATGTCACCATACAAGAACCTATAAGAGCTTCCCTTTAGTCCTTGGTTTCTTAGACATTTTTCTATCTTCTTAGGTTTGAACCACAACCAATTCAAAACTCTTAATGCCACTACAAAATTTGTGACATTTGCTCACTAAATCAAGTGTGAACAAAAGATAAGAAAAGAGTTACTAAAAGCTATTTTGTCAAATCCCACTAAAAAGAAAACAGTAACTACTGAAGCCATCACTAAAAGTCTATCCTTACACGATATTTAGTAAGCAAAAGGGTCAACTTTTTAGTGACTATTCTCTTTTAGTAGGAAAACGGTGTCAATTCCTTTTACACCCAAGCCTATTTAAAGTGTTTTAGCCACTTTCTTTTACAACTAACAGTGAGCAAAGGTTCACTCTTAGTGACTAAATGATCAGTGAGTAAAGCAAATTCATAAATAATACACTTTTTGTATCCCCAAATGAAACAAAACAGAAATATTTTCAAAACAGAAATATTTTCCAGAATTGGGTTTTCCAGAAATATTTTCAAAACAGAAATATTTTCCAAATACCATATTATATCATAATCATATTCAAAATGTTCTAAACACAATAATCTCATTCCTCAGCATATAGGTCGTAATCGTAATCGGATTTAAAATAGAAATACTACAATATCAACACATAGAAAAATCTCATGTTTGAACAAACAAATCTGTTGCTGGTTATGATTTATAGGAAATGAATATCTTCAGATTTGCACGTGACATGACTCATCTGGTGACTGTCCTCGTCTTACTCCTCAAACTGTTACATAAAAAAAATGAAAAGTATTAACCAACTTAATATCGATTAAAACAAACAAATAGGACATAAAGAACAATTACAGGTTTATGTATGTAACACCCCCAAAATCGGATCCAGCGGAAGCATACATGTAGCTGGGGTGCAACTCAATTGGTATCATAACACAAGTGCAAAGAACGGTTTTCATCTCATTCATTTAGAATAAAATAGTTTAACAAAAATGTTGATTTACATTGTAAAAAGTAGTGCGGAATTAGGCCCTTGAAAATATCATTTAAAACGGTCCCTTATGAATATCAGAGTCTTCTATGACCATGCCGTGCCCTGCCAAAACCTCCAGTAGCGTGCCTTTGCTTAATACCTGAGAATACATGCTAAAGTGTCAACACGAGGTTGGTGAGTTCATAGAGTTTGTATTAAAATAGTTGAAAAAGCCTTCAAAGAATGTTTCCACAGCAAAGGCATTGTAAATCCACTCAGTTCCAAGCCCCGGCCATACAAGACTCGCAACCTGTGTGTTTACAACCCACTGCTAACATATAGTATGATTAAGTCAAATGTGTATACGATATATGCACGCTTAATGTAAAGTTTAATAGCCTACTGAACCTCACGACAAGAATAAGCAAGAATGCTTCATAGCTGGATTATATTCACCCAAGGCCATGAATCGCGGGCCAAGGGTGGGGGTGTCAACCCGATAGTACTATCAATACCTCTCCGTCGGCTCCATCCAGGAGTTAAACAGTGGTGAAAGAATATAGCGTATAGAATAGTTTTCCACATTAAGTCATATATCGTAATAAAGCTACACATCATGTTTAAGTGTATAAAAGTATAGCATAGCATATGAGTAAAATCGTCTTGAGTAATAGCAAACAATTTAAGCATGTATCTCCCCCAAAACAGTTATAAAACAAGTAAAAGTAGGGGCTATGAACTCACCTGGTATGATAGCACAATGACAATGATGAGTATGATGAAATGAGGCTCGGTCTCTAACCGCGACCTAATATAAGGATATGATCTAATGTAAGCAGATGAAATGATGCTACACATGCAATTACGTATGTTAACGATACCACTCGTTTCTTTTGAAAATATCATTTATTGTCGAAAAAATACGTTTTTAACATCTCGTTAAGTCGTATACTACTTTTCGTGTAAATATGTTGATACGATACTCCATGATCCATATTCAGTGTAATATAGTCAAATATATTAATTTCGTCGCAAAATAACACTTTATACGACTTGTGAAGATATAACCACTTTGGCCGTGTAAAACTAGTCGCGAAAATTATATACTTTATATGTTAGTATTCCGACTTGACGTTCTCAAAAACCTTATAACAATATTTCAATATCGTTACTTTTGACATTGAATCAACCGCGCCTCGATCGATTTGGTAAACGGCTATCAATGTTTCAAGTTATGAAAATACTAGTTTTTATACTTTATTTTCTTATAAAAAGTGGGCTGTCCAAATTTGTATATATCGTCGGATCTTCAAAAATTCGTATCTCGGTCGTTACAAGCTCGTTTTCAATGTTCTTTATGTCCACGCGTTCGTCTCAACATAAACTAACATATTTTCAATGTCTCGGCTCAACTAGATCACGGCTAACGACTCATTTTACCCTTTAATGTTCGGCAATCAGCACCTATTTTTCAGAAAAATATAGTTTTCGTCGCGTAACTTAAATAATTCATAACTTCTTCGTTATAAGTCGGATTTTAGTGATTCAAGCGCCCACGTTTTCGTTTTTGAGTGTACTTTCTAAATATTAAGACCAAAATAGTTCACAGAATTCTGAGTTTTCCAGAAAATCAAATTCGTGGCAGTAGGTATATATAGGGGTTAAGAATACACTTTTTCTAGTCCAAAACTTAATCAAACTACTTCCACACAACTCCACAAGTACTCTTGATCTACCATACACCTTCTCAAAGGGTCATGGGGTCCTAAACATCACCAAATATAGTGTGATTCATGAGGATCATAGTGAAAGTTATAGATCTAGTGATTTGAGATAGTTTTAAAAAAAGAAATGGTATCATTAACTTATGTAACTTGCATTTTTAACAAAAGCCACATGAAAATACATGATCATATAGATCAAATGAAAGGAAAACATGAGAAATAAATGTTCTTGAGGTTACTTACAATGTATGATGAGATTGAAGAGAAATGAATGCCAATCTTGAGGTTTTTATTTCAAAACCTTAACAAGATAGCTAAATGAGACTTGTAGATTACTTGAGCTATGAAAAATTATGGGTTCTTCCTTGGTTTTTGCTTGAGCCGTGGGTATGGAGAAGGCAAGAGAGAAAATGAGTTTGATCTTTGGTAACTATAATATGTGTTGATATGTGTTGTTATGAAAATAAAATAAATAAAAGGTTACTAACTCTCATTAATGTGAAGTATGGCTAGTAAGAAAATGGAAGAGAATAATCATGAGGGGGGCGTGGGTTTTGGCCAAGTTTTTGGGCAAAAGAAGATATTTTGTAGATATTGCAAGTATTAGTTGTTTTAATGTATACTTCGGGTGTTATCGGGTACCAGGTTGTCTTGAAATAAATAATAACGAAGCGAAATAAAATGCGACGAAGTTGTATAAATTGTAAAAATATATTCCTGACAAGAATCGGGTATTAAAATATTTATCGGGTTGTGATTTGACGTAATTATAGTCGTTAACCGGAAAATATAGCAACGGGTCTCAAAACACCGGGTAAATTAATAATATAATTTTTATATTATTATAATGAGTATAAAAATGTGTTAGGACCATAGTTGGGATTGTCGGATCAATTATTCAAAATAATAGCTCGTAAGATAACGTTTATTAGTTAGATAACCGTACGTATACAGAAACGATGCAACTCACGCATGAATGACAAATTTTCTCTGGAGGTGAATAGTGTTTTATGAATAGTAAAATTTTTGAACGCTTCTCAGAATCACAAACTGACTCCGAAAAAGATGAATAGTAAAATGATGAATAGTGATCGATGAATAGTAACCAATGAATAGTAAATGTGAAAGTTCGGGAAAAGACCAGATTTTACGAGTTGTGACAACAGGTTTATGTATGGGAATTATGACTTTAAAGATAAAGTTCCAGAATTTGATGTTTATCTTGGACCTGATTATTGTGACATTTGATTAAAACTGACCCATTAAAACTAATAGCATGATATGGGTCGCTTTTAGTATAAACCTGTAATTGTTTAAAAACTGACCCGTACTAATTGTTTATGCTAAACTAACCCATTCAAACTGAACCATTCAAACTAATTTATACTTGTCTTGTCCCAGCAGGTTCTGCATTTTCAAAGCCCCCTTAAACTGAATTCCAAATTTCTTAAGTAGCTGAACATCCTCTTTCTTGAGTCCCTTCAATGTCTGCACCAATCACACAATCACAAAAACAGTAAAACTCATAGTGAGCTTAAAAAGTCACCAGTGAGATAGTAACATTAACAAAACAAGCTGCAATGCAGGAGATAGAAACAAAACTATTTAGCAATTAAATAACATAAAATACATTTGTAAATATAACATATAATGCTGTATTTTTATCAAATGGGTTGTTTGGGATTACAGTATAAACAAATGTAGCTCATCTGCAAAAGCATCTAATCAGATATAAAAGCAAGCGGATTCACTCTAAGGGCAGATGGTCAATTAGAAGCATATATTGAGCATATGGGCATCCATTCAGCGAGTTTGCAAGTTATTCTAACAGAAACTTAGTCTAAAGCAGCTTGAGATGAAAAACTTTTCAACTGGAAAATATCAAGTAACCTATTGGACAGATTTGGGTACTGAGCCAACTCTGATCCCGAACAGAGTTTTGGGTACTAAGCCAACTGTGATCCCGTAACGATCCCCAATCCATGTGACTATGGACCCACAGGAACATGACTATTTTGCTGCATAGTCCTCTCCTACGGAACCAGATAACCTACGCGCCAGAGGAGTGGGTCTCGACTAGAGAATCAGAAGCCCTCAACTACTAGGCTACTCCCTAGAGGTTTCATCAAATAGATCTAGTATAACATTATAGCTATTCATCTCCTTATTTGATAGAAACGTCTATTATATAAACAAAAAAAACAACCCAAAATTAATCATTACTTGCAGTACAACAAGGGCATACAATTACATTACCTGCCAGCCAAAAGCTGAATTAGGTTGAGTGTATTCGATTGCTTACTTTTTTTGCTTATTTTGTCATAATATAAGCAGCTTCTAATTATGCTCAAATAAAATAAAAGCAGTTTCTAACAAACAGGAAGGGGGCTGCTTATTTCAAAGTGCTTAATTGGCATATTTGACCTTAAACCTTTAATGAATAGATTTAATAAAAACATTCAAACAAGTTATTATTTCATCCGATTAAGCAAACCGAAACACGGCTTCCTGAAGTAATTATTCTATAGCAGAGTATAAGCAATCCCAAACATCTTAACAACTATGAATCAGATCTTAGAATGCTGAATGTTAAATGGATTTATGACCCATTCAAACTAATTATAAACATACCTGGCGACAATAGCCCACTCGCTGTTTTACCTTCCTAATACACCAAAACTCATTCTCCGATATTAGACCACTCATAACAAACTGTTGATGAAGTTTCATCAACTCAATACAAAAAATGATCTATATTAGCCCTTAACATGTGAAAATAGATGATTTTTTTTGAAATTAGAAACTTGCCTGTCCTCCTCCAAAAACTTTATTCGAAGCTGGATTTCAGCTGAGCTAAGATGAGTAATCTTATTAGAAGCCCCGGGAGATGTAACAGCTTTAGCTGTTGAGTAAGAAAGTTCAATTATTTTTTTATGTCAATAGCGCATAATATGTCAATAATGCAAACAATATGATAACTAATAAGTTAAAATAAGTAAGTACCGGATTTTTTATTTTGACTTGCACGAGTTGATGTTGAGTTTCCATAAGGACCATGATTATGAACGCTACTAGAATCATTAGCAACCTGCAATTATTTATCATTGAAACACTAAATTATATGTTCAAAAATTAATAAATATATCGAATTCCTTTATGATTACCTCTTTGTTTGTAGTATTCAACACATTTGAAAAATTCTTATCTGGATTATGATTTTTGTACTCTGCCATAAATTGTAAAATAGCCGCTTGGTTTTCCTTCATTTCTTTCATTTCAATGTCTTGCCTTTCTTTCAGATCCTTCATTTCGACTTCAAGTTCGTTGATTCGAGCCTTTAACATTGGCACTTGAGAAACACGAGATCTTTTGGACCAAGGCAATATGATATTTGGCCCTACGCATCGTGTATAATATCCTTTTTCTTTTCCTTTGACTCTAGAAAAGTCATCGTTGTTCGAATAAACAATCCCAATCCCTGTGTTTGTATTACTTGTGCTTGTACTGGTATCATTGGCGATTACCTGTATTTTTTTCTAAATGTGGTTTTCAAGTTAAAAATTAATACATAAAAATACTAACACAAATATGTTGAAAGAAAAAGACATAGATATGTTTTCAACTTGTCTCTCTATGAACAATCGTATATACAACAATAATCACACTAGACTTTTATTGAATAGACAAACGTTAGTTTACAGACTTGGTTACATAGGTATTTATACTTTTCCAACCGGTACATACCAACCGACACAACTTTTCACTAACAGACATAATTGTCTATGACTTCCTATAACTGACTATTCGGTTGTTAACTATTTTATTGACATACTAGACCCTTTAAGTTTATATACATACATAAACACTAAATACTTCACTTTCATGGATTAGTAAATTAACATCCAATACTCCCTCCTAATTTATTAATCCATGCCTTCGATATCTTCAAGCTCCATCATCTTTATCTTTGAACTTTGGCTTGTTTCCACTTCCTTTGTCTTGATCTTCAACACGAACTATGTTTTGAACTTCCTCCTTGATTTGACTTCTTTCTTCCTTGTCTTCAATCTCATCTCGATCATCTTTGTCACCTTTGTCTTTATCTTCTTTCATTTGTATCATTTCATAATCTTGCATCTCCAATAATCTGTTTCTTTTAGTACTTGTATCACGATCTTCTGGTTCAACTTTCTTGTTGCTTGATTTAATGTCTTTCTCAATCTGGTTTTCCTTTTGAAATCTTGGTGGCGTCTCTCGATGCTTCTTGCATTTTCCTTTGTCAACTCTTGGTTCTTCTTCTAGGTGTTTCTTATCTGAAACAACTTCATGGTTCTCTCACTCAAACTGTTCTCTTTCTGTCTTTAATTCTTTTATCTCCTTGCTTGCGCAATTTCCCAACTTCTTGATGTTCTCTAACTCTCTCTGCATTTGTTTCTCAAATGCCATTTCTCTATTTTTCATTTTCTTCTCAAACTCTTGTTTCTCCATTTCTAACTCTTGAAACATTTCGAACTTCCAAAACTCTAATTACTCTTCAAGTCAGTTTCTATCTCTGACCTTATGTCTTCTAGCTTTTCTTTTGGAATTTCATCCTTTTCAATGACAATTCCATTTCTTCTCTTCTCTTCTTTTAAGGATGTTATCTCTTTTTCATCTTTACTAGTAACCATCAATAGCATTGGTTCGTCATCTTCGAGCACAAGGTTTACTTTTTCTTCTCTACAGTTTGGTCCTGGACAATTTGCAGCAAAGTGTCCAAACTCTTGATAATTATAACATTGTATTTCTCTAAGATCTCTTCTTGGATATTTTTGATCTCTAGGGCTTCTCCTCCCTCTATTATAACTATCTTCATTCCTATTATCTCTTACGAATCTTCCTTGGCCTCTTCCTCGTGTCTGATTACCACCTCCTCTTCTATAACTTCCATAGTTTTGTTCATAATTTCTGTCATTCCCTTGACGTGTGAACAACAACTTCTCACTGTTATCTTCCTCACTTCCTTTTCTAAACTTAATCCTTTCTTCATAAGTCTTAAGTTTCCCGATAATCTCCTCCAACTTTACAGTCTTAAAATCAACAATCATTTCAATGGTTGCTACTACCGGTACAAATTTATCTGGTACTGCATTAAGTACTTTTTGTACTTTCGTTTGCTCATCAAACGTTAATCCACATGTAGCAGCCTTTGTAATAATACTCATCAACTTCCCGGCAAATGAATCTATTGATTTATCTTCTTTCATCACAAGTCTCTCAAATTCTGATTTATGTTGTTGTGAGTGTGCCTGTTGTACATCTTCTGTCCCAAGAAATCTGGACTTTAGAGAGTCCCAAATTTCTTTCGCTGTTTCACATCCCGCAACTTGCATTTGCAAATCTTATGGTAATCCTTGAAATAGGTATGCTGACGCAGAACTATCCTTTTTTTACATCAATCTCTTTTGATGTACTTGTTTCTTCTACTAAAGCCCATACTCCATTTGCCAATAGTATCTTCTTCATTCTTAATGCCCATAATGTATAGTTCGTATTGTTTAGAACTGGGCATTGATATGATGATAACGATGAGGCGAAAACAATATTTTTGTTTTCGTTTTTATCTCCCGACATATCCTTTTGATTTGGTTTTCTTCTAAAACCAATATAACTCTAATAATAGTCGAACTTAAATCTTTCTTTCTAATCCACAATAATAATATGCAAATTCTAAACTTTTCTAATCTATTCTTCTAATAGATAAAATAAAATTAACAACTATTTAAAAGGTAATAATAAAACCTGTTAATGTTTATTCCCTTGGGCTTTCTCTTAATTTTCGTAGGCCTCTTTTCTTAAACAAAAAGGACCGTTCCTTTTATTCCCAAATAAAATCATTCACGCTTCTTCTTCTTCCTTTACACGCAATTAGGGCAAAACTCTCCCCTGGTAATCCCTCTTCTGGTTTTCTTCTAATCAAACGGTGGTGGTGGTGGTTAATCAATATTTTACTCACAAAATTAGGGCTTGAAATTCAACTTTGTCTCCTTTTTCTAGTAAGAGGGTTACTCTCGGCGGTTTGTGGTTGTGTTTCTTTTCTTCTCTGGCAAGTACACGGCGGCGGTTTCTCCTTCGCACAACCGGTATGTTTCTTTCTTTCTCTTTCTCTGATTTGATCTTCACTTAATCGGTTTTCTCTTCATTGATTCCCTGGAGCAATTTCTTCTCTGTCTCTCTTCTCTGAAACGATCTTCACTTAATCGTTTCTCTCTTGATTGATTCCCTGAATCAATTTCTTCTTTCTCTTTTCTGGAACGATTCCCTGAATCGCTAGTCTTTCTTCTCTAAAATGATTCCCTGAATCGTTGGTCTTCTTCTCTGTCTCTGGTTCGAACCTTTGGCTCTGATGCCACTGTTGTCAACTTGTCTCTGTATGAACAATCGTATATACAACAATAATCACACTGGACTTTTATTGAATCGACAAACGTTAGTTTACAGACTTGGTTACGTAGGTATTTATACTTTTCCAACCGGTACATACCAACCGACACAACTTTTCACTAACAGACATAACTGTCTATGACTTCCTATAACCGACTATTCGGTTCTTAACTATTTTATTGTCATACTAGACCCTTTAAGTTTATATACATACATAAACACTAAATACTTCACTTTCATGGATTAGTAAATTAACATCCAATAAGATATACATGCAATAACTTTTGCAGCAGTTTCATTGACAATGCTTCCATTTTTTTTCATGCGACTGATGATGTATAGATTTCCACGTGTTGGTTGAACGCCTGTTTTCTTTTTCTGCAATATCATGCGTATGATTCGTCATTTAACAAATTCAATGCAATTACTATATATAATATTAAAACAAAAAAAATAGCATCACCTCTTCATGAGCTAGCCTAGCGAAAGATTTGGTCCCCAACACGTGAGGCTCAATGGACTTGGAACGGATCTCCTTCTTCTCACTAATAGCCTGCCAATTAAGTTTTATTACACACCAGAATACTTATATGAATTATAACGCACTCAGAATACTTGTACAAACATTTAAAACTGATTAGTCAATGCATTAAAAGAATTCGATTACCTGAGCATCTTCACAAAACCATCGAGTCACTAGCTTCCTGAAGTCCTGTTTCTCCACTCTAGAATCAGTTTGAGTAGCTACAATTTTTCAATGGTTAAGCCTGAATCAAATGAACTTTTTTTTAGCTCATATTTCCATGTCTTCCATTTTCTTCCTATGTCCGACATGACCCACAATTTGATTTCTTCTGTTTCAACGGGAGCAAATTCAAATTTCTCCTACAATTCAATATTTAGCCAACATATTACTGATGTATAAATCATGAATATTTATAAATAAAAAAATATCTTTGTACAAATATTATATCAAATTTACCTTCACGATGCTCCATAAATCATCTTTCTTTTCTTCTGATACTTTCCTCCAATCTTTGATACTTATATCGATATGTTGAGACATTTTCGCAACTGTTCCAAGAAAGCTAGTTAGCTCCTTTGCCTCTTTGCCAACAGGTTGTCCAGCATCAAAAGTAACCGTTAACCTTTCATCAGGTTCAAAATCCCATATAGCTTGTTTTCTAGTGTGACCACGAACCCGTTTCGGTGGACCTATAATTTCACTCATTATTTATGAAAATAATGCCAATCAGTTATTTGTATATAAGAAACGCTTAATAAAAAACTTCTAAGACTCTACTGTCATATCAAATTGAGCAAACCAAATTCAACATGGGATATACCTTGTTGTGCATCCATTATAAATCTTCAATAAGCACAAAGTGAACTATTCTTTATAAGTGTATATCACACAAGCGAAGAAAATCCCCTTATTCCTGCATGTCACACAACCGAAGATGCAATCAATAACTTAACCACATCTTTAAACTAATACACAGAGCATGAACTACCAAAATTGATAATGAAATTAATTCTTAATCAACAGCATATCACTTAACATTTGTGTTCACCACAACAGTTGCCCAAAACAAGAAAAGAACAGCCTTAAAATTTGATACAGGGTCTCAATACTGTCTATTATCTATTTTGTAAATCGATATCAGCAACTGTTTTGTTAAGGAAGCTGCAATAGTTAATTACTTTGGTTCAGGTACTATTTTCACACTAATCCAAGATCAGTACATGGGGAAAACAGACAGGACTACTATGCCCATTGTGCAAAAAGATAAATGATTCACACACATTTGTTTTTATCAAGTGACTATGCTAAGATGGTTCGGAAGAAGTCTATCAGAATGATGAATTTGGCTAAACAGGAGCATAAGAAAAATACAAAGGTAAAATTCATACATATACCGAAACAACTGCACAAGTGAGCAGACCAGAAGCTAGGTGGAATACAGAAAATCGCAAACACAGATTACTACAAGGCAAAGAGGTTTTTGTGTGAATTTGACGACAAGAACAGATTCCAAATGTAAAAAGAGTTGCTATATCTGATTAATAAGTCGTGTACTAAACTAGTTCTGAATTTCTATGTTTGTTTGCAGCCATAGATGGTGAATACTTATCTGATGAGGCTGCTGGCAATCTATCTACGTTATTTGACGTAGGGGGTGCAGTGGGAGGAATCCTAGCGGGTTACATTTTCGATTGGCTAAATGCTCGAGGCATCACAGCAGCAAGCTTCATGTACTGTGCTATACCTTCCCTGTACTTCTATAGAAACTATGGGCACACATCAATGACCATAAACATCATCCTCATGCTAATTACCGACATGATTATCAATGGACCCTATGCTCTTATAACAACAACTGTCTCAGTTGACCTTGGGACCCATCGGTCCCTTAAAGGCAACTCTCAAGCACTTGCAACAGTAACAACAATTATTGATGGAATAGGGTCTATTGGTGTTGCAGTCGGGCCATTACTTACGGGCTATATACATCAGATTCCTGACTCAAGTTCTTGCATAAAGTGAATCAGAGGACTAGTAAAGATCGAGTATATAGATAGAGCTACTAAAGTCCTAACAACAGCTATGTCAGGCGCTATACTTGTGTGCCAGACATCATCACTTACAACATCTTAGTTAATGGTTTAATGAACCTCTGGGATTACTATCACATATACTAAAACCACAGTGCATCCCAACAACTATGGCATTGTAAATGTGTAAGCGAAAGAAGCATACCTGCAACTCAGAAAGCAGATTTCCAATTAAATCGAGCTCCTTTAGATGTGCAAAAATAGACATAGAATATTTAAGCAATCCAAACACCTCAAAAATGTTCACTTGTTGTGTGAATTCACAAACTGATCTCTGAGAATTGCTTATGTCACACTCAGTTATTGTTGGAATATGTGAATCATAAAACTATAAACACATAAACATAATCAACATAACATCAAAGCATACGCAGCGGAAAAACAAGATCTACAAAACATGTAATTAATTAACTAAATTAAAAGTGATGCGTACCTTTTTGATTCCTAGCAAGAACAAGAAATCGTGCACTCCAAGAACAAGATAAACCCTAATTATGGTTTAATGGGGATCGACTACACCTTAGTCGAATAGGGCAAATAACAACAAGCTAAAGTAAGCTTGTACTCCGTTCTTGTACACACGTAATACTAGCGTTTCAATGGGAAAAGCTAGGTTCTTGATCACAAACAAAACCCCAACTTTGGTTGAAGCAAAATCGGTTAAACCCTAGGTGATAGGGGATGAACCGATCGGCCACAATGGAGGAAAAGGAGAAGAGAATTAGGGTTTTACTTGGAACAAGATTAGGGATTAATGAAACACGATGGGATTGTATTTATAGGCACCCATAACTTGTTCACCAAGCCTCTAAAATCGACAACCATAAACCCCTAGGGGTATTCGGCCGCCTATAAGGATTAGGAAGGTTTTCTAGATCCTTCTTGATCCCTATTTTCATCTCTAGTCCTTATAGTTAATATTTAATGACCGTTAAATACTAACGACCGTTAAGTGTTTGTTGGTGAAATGAATAAATAAATCATAAAACTATATTTAATTATTCAAACCATTGAGACTCTTACGTATTGTGTGCAATCCTAAAGTCTCATGTTCGAAACTGGACATACGAATATTAATAATTATCCATAAACTCTAACAGCTCCCACTTGGATATTCATTAATATCGTAATGACATGGGTTAGTCTAGCTTAACCTTCCCAATGCCCCTAGATTGACACGAGTATGGTTTTCCTGGAAAAAACCACGTGATGATTATATCATCATACTTATCCTTTTGTTTCTAATACCGCGATAACATGGATATGGATCCAAGTCATTCCATAATTAACTATTATGTTTCTCGTTATTTTATTGATTGATCAAGATTACCAAAACATCTGAACGTATTCCAGATAGACTTTGGGTATGGCCATACAAACATCTTGTCAACCCTACGAGGGGCCCAACAGTATTATACTTCAAAAAAAATTTGAAGGAGCAAATCCTTTGTTGACTACGAGCATAACCCTTGAACTTCGCATCACCTCCGAAAATAGCCCTTATAGCCACCTATTACGGATAGCATTAGACTATCTTACAGAAAATGAGCTACATCCTCGGAATTATCTGGTATCTCAAGTCTGAGGATAAATATTCATGATTTACTTAATGACAACGATCCATAAAGTACAATCATGTGGTTGGGATAAGTCCTATATTCAATTTATCCAATATTGAATATCATGTGATATTGGTATCTCAACCTTACAGTACATTCTACCAATCCTCACATTTGTCTTTATTTAATGGTATTCCCATATCATTAATCGACAACGGACAATTTAGAATAACATAAGTTATTCACGGATTTAAACATGCAAATATAGGATACAATATTATAAATGAGAATAAACGTTGTCCACACTTTATTTCATTAAAATAATAATTGCTTTAATATCCCTTATCTAAATACTAAACAGATCAAGCATGATAATTTCAATTAATGAATTATGCCTCAAGTCATGTTCCACATACTTGTTGACAAAGCATAAATCAACTAATTTTGATCTATCGGAATTTTGAGAATACTTATTTCAAAAATGAAATTCTTTTATGTGTGCATTCATCCATCATGATATTGCCACATAATATTTCATAAATTGCATGACATCCTCAATCGCAAATTTATGACAATTAAACTACCAAACCTTGTAGTTAAAGTATTCTAATTCTTTATGTATAATGCAACTATGCTCATATTGAGCATAACTAGTACACATGGTCTCCTAATAAGGATGAGCTCCCACCATGACTAGTATTGAGTGTCGTCTCAATCTTACTAGCATCATTGTATCAAACAACAATATGTTCTTTCAAAGTTCCCGTAAACTTTAATATCCATCGTGTAATGTTTGACATCTTCAAATCTTACAAGATTTGTCATCTATATCAACATTTTGCCATATGGTTCTTATTTAGAATTTTAGGGCAAATCCAGGCTGAGGATGTAAATTCTAAACCATATTACACTTAGCTATCTAATAATTACAATTAGATATTTAATGTTGTCAATCATCTTTTAATCAAGCATGATACAACAAGCAACATGATGTACATGAATAATCCTTTCGTCAACCTTAGATTTATTCATGTCATATCTTTTCAAAGATATGTTTCTATCTAGCCTTTCTAATAGAATATCATGTTTATTAGAATCAGTTATTTTACCGCTTATGTTTATAACCATAAACATATATTTCAAGGCTTTATTTTCTAAATTTCCATGTGAAGTTTCATTCCAAACTAAGACTTAACATATAAATGTTAATGGAATGTTACTTCCTATATGCTGTACAACATAAATGAAATAAGAAAATATTACTCCCACTAGCTTTCAGGAATATTAAGAAATATCTTATTTTAATTATAAATCAAAACTAGATTTAATAACTAAAATTAAGTATATCTTCTAGATGCATGCATTAATCCATTCACAAATGATTTGCATTTTTGTATACTACTAAAGATTGTTTGAATTCAAATACTCCTTTCAATTACTTTCCATCCTCGCACAAGTAATTTCCCAAGAAAGAGTTTTGATATTCCATTATTAATTTCATATAAATGAAACTAATAATGACAATTATAATCTTTATATATTTAATGTGCTTAGAAAGAATTTAAATCACATTTAATTGCTTAATTGTGATTGATAATCTTTTCACATATTAAATATGTACACAAATTTGTCCATTTTGATTTCTACACAAGAATTTAAATCTCTAGGATTTTCATTTCCTTTGTAGAAATTCATCTCCATTCTATAGTGTTACTATAGAGTTTAAGATTAACTACGTTTCCAAACTAGTTATCTTTTTGGACTGTATCTAATTATTCATAGTATGAGTAATTTGCCAAATAAATATTTGCAATTTATTAACAGCATACCACGTTCCTGTAACTCATAACCCTCAACATATTCTACAAATATTTGAGATATCCTTTCGGATCTATGAAATGAGAATTCCATCATCTTTGAGATTTAACACTAACATGTTAAATCCTCATTATAGTTTTTCTAGCGTATTTAGAAGATCATGTATCTTGTAATTTTATTTCATCAAGATAAAACTCCCACTTGCCTTTTGTAATTTATAGATTACCTATAAATGCTTAGCAAATAGAGCAACACAAACTTGTTCTCTTTTGGGACTTTACAAATACATATTGACAGTTCCTAACCTCAATTTGTTAATAGCCTACTTACAAGTAGTTTAACAAATTCTGAACTTCAATTTTAAGACTTAATATGATTGATCACATTCCATATTAAATGACGTCTTATTAATCTTCTAGGTTGGAGTCAAATTGAGTATATCCAATCCATACTCAATTTCCTAACCTTGATTTCTTTTAGGAAGAATAGAAGATATAGTTATCTTAAATCAAACAACATAACAAGAGTTTGATTCTCCTAACTGAACATACCATAAACACTATGTATTTCATTAGGATTAATATTGTAAGTTAATCTTACAATATGTGAGATAAATATATTTCATTTTTGGCTTACCTATTTACCAACTAAGTCATTTAATGGTATAATAGATTTTTCAAGCCAATTGCATGCTTTATAACACAAGTAATTCTTATCAAATCACTTCATGTCTATGTCTTACCAAAAAGACATAATTGTTATAATCCCAATGTACGTTATAGATCATTGATCAAATCAATGACTTCTTGTATATGTCTTAATTAAAAACATGACAAGTTAACGTTTTACTTTATTATAAGTCTTATAACAATAAAAGACTTCATATTTATATCTTTATATTAAAGTATAAATATGCATAACTAAAGTAATCATGAACACCACAAATTGGTTTCAATATTATTTCAAGTTAATTTATTTACTTCATATATTTATGTCATTCCAAGAATACATAAACATTCAAATTTGAAGTAGTATAAGATTACTTCATTTATTTATGTCATTACAACAATACATAAATATTCACATTAGAAGTAGTCTTATTATCATATTGACACTTGTTCTAATAGTTATCTAATTTAGAAACTTGTAAATTAACATAGTTTCATTACATCAGCCGAGGCTGCTAATAATAAAAGTATGTAATTTACCTTGTCATTAATATCTAGTAATGAAAGTAGATATTAACTCCAAGTGTTCTATTATTAGAATGTGTTTAAAACACATTAGAACATTGGTCTCTTACCTTACAGTCAAGAGAAACCTTTAAATCATATTTCTTTATGTTGTTGCTTGCACACAATAAAGATTTCTCCCACTTGTGCATGGAACAACATCACGTATCAGATAAACAATGCATCAATAGTTTGCTTATTTGATCAATATGATTGTGTCATAGATATAAGTAGATATAGAATTACCTCATCTAGTAAGGAAACGTACACGACTATCCTTAATACCACAAGTGTCTATAATTGGAAAGTATTTATCTCAAGAGATTCTAGAGATAAACCGGGTTACTACCAAGATATCAAGACTTGTAGCTCCCACTGAATTAAAGATCACTACATGAACTCATTATTCAGTAATTACAACACTATGCTCCCACTGGATTTGACAACATTGTAGGTGTTGCATAACCAGTAAAAGCACATGGCGTGCTGTTTACTTTCCTACACCTTTGAGTAATTCCTTACGTAATACATACTAAGGTACTTAAAGAATGTATTCTACTTTGTCAATGATGGAATATCCATCAATGCAATTAACTTGAAAGAATTGGGTATGCAATTTCTTCCTCAATAAGGTCTACCATCCCCATCATGCTATGTAGCACCTTTAAGTGGTTAAAGTACAATAACTAGATCAAACATTCTAGTTTGCTTTTTACCCATTATGCGGTAATTAGTCTAGCTTCTAATTTCAATAACTCCTAACCATGCAATTTCTTAAAAATTTGCCTTGAGTTATTTCTTAGAATTTAGACAATTCTAATTTTCCTATTATACCTTTCTCATTCATGAAAAGGAATAGGATTAAGTCTTACTCTTCACACGGAAAGTAGACTCGGTTTATTCTTTTCAGTAAAAATTGACTCTATCCAAAAACCCCTACGGGTGTAGATCAATTTACTACTAAAAGAATGTCCCACGTTTACGGTTTTAACGTTGCATTAATACATTAACGAATTTTCAAAATTCAATTTTAGTATTTTCGATAATAACTTTTCAAGAAAATTAAACACCCACGGTAAATAAAATTTAACCATTACATTTTCATTGAAAATTAGGATCCAAATTGACGTCGTTTCATTACATCAGCTTTGGCTACTAGCAATGAAAGTACTCAATAAGGTACGGGTCTATCCCAATTGCCAATATCCAATTTCAATTCCTAGAATCATGGGACTTACATATTATGCCAACCTCGGTTGCAAATGTAAGCATGTTTCATCCCCAAATCTTTATGCCTTGACGCCGTTCCATTACATCAGCTTTGGCTGCTAGTAATGAAAGTGCTCAATTAAGTTAACCAACTTAGAAATCTGTAAATTGACGTCGTTTCATAACATCAGCTTTGGCTGCTAGCAATGAAAGTACTCAATTTACCCTTAGACAACCACCCTTTGAACATCACATTCAGCTTTGGCTGCTAGTGATGTAGGATGAAACCTTAGGTGTTTCCTTTACAGTTGGATGGCATATTACTTAAATTTTAAGGGTATAATTTTTATGTGTGTAATCAAAATATGTACAAAGATGTCATGCATTCATCTTTGTATCATATGTTCTCTACAAAAACCATTTACCAATTCGCAGCTTAAAATCAACAAAATTTTAATTGATGACATTGAGAAACTTACAACATTGCCTTAAGATGCTTCGTACTTTATCATGGTGTACTTGGTAAGTCTAATATTGACGCACAGGCGAGCGGAGGGGCAAACGTCCGCCGAAGCTAATTAAAAACGCGCTCCTTTCGGATGACAATTTAATGTCAAGCCTCCTTATACCCACTTTATAGTTTGTCAATATTAGGTCCGCCGCTTCGACCACTTTTGTACAGTCGCATCAATCAATTAAAAACTTTAAGATTTAAAGCTTAAAACATTTATGAAGTAAATTATTAAATTGCTAGTCTCGCCTGGGAGCAAATTAACTTGGAAGCGAACCACTATCGGCACATAAGACTTGGCAATAAATAATTTTACCACAAATGTTTCATAGTTATTAGGTTCATTTATTTTCATTCAAAAAATTACCCTCTTTGATGTTTCCAATCCATCATAATTAAAACACAAAGATCAAGTAATTAAAAAAATAATAATAATAATAAACAAACACTTAATAACACATATATGATCATTAACAATATCATATAGCCACATGCAAACCTTTTGATAAATCCTATTAATAATTTCTATGTGAATTTTTAATGTATGTAATTAATAAAACTCCCATTGGTTTTCGAGCTCATTGTGCCCAATGGACCACAGACGCCAAATAAGTTGGCCGCGTAAGTTTTAATTAATTAGATACCACATTGCACATAACCAATTAATTAATATATTTAATTAGGGTCTTCCCTAATTTTAGATTTTCATAAAATACATGTAGCAATTAGACATCAATCATCATGACAAAACATGCATGTTTTTGTCATGAATCCCCATATTGCACTTATAATCATGTAAACACATATTATCAAGCCAATCATGTACGCATATTAAATTAATGACATCACTAAGGTATTCATTAATTTTCACATAAAATTGCATGCAATCCTAGGGTTTTCTACAAGATTTTAACAATCCGTAAACCCTAAAAAATAATAGTTGGTAATCGACCAACTTGTATAAATTAGGGTTTTCATAAATCTTAAACCCTAGAATTATTAAAAGCATGTATCTATTCACATAGGTTCAATTTTATGCGCTTAGTAATTAATTACAATGTTTAAACGGGCTCATGATGCCACTGTTGGAATATGTGAATCATAAAACTATAAACACATAAACATAATCAACATAACATCAAAGCATACGCAGTGGAAAAACAAGATCTACAAAACATGTAATTAATTAACTAAATTAAAAATGATGCGTACCTTTTTGATTCCTAGCAAGAACAAGGAATCGTGCACTCCAAGAACAAGATAAACCCTAATTAGGGTTTAATGGGGATCGGCTACACCTTAGTCGAATAGGGTAAGTAACAACAAGCTAAAGGAAGCTTGTACTCCGTTCTTGTACACACGTAATACTAGCGTTTCAATGGGAAAAGCTAGCTTCTTGATCACAAACAAAACCCCAACTATGGTTGAAGCAAAATCGGTTAAACCCTAGGTGATAGGGGATGAACCGATCGGCCACAATGGAGGAAAAGGAGAAGAGAATTAGGGTTTTACTTGAACAAGATTAGGGATTAATGAAACACAATGGGATTGTATTTATAGGCACCCATAACTTGTTCACCAAGCCTCTAAAATCGACAACCATAAACCCCTAGGGGTATTCGGCCGCCTATAGGGATTAGGAAGGTTTTCTAGATCCTTCTTGATCCCTGTTTTCATCTCTAGTCCTTATAGTTAATATTTAACGACCGTTAAACAAACTCCGTTAAATACTAACGACCGTTAAGTGTTTGTTGGTGAAATGAATAAATAAATCATAAAACTATATTTAATTATTCAAACCATTGAGACTCTTACGTATTGTGTGCATTCCCGAAGTCTCGTGTTCGAAACTGGACATACGAATATTAATAATTATCCATAAACTCTAACAGTTATCAGTAAGCAGTTTTAACCAGCAAACTCAAACAGCCCACTCAGGAGGAGATTGAACTGTGGTGAAACTTAGGAGATTGAACTGTGGTCAAGGGCGGAGGTACATGCAAGCCAGGGGTAGCGGTCGCTACCCCTGAACTTATACCCGGTAGTGGAATTTTTCGCCATTTTTTACGTTTTTTGGCGATTTTTGGCGATTTCGCTACCCCTGAAACAAATTTTCGCTAACCCTAAACAAATTTTTGTATTTCGCTACCCCTGAACTTGGCTTCTAGTTCCGCCACTAACTGTGGTGAAACCAACCAAAACATATAATTGAAGTAAAAACCATCAAAACAGATAACTTAATTAGTAAAGAAAAGTCAAAAGAAAGTACATAAAGTTAGTACGTTCCATACTGAGACGACTAAGCATTACATAACCTGAACAACTAATTAAACATGTCGATACACCTAAATTAAAAAAAATAAGGCACAATGTTTCCCTTAGAAATAACTACTTAATTAGTAAAAGTAATTTAATCTACTTCATCTTCATCTTCGTCAACCTCCTCTTCAGATTCGATAACGAGTGTACCATCCACTACTTCATCAGCATCAACTCCGATCCTATTTAGGTTTGGTATGTCAAGTGTGCAAGAAGATGAAGCAAGAATGTTATCATCATTATCACATTACATGTTAAATGCATCTTTAACATTAACATGTCGAACAGCTAGCCACCCTTCTAACTTTGGATGAAGTTCTTCTCGTATACCCCATTTTTCCAAGTCTAGACGAGCTTTCAAGTTATCTTTCGACTTCCCTACTTGACCAAGCAAAGTCCCGACAATATTATCACATACATTCTTTTCAATGTGCATCACATCAAGATTGTGACACAATAGCAAGTCTTTCTAATAAGGTAACTGATGCGGTGCGATGTGTCGTTGCGGTTTAGCAGTATTAATGCCTACTCAAGTTTTAAATTTATATTTAGCCGACTTATCAATAACACACACACTTAACGAGCAGTGTACCCGGTCAGTATGAATATAATGGTAAGTAGAGTGTCGATCACTAAGAGTGGAACGTATTATCTAGTTATTTTAATCAGTATTTTAATAAATTAAGTTAGCTATACAACCTATTCTAACGCAAGGGGGTTCAGCCTGAGAGACTGGCACGATTTGGTTGCAATTAAATAATAAATTAAACCAATAGGCACGAATCAGCGAATAGCACACACGTACACAGATAAATACTCGATACAATAAGAAGATCTGTCCTGATAGATAAGTAGTTTGTCACTTGTTTTATTGCTAGTTTTATATGAAGTGTATAGTTCGATGCAACGCATCGAAATTAAGTCCTTTCTCGTTGGTTCTAATCTTATCGGCGAGTAAACCCTTAATGATTACTTATGACTATCCTATTTATCTTTCTTCCTACTTTTCTACAGACGATAGAATGCATAGGCGATCTAATAAATAGGCGAGGGCAGAGGCATGGCGACCCGATCAACGCTCAGCTAGACACAGAGGTTATCAATGCACTAATAAAAGTCACCAAAGACATCAACATATAAACTTTAATTAATGAGAAAGCAGTTTTAAGGGAGTGCAATCTTTCCGTTGTCACATTACACAAGCCACCAATCTTGATGAATTAAAGTTTACTAACACAATAAAACAAAACTACTTAATGAATTAAACACATGCAGCACCTTCTTACAGCTCTTGTATCTTTGTTTGGGTGTGTCTTGTGCTGCCTATTCGTCTGAATTCGTCCTAGGGTTTCTGTACTTCGGTCTTCTGTCGAACTTCGGAACTCGGAACTCTTAATTCGTCTGGTCTTTGGGGTATTTATAGTTTCTGTCTGAGGGTAAGATGCGGCGCATCTAGTAAGTAGATGCGGCGCATTGGCTTAACTTCGCGTGGGGTCCAAGATTAATATATTCAGGAATATTCGTACACCGCCAGAAGATGCGGCGTAACTCCATAAGTAGATGCGGCGCATGTCCTCTTGTATCTTGGATCGTATCTGGTGAAATCTGGATAGTGATGCGCCGTATGTAATAAGTGAGATGCGGCGCATCTGGAGCAGAATAGTCTTGATCTTGTGCATTTCAGTAGACTCTTAACTTCTTGCATGTTTTGCTCCATAATAAGTCCAAAATCGCCAAGTTTCACCAAATGCTTGTTTTTACCTGAGAATTACAAAAGTAAACGATTAAGTATCAATCCTCATACATAATGTAATAAAAC